>CAWUFW010004529.1:1200000-1521051 GCA_963921515.1 Calotriton arnoldi
AGAATCACACACAACAAGGGTGGGTGACTCAGGAGCAGAATGTTCGAGAGCCAAAAGCAAAGCTGTCAACTGTCACCAGGGGACTGGGTATGAGTAAAGGTAGAGTGAAAAACGCCTTCCGTCATAGTGCTTACTATGATAGCGCAAACGTCAGAATAAGTCTGCTTACAACCAATGACCGGTTGAGCCGGACCATCAGTGTAAATGATACATTTATACTGATCAAGAGGAAGGACTGAAGATGGCAGAGGAGGAACATGTTCATATTGAAGGAACAAAAACAAACGTAACATCACCGGATGTTAAAGACGTCACCCATTAAATCCAATCGGGGTGAAGGGCTTTAGAGTTTGGAATGTTAGCCTTTGTGACTGCCTCCAAGGCAGGCACAGGGGAAATGACAAAGATTTGTTTACCTTCAGCGAGAGGCCGTTCTTTAAGGATGGCCATTTTTGTACTGCAGTCAAAAACATTTCAATAGAAGAAAAACGCATCTCAGCAGGACTGTACAAATATGATTTATAAGCAATGGGGGACAGTATCTTCTTCATTAAATGTTACGTAAATAAAACCAATTGCACCTGGCAAAATCCAGATGATCAAATTCGTGGTATTCAGCCTGGTCTGTAAGTACTGCGTAGCAAGGAGATCACACTGCAAAGCGCGTAACACAGCAGTATGTTCTGGAAGGCAAGAGGAAACGGAAAAATACGGTGTATCAAAGCATAAAGACCTTTGAAACGCTGAGCATAATCAGGAATATAAGTTCTGCAAATTTTTTTAAAACCAAGCAGAGGCTGCAATTGTTTGAGGGTAGAATGGGGTTGCAATTGTGCACATTTCTCCAAAAAATGGGGAGCGAAACCCCTACCTTCATTGGTTAATCCATACCCAAGAAAAAGGACCATAAGAAATACAATGTGAGATTTCTCAAAATTTAACTTGTAGCCAAGTTCAGCGAATCACGTGATGATGTGATCTACTCTCGCCCAATGGCAATTTAATTCATCATCAGTAAGGTATATGTCATTGCCATAGGACATAGCTTCAAGATCAATATCATGTAAAAGGGACACAATACGTGGGGCAAAGACCCTAGGACTATTCTTATACCCCATTTGAAAATGGGTGTATCGCTTCTGGCAACCGAGAGCGGTGAAAGCAGACCAATCACGGCTCTAAGGAGCCAGGTTGTGACTGAAAAAACCGTGAGAAATATCAAGTGTAGTCTTGAATTTTTTACAGACAATAATATTACTCAGGGCCATGTTATATGTGATCTGCACTGCAAAGGTGCATGTATGACTGTTCGAATGTCTGTAATTTAAAACTATACAATAAGAACTGTCAGCTTTCAAAACTGGGAAAAGAGGATTATTCATAGGAGAGACAGAATGCTCAATCACACCCTGATACTTGAAGTGAGTAAGGATTTCTTTAATGGATGCTTTTGCGTAACGTTTAATTGGATATTGAGATTGAGGCTGAGGGGTGGAATGTATCGGAATAACATATAGTGGAGAATCCTTATCCCAACCAGCCTGGTTGCGGTATAAGGCAGGGGCCATGGCAAGGGCCCATTCAGAAGCATAAGAATGCTTCGTTTTATCAGGGACGAAATGCGAAAAAGAAGGGAGGATCACATCCCCTCCATGAGGACATGCGAGAACAAAGGCGGGAGGCCAATCGACTTCCACCAGTAAAATGTCCTACGAAGAATTCAAATAGTCCCAAAAAAGCATTAATGGTGTGTTTAATTTCACCTTCAATCTGAATGTTTAAATGATAAAGCCGATCAGGGGGTGCAATGCGGGTATACGCGGTCTCAACTGTTACATAGGTGTCAGTTGCTCTTGCCTCCAGAAACTCACGGAGTGTCTGGTGCACTACGGTGACTTCCTCCACACGGTCGAGGAGAGTCACCGCCCAACTCCTGTCCAGAAAAAAGGTTCTCACCTTCTGTGCCATATTTCGCTGTTAAAGCAGCAACCTTCTTCTTTTGGAAGGGGGCTCTATACAACGGTAGTTCCTGCCTCTTGACTTTCACGGCAAAAGAGCATTGCCTGTCCCTTTTGGGCTGCACTTACTCGCCTTGTCTGCGATCTTGTCACCGCCTCTGTCGTACTGTTGATCAGACGATTCCTGAAAGGAACGCGGATCAGGAACCTGAAAACGCTCCAGGGTCTTAATTTTAATGCGATCACACAAATCATTTTACCGCTCAGAAGCGTCCAGTGGCGGTGATCCGCCATGAGACCTGCTTCTGTTGTTGTTGTATAGACTCATCCCATGATTTTTTAGGAAAGACAGGACGACAATCCTTTTCAGCAGGAGGTTTGCCCAGAGTTTGCACAGATGGTCTGGAACCCAAATTATTACGACATAAGGAAGTATAAACTTCAGAAATAATAACAGGCAACTCGCATTCGTGGTCAACAAAAGCCACTGCGGCAAGTCGCTGACGTATAACTAAGGACGCTGCCTCACCTTTAACATTAGAAAGAATCATTTTGGAGACAACCGGAAAATTACCTACCAGCTTTATCCCCAAATCTAGGGCAGGACCTGCTCCTTCTTCATACTGTGTATGTTTGAGACCGTTCGGAAGAACGCCCATAGACGGGGTGCCATAACAAAGCATATACACTGTGGCAAACACCATCCCCCAGGTGTTGCAGTCGGCCAAAGGGAGAACCAGACCACTAGGCAAACACATGGTAAGGATCCTATGTTTTTCCAGAGGACCCCTAAAGGGAAAAACAGCATCAAGCTGATCAATTTTTTGAGCAATTCAAAAAGAAAATTCTCCACGGTTAAGAGGACGTTTGTCCTTAACGAACGAGTTACTTACCTTCGGTAACGATGTATCTGGTAGAGACACAGTCTAGCCGCAGATTCCTTAACTTAGAATATCCCCAGGCGTCAGACTGGATCCGGAGAATTTTTTGCAGCAGTACCTCTGCGCGCCGGGGGGCGGCGCCGTATGGCTCCGCCCTGACGTCGTCCACGGACATGACGTCAGTGGAGCCATATAAGTCCCTCCTGGCGCACTGACGTCAGTTTTCTTCGGAGAAACTTTTCCGCGCCAGAACGCGGAGCCACCACCAAAAACTGTGAGACTATGGGAACAGTGTGCAAAAAAAGATGAAAAATCAGTGAAACAAAAAACTAAAATTGACAGTGACAAGCACTGTATACTGAAAGCAATTGAAGGGAAAAAACAGAGCACTGCTCTGAAAGAGTAGAGCACCGCTCTGAGAAACAGCCCCGCAAAAGCGAAGACTATGCCCTCCCCCGAGGCAAAACGACATATGAAAAGAATGTCAAGGCAGACGACAGGAAGCCTGCAATAGCAAGATCTACCTGTGAAGGGCAACAAGACCGGAACCACATAAGTAATGACGATCTACCAAAGGTCGGCAACACCAGGGATGCTGTATCCCCTGTAAGAGATCTATGGACTGAGGCCCAGTCAAATAGACCCCAAACCAATTGACCGTAGTAGAGTCAAGAAACAAGAGACCCCAGGGCAATGGAGAAGGTGGGAGGGAGGGAAGAAGAACATTAGTAGGCCCCACACTGGAAGAACCAGGGTGTAGGGATGTAGAAGGA
The DNA here is from genome assembly GCA_963921515.1 of Calotriton arnoldi. Lineage (NCBI taxonomy): Eukaryota > Metazoa > Chordata > Amphibia > Caudata > Salamandridae > Calotriton > Calotriton arnoldi. The sequence goes on from CAWUFW010004529.1 coordinate 1,203,613, forward strand.
TACATGAACCCGCCGCCCAATTACGAGAATGGGTGGAGAAGAACAAGTAAAACAGAATGAATCATCCTACCGAGGAGGGAGGTGAAAAATGCCACCCCGTAGGAAGACAAAAGCCACCCCGGAAGGAGGCGAGTGCATAATACCCAACCTGAAAAGGTCCTCGCAGAGCGGGGAGGATGGGCGGGCGTTAAGGAATCTGCGGCTAGACTCTGTGTCTACCAGATACATCGTTACCGAAGGTAAGTAACTCGTTCATCTGATAGAGACATCTAGCCGCATATTCCTTAACTTAGAATAGATACCAAAGCCATACCCCATAGGAGGCGGGTCTGCGACTGAACCCCACCAGGGTCCCAGAGAACCCAGTCGTCAACAAGTTGACTAAACACAGTCGGGGCAGCAATGCCAGCGTGGCCAACACCAGACCAGTAAGCTCTGTAAGGAGCGGAAAACAATGGGAGGCAAAGGCATCACAAGCCGCCCAGGGACGGCATGAAAGCCCTCTCGTTTGTACAGGGTTTGAAAAGGGAGCACAGAACCAGAATGTGAGTGCGGAATGTGAGAGTCCATAGCTTCCCCAAAAGAAGGTGAACTGATAATAGGAGCCGATGGATCCGCAGGATCCGATAGATCTGCAAGAGACAAAGACCCAGAGAGAGGACAAGACGGTATGACCAAGTCAAAGTATACAGGTCGAGCATGCACAACAGTGGAAGAAGCACTGTTGAGAGCGTACCAGCTAGGAAACTTTGGACAGCAGTGTTAGGATGCTGACCATGTCCAGGAAGAGCCTGTGCTATCAGAGACACAAGACCTGCCATTGCGCAATCGCCCCTTCACAAAATGACATGTGAGAGGGTGGACGTCAACAAGCAGAATGACATATAACCATGACTACAAAAAGAGAGATGCATGCAGGGGGACAGAAGTACAGATGGGCAGACCGCGTGTACCGCTAGAACCACGCCACGTAAAAGGAAATGCACAATGGAACGCAGTGAGAACAGCCCAGATGCGAAAGATGCATCACCAGGTGGGCAACCGACGAAAAGGAGCCGGCAAGCTGGACACACACAGAAGGCTTGCTCCCATGAGAAGGCCGAGAGCAAGACCACGGACACCGCAGCAAGGAAACCCTAGTATGCGTGGCCAAGAGCGTACCAGAGGTACCAACAGCTATGTTGCAGCAGAACTGGACAGAGCAATGTCCAGACCCACAAGCGACAACGGTCACCCAGCAGGGAGGAGCCACAGTCCCCCGCAAGACAGACTGGGAGACTGAGCAGTACTCGAAAGAGTCAGTACTAAACGGACATAGAGTAACAGGAAATTGTAAAGAGATGTACATACAAGACCACACAAGACAGTGAGTGTCCTGAAGAGAACACTTCCACAGAGAGCAGCAGTAGCAGCCCGAAGTAGAAGTGTGACAAACTCCTGCGCGGAAGCAGCAGGGGAAGAGGAAACTCCTGCGTGGGAAGTGCCCATGGAGTAGGGCACAAGGCAATATACAGTATTGGCGTACGTGGCGAGGATGCCACCGTCTACAGACAAAGTCCAGACAGGACTGAACTACGAAAAAGTACTACCTATCCCGGAGAGAGGAAAGTAGAAACCAGTCATCGCAGGAGCGTAAGCAAAGCGTAAGCCCCCCGTGGCAGCGAACATACTAGGGAGCATCCACCTGATGTGCATAGAACACAGAAGAACTGTGCCGCGTCAGCCCTGCGTGCCTGGGAGCCGTGCCACAAGGCCCTGCCTTGAGGTCGTCCATGGCCAGGACGAACTGTGCCGGAACGGAACAGAACAAGGTGGTCCAAGGGACAGTGGCTGACGATAAGGGCAGCCAACATAGACCAGGAGGGCGAAGCTGAAATGACACTCCTGGAAGAGGCAGGAGAGGCAGAAACCTCAAGAAAGAGAGCATCTACAGATACAGGGGAGTGCTACGGACCAACCGCAGACCCCAACGGATAGGCAATAGCCTGTGAAGAAGACTCCACAGGAGCCTACCAAGCCTTCTGTGTAAGGAAGGCAGCTGGACAATAGCCAACGAATAAGGCAGCTAGACAATAGCCAACAAATACCCCACAAAGGGTAAGCCTCAACCCCAGCTAGGGGCACCTCTTGTGCATGAACTCATAGACAGAGGAGTCAAAAGAAAGCAGAATCAGCTGACCAGTTGCACTAAATAGAAGCAAAAATGGCGGGAAACCGTACAGGCCGTCTGGGTATTACGTCATGAACCCCGGGCCCAGAACAAGCAGAGACAACGCTGCACCCGAAAATAAAAGTCCACAAAAGGATTAGAAAACACAAAGTCATGGCAGCCCAGACATGAAGCGGTTGACTGCTGATTCCGCATGACTGTCAAAAAGGGTCACGCCATCAAATTGCAAATCCCGAAGACTCTCCCGAACATTGTCAGGGAAACCGCCATTGCGCAGCCAGGCATGGCGACTCAGAGCAACGGACCTGGCCATCGCCCGACCCACAGAGTCAGTGGTGTCCATAGCCGACCGAATGGTAAATTGTGCCATTTCTCGGCCATCATGAAGGAGACGATCCAGGTCAGCACGGGGACCCTTTGGAAGAGAGGGAAGAAGACACCCGACCGAGTCCCAAAGGACAAAAGTAGCCCGTGCAAACACGCAAGACGTGTTCAGAGCACGGATGCCCGAACTAGTGGACGCCAAAATTTGGCGGCCACATGTCTCCAACCAACGAGACTCCCTAGTGGGAGGTAGCAACGGGAGAGGAGAGGAAGGCTGGGAGGCGAAAGCCGCCTGGACCACCCGGCCGTGAGCTCTAGGATGAAGGGACAAACAGACAGGGTCATCTGTAGCCGGGCTATGCCGACGTGCGATGGCCTGATCCACAGGGTCTCCCGAAGAGGGCCGTGCCCACGTGCCAAGAAGGGTGTCAAATAAGGACCCGCCAAAAGGCAGCAAGGGCTCCACCTCCACAGCATCCTGGTGGAGGAGATCCAATAATGGATCAGAAGGCAAGGAGACTGAGGGGGGTTGCAGGTGTATAATAGCTGTAGCCCTGCGAACAGCCCTCGCAAATGCCGCGCTAGCCTCTGTAGCCATTCTAGGTGGCGATAACAAACCATCTGTAGGGGACGGTTGAAGACTAACGCGTCCCCCAGAAAGGAGAGACGCCGCAGCCGGAGGCCGAGCAAATGGCATCTGGCCAGGGGGCAGCGGAGCCGGAGAGCGTCGAAACAACCCTGGGTGCTCCGGGTCCTCATCCTCTTCGAACAGAGGAACAACAGGGACCGGCGCCGGCACCGGCGTCGACCGACGTTGAGTCGGCGTCGTATCGACGTCGACAATGACCAAGGGAGACTCGGCCTGGCATCGGACCGGTGTCGACTCGCCCTCCACCGAGTCCCTACCCCCTCTGTGGGGCCTTAGGGCGCGCCAGGGAGAGGGGTTGACCCAAAGATGGAGTGAAGAGCCTGGGAATAGGCTTCCATCTGGGCCCGAGTCGCCCCAACACCCGGAAAGGGTGGATATAAGGGGACTGACTCCTGGGTGCCCGCGCCCGGTAAGGACCGGGAGCAGCGGGCCCCGTCGTCACGTTTATGTGAGGTCGACGACCTCCGTGACTTGTGCTTGTGCTTACGTGCGTCAGTCGAACGACGTCCGCGGGAACGACTCCGTGACCGGACCCGAACAGGAGCCCCAGCTCGAGATGGAGATCGGCGGCGCGAAGGCTCTGAGCGGTACATCCGGGCGGCCAACAACTTCATCCGGCGCTCCCGCAGGGACTTTGGCTTCAGCTGTCGGCAGGCGTCGCACTCCTCGGAGTCGTGGTGCTCTCCTAGGCACCACATACAAATCGCGTGCGGATCCGTCGCTGACATCTGCTGCGTACAGGTCTCACACGCCTTGAAACCCGAAGGCATCGCACACTGAGCGTCGAGAAGGCCTGAAACAACAGGGCAGAGGAACCGCTTACTCCTGAATCCGCGTTGGGACGCGGAAAAGAAGGAAACTGACGTCAGCGCGCCGGGAGGGACTTATATGGCTCCACTGACGTCATGTCCGTGGACGACGTCAGGGCGGAGCCATGCTGCGCCGCCCCCCAGTAGCAGAGGTACTGCTGCAAAAAATTCTCCGGATCCAGTCTGACGCCTGGGGATATTCTAAGTTAAGGAATCTGCGGCTAGATGTCTCTATCAGATAGAGTTGATTATAACAGGGCTAATAACAAGCCCCCCCACCATGTAGCGCCTGCACATGAGACACAGCACCAGGTGGAGCTGTCAGAAAGGCATGGGCAACAAATTGAATCTAGCATCTATAAAGAAGCACCACTTGAGCAAACAACAAAGGTACCTCCGCCACAGTAGCGGTGGCATAATGTGGGTATGGAGTAAAACCGGCCAACACCGGCCATGTGGCCCCATCAATACTTAAGGGGCCCATTCGAACAGTAGCAATAGGATGGGGGAGGGCACCATTAAACCAAATCTGGTGCCCCCAGGCCGTAAGAGGAAGCTCAATAACTGCATAAGGGCGAAAAGCCACAGGAACAGCAGCCACAGTATAAGTATTAAAAGTATTATTGTAACCCAGGAGTATAAAACCTCAATGCGATATGCAGGGCCTGTCTCGACTACAAAAACAACAGCAGATCCCGCATTGGGGACTCCATGCTGTAACAAGTGTTGAGTAACCGTTGCGTGGCAATGAGCCGCAATCGCAACGGGATTATCCATAAACCAACAGTAAGGGATTTAAATGGCAGCACAAAAATGGGTAAAAACCTTTTCAAATCCAATCTTGAAAAATCTACAGAAATAGGAAGCCCCCACAAATTGAGGGGGCAAAGCCCCCTCACCACGGACGTCTCTGGGAAATGTTTTGGGTATTGTGGACAAGCACATGCTCTACTCAGGGGTCCCGCAGATAAGTACCAGACCAGGCGTTGGCGGTGGATTGCTGCAGGGATTCTGCGGCATCACAGAACTATGTTTGGGCCCATAGAACCTTAGTAGGCAGGGACTGAGTCATCCTACCACCTTAGTACCCATGAGCCCGGGACCGACTAGCTATAGTGCCTCACTTGCCCTCCTACTCACTCACAGAGGAACAAGTGATTAGACACCCCAGAACATAACACTCCCAACTCTCTCAGGAGTCACGGTGACAGGACACACCCTTTCACTCTCACACTCGTACTTGTCTACAGTAAGATCTGACAGAGACACGAGAAACTTTTAAAATATTTATTTTAACTATCATGCTCTAGTATGCAGTATACGTGCCACAATAAGTAAGAAAATGCCTAGCACAAATACGGTCAGTATAATAAATAATCCATAAATCATAAAAGGAGCTGTCATGATATTTAGACAGGGCAGACTAATCCCCCTCCACTTCTACAGAAGCAAAGTGATTATATATCAGAAGATCTCTGGGTGTTTGCAGAGGACCACATACCTTAGCATGCACAGATGAAAGTTCTACATCTCAGGTATTGTCGCGATCTCATCTCTGAAAATCTCGCTCCAAATGTGTGTTTTGCATGTCTGTGCATACCTATATGACAAAGAGTACGTGTTCTCAACAAACAGATGCATTTGTGTGTTTTGTCTAGATGCTATAGCCTGACCAAAACAGAATAAGAAGGAATATTTTTGTTTAACCTTGTCTACGGTGTTCAGAATGAATCCCATGAAAGAACAGGACGCAAAAACAACGGCAGGTTCTGTGTGAAAGTACAGCGTGACACAAAGCAAAATATGTTTGTTTAGTAACATGCGCAAAGCAGAGCGCAGCCTGCAATGTGCTAAGGTTAACATAGGGAAAACAACCATGGGCCTGCACGGAACACATGACAGCATCTTGAGCAATAGATAGGTAAGGAGAGGTGGGAAAGAAAGGAAAATTAAAACAACACTAAGAAACAATTGAACCAGGATGATCTCCCTTAGAGATCGCAAGAAGCAATGAAAGAGGGGTTCATGCTGCAACATCCAGGGCCAGGTGTACATCAACCTCTGGAGCAGGGAGCCCCACCACCGGCAAAGTTACTCCAGAACAATGGAACCGGGTTCCCAGTGTCTTTCTACTGGAGAGGGTGCAGCTGTGTGCATGTTGAGAGGGGGATCTGGCGTTCAACCGCAGGCATGGCGTCAGCCAATCATTTTCAGGGTCTGAAGGGGTGTCACGATAATGAAGTTGGCAAAGGTGGATCTGCTCGTTCTTTATGGCTCTCCACTTCGGTTTGGTTGGTCCCATCTTCTTCATTCGTGTGGAACTTCTGGAGCCCCTGGATGAGTGTGAAGGACTCCGTGGAGGGGAACGAGAGGTCTCAGCCCATTGCAGCTTATCAATGTTCAACACTGTTTTTGCTTCCTCCAAGGTGAGCACGCTTCATGTCTCACAGTTCCACACAAAGTTTGGCAGGATGGATGCCCATAACATGGAGAATTATTTTCTCCATCAAGACTTCTGTAATAGTTCTCAATAGACGATGATGCTATAGGATAATGGAAGGAAGGTCCTGATACAACCAAACCTTGGTGCCCTCGAAGTCTATGAAGTTGGGTCTCGTACAGCTGCCATGATGATTTCCTTCTGTGTGTAATAATGTAGATATGTCAAAATGTCTTGAGGCATACCAGGTGTTTTAGCAGGGTGTTGCGCTCTGTGTGTTCTATCTAATACGATATCCTCTGGTGCAAGATCTGAAGCAACGTGGTGGAAAATCCTGCGGGCATAATCTTCCAGGCCCCCCGCAGCGGCCTGTAGCGGAACACCTTTGCTTCCTATATTAGCCATCCCAAACCGGTTTTCAAGATCCTCGACTTGATAGCGTAGCTCCATGTTCTTGTCCTGTAGCTCTAACAGTTCACAGAGATATGCATCAAGTTCCTCTTCGTGTGATTTGTTAGTTTGTTCAATGTTTGTGCCCCTTTAGCCCAATGGCTCACTTCTCTATTAAGACCCTTAATGTCAGCAGTCATGTTCTGTTTAAGGGTCGCAATATTTGTCCGCAGGACGCCAAAGAGAGTCTCTAGAAAAGTGCGGTTGACTGGCTAGTCTCCACCGGCTGATTCAGAGTTAGCATCGTCCACAATAGGTAATGCTGAGGAGAAGGTCCCCTTGTGGCGATCTGACTTCTTGCCCGTGGGCCTGGTGAGGAGATTCTTTATAGTGGTATTGTTTTTAGCATTGCATGAGCCAGCCATGGTGATATCAATACCAAGAGCGGGGTGGTCTCAGAACCTCACAAGAAGAACAGTTCAGCCATGCAAATGGCGGCGGCAAATATTCAGGGACTAATAAAGCGCCTACCAGGTCCACCCCAAAAAGTCACAGTGGGGGTATATGCTGCCAAGAATCCAGGTTCCTGCCAGTGTAATGTGGGTAGGGTTGTACCACCATACATCGTCAGTCAAATATTCCAGATGGCGCAGTGTGATTAACCCACAGAAGGGAATGCTGCAAGCAATTAGGGTACCAGTCACAAACACGCTGTATGGAGGCTCTCGTACGTAGAGGGGTGGTTCGGGGCACTTCTAGATTGAGTGTCATCAAATGACCAGTGTCAGAGATAGCGCCTGGGGCAGTTATAAATAACGGGGACACCCTTAGTGGAGCGTCATGTCACCAGTAGGAAGAACAGGGGTGCCCTCCTCTCACCTTCAGGTCGTGGTCGGCAGTACTTGACTACTGCTCAACAGGGAACCACTCCACAAGGCGCCTGCCAGGCCCCAATATCATTCTGCCCCAATATGTCCCCCGCTGACCCCACGTCAGCTCCTTAGGTTCGACCCCGGTATGCCGTGAATGGTGGTTGCACCAGAGACATTAAGGGCCAGGCATCACATGCCAAGCAGGCACCGCGGTGTTCAGCAGGCCCAAACGAACAAGTTACTTACCTTCGGTAACGCTTTTTTTGGTGGATACAGTATCTGCCTGTGGATTCCTCACCTTTTGAATATCCCCTGCGCCAGCATTTCACGGAAATTCTTCGTAGCTCCCCGCGCCAACGAGGTCGTCACGAAGCCATGGCTCCACGCGAGGCTCCGCATGACGTCACTGGAGTCATAAGAAGACCACGTCGGCGTGATGACGTCAGTTCCACCCATTTTTTCCGTGCCACCGAGGCAAAACGGGCGAACCGACCACAGAGACAATACATATCAAGTATACAGGATTCATACAGATACACTTAGTGTATAATAAAATGAGAAAGCTTGAATTTCAAACAAGACAACAATGAAACAATTGAGGCAACCAAGTCTTGAGTACATAAAAATACATCCAATAATTAATACCTCATCATTTATGGTATAAAAGGGTGGACAACGGGGAGGTGGGTGGGTCAGTGAGGAATCCACAGGCAGATACTGTATCCACCAGAAAAAGCGTTACCGAAGGGAAGTAACTTGTTCTTCTGATGGATACATCTGCCTGTGGATTCCTCACCTTTTGAATAGAATCCCACAGCAGTACCTCGCCCGGAGGAGGGTGTCCACCCCTCTATACCAAAAAATCCTGTAAAACAGAGCGAGCAAAATGGCCATCCCTCCTCACATCGGAATCTAAGCAGTAGTGCTTCGCGAAAGTGTGGAGGGAGGCCCAAGTTGCCGCCTTACATATGTCCAACACAGGAACACCTCTAGACAAGGCAGAAGTAGACGATTTAGCCCTGGTAGAATGAGCTCTAATGCCAACAGGAGGCTCCTTACCAGCAAGTGAGTAGCATATCTTGATGCACAAGATGATCCACCTGGATAAAGTGCGCTTGTGCACCGCCTTGCCCTTCATGCGACCAGCATATCCGACAAAGAGCTGGTCATCTTGGCGAAAGTCCTTCGTTCTGTCCAAATAAAAGCTAATCGCCATCTTTGGATCCAAACGATGAAGTCTCTCTTCCTCCTTGGATGGGTGACGGGGAGGATAGAAAGTAGGAAGGGTAACAGACTGACCAAGGTGGAAAGGAGTCACCACCTTAGGCAGAAAAGCAGCCCTGGTCCTGAGTACCAACCTTTCAGCATGTATGGTCAGAAAAGGAGGTTTGCAGGAAAGAGCTTGAAGCTCACTCACCCTCCTAGCCGAAGTGATAGCCACCAGAAAGATCGTTTTAAAAGACAAAAGTCTCAACGGACAACTATGCATAGGCTCAAACGTTGAACCCATTAAAAAAGATAGAACCAGATTCAAATCCCACTGGGGCATAATAAAAGGAGTGGGAGGAAACATGTTTGTCAGCCCCTTAATAAATCTTAAGACTATAGGAGACTTAAATAAAGAAGGCTGATCAGGCAAACACAAAAACGCCGACAATGCCGCTAGATATCCCTTAACAGTGGCCACAGCACAACCCTGCTGGGCCAAATGAAGGGAAAAACAAAGCACATCAGAAAGATGGGCTTTTAAGGGATCAATAGATTTCTCTCCGCACCACTTAACAAATTTAGACCACCTGTAAGAATAGACAGACTTGGTGGAGTGTCGCCCGGCCGATAGTATAACATCCACCACGTCAGGCGGGAGAGAAAAAGAATTCAAGTTGCCCCGCTCAATCTCCAGGCATGAAGGTGCAGGCTCTGGAGGTGGGGGTGAAGAACTTGCCCCTCCATCTGAGAGAGGAGGTCTACCCGGAGAGGGAGACGGAGCAGAGGGTACAACGAGAGGTGAAGAAGGTCCGTGAACCACACCCTTCTTGGCCAATCCGGGGCGATCAATATGACTTGGGCCCGGTCTTGGCGAATCTTCCTCAGAACCCGAGGAATCAAAGGTATGGGAGGAAACGCGTAAAGGAGTTGCGAGCTCCAACTCAACTGAAACGCGTCCCCCAACGCTCCCTGCCTCGGAAACTGGAGACTGCAGAATGACGGGCAGTGCGCGTTCTCTAGAGTGGCAAACAGGTCCACCCGAGGAGTCCCCCACGTCTTGAAGAGGTGTCGAACTACCTCTGGATGAAGCCTCCACTCGTGGTCGGCGGAGAATTGTCGACTGAGACTGTCCGCACGAACATTCAGCACCCCGGCCAGATGACTCGCCATCAAGCAAATCCGATGATCCTGCACCCAGGACCAGAGCCGCAAAGCCTCTCTGCAGAGACGGTACGACCCTACTCCCCCTGCTTGTTGACATACCACATCGCGGCAGTGTTGTCCGTCAGGACCTGAACTGACTGACCGCGAAGGGAAGGGAGAAAAGCCTTGAGCGCCAAACGTATCGCCCGCAATTCAAGAAGGTTGATGTGAAACAACCTTTCCTCTGGAGACCAAAGACCCTTGATCTCCAGATCCCCCAGATGCGCACCCCACCCTAGGGTAGAGGCATCCGTTATCACTGTGGCCACCGATGGAGGAAAGTGGAAGGGCTTTCCTTGAGACAGATTGCCCTCCACACTCCACCAAGACAGATCCGCTGCAGCTTATCTGGAGATCCTCACAGACTCCCTGAGATCTCCGTTGTGCTGATACCACTGCCTGCGGAGACACCACTGTAGTGCCCTCATGTGCCAGCGTGCATTTGTGACCAGCAGGATGCAGGAAGCGAACAGACCAAGCAGGCGAAGGACCTTCAGAACTGGAACAACCGCTCTATTGTGAAACAAAGGGATCATTTCCTGAATGTCGAGAATCCTCTGCGGAGGTGGAAAAGCTCGACACACAGTGGTGTCCAGTACTGCCCCTATAAACAGGTTGCGCTGAGAGGGCACCAGGTGAGACTTGGGTACATTTATTGAAAAACCCAATTTGTATAACAGCTGGGCTGTAACCTGCAAATGATGACTCACCATCTCCGGAGACTTTGCCTTTAACAGCCAGTCGTCCAGGTAGGGGAAAACTGGAATCCCCAACCTTCTGAGATGAGCTGCCACCACCACCATCACCTTGGTGAAGACTTGAGGTGCGGTAGTAAGACCAAACGGAAGGACCGCAAACTGGTAGTGTTGCGACCCAACCGTGAAACGGAGATACTTCCTGTGTGACTTCAGGATGGGAATGTGGAAATACGCATCCTGCAAGTCGATGGACACCATCCAGTCCTCTTGTTGCAGCGCCTGAAGAACCTGCGCTAGAGTTAGCATCTTGAACCTCTCCTGTTTGAGAAACAGATTCAAGATTCTGAGGTCCAGGATGGGACGTAACCTGCCATCCTTTTTGGGAATCAGGAAATACCGGGAGTAGCACCCCTGACCCCTCTCCTGCTCCGGAACCACCTCTATTGCACCTTTTTGTAACAGGGTAAGAACCTCCTTCTGAAGGAGTAGCAAATGATCTTCTGTGCAAAACCCCTGACAAGGCGGGTAAGGTGGGGGAAATTCCCTGAAGGGAAGGGCGTACCCATTTTCTACAAGATCTAGAACCCAAAGGTCCAAAGTTATTAGTTTCCAATCTTGTAGAAAATGGGTAAGCCGGCCTCCCACAGGACCCACATGATCCAGGATGGCGGATCTAGGGCTGCTTTGCTGCATTACCGGGAGGGGTTGGGGAGGTAGAGGAGGAGGAGGAAGAGGGATGTCGTCCAGTTCCACGAAAGCGACCTCTGCCTTTACCTCTGTAGGCCTTATACAGAGGGTTTTGCTGCTGAGGCTGACGGGAACGAAAGGAAGATTTCCCAAACCCACGGTACCTTTTGTAGCCATAGCCTCTTGACTGTTATTGCAGACCCAAGGACTTTGCTGTGGCCTTGCTGTCTTTAAATCTCTGCAACGCAGAGTCCGCTTTTTCCCCAAAAAGCTTAGAGCCGTCAAAAGGAAGATCCAACAGCGCAGCTTGGACATCCAGTGAAAATCCCGATGATCTCAACCATGCATGTCTCCTAGTGGCAACAGATGAGCCCATCACTCTTGCCACTGAATCTGCCGTGTCCAGACCCGACTGGATTACCTGACGAGCAGCCGCCTGAGAGTCCGCCAAAACCTCACTTAAATTGCCCCGATCCGTGTCAGACAACTTCGGGAGAATCTTCTTGGCAGAGTCCATAAGGGCGTGAATGTATCTGCCCAACAAACAAGTGGCGTTAGTGGACTTTAAAGCCATACTGGCTGATGAAAAGACTTTCTTCGCGGACTGCTCAAGCTTTTTGGAATCCCTGTCCGCCGGAGCCTGAGGAAAAGAACCCACAGACTGCTTTGAGCATGATGCCTGAACAACCAAACTCTGAGGAGACGGATGGGAAGAAAGAAACTCAGGGTCCCCAGGAGCTGGTCTATACCGTCTAGAGACTGATCTAGAAACTGCAGGAGCTGAAAGAGGGTTACTCCAAACCTCCAGAATTGGTTCCGTCAGGGCATCATTGAAAGGCAAGAGAGGCTCAACTACTGAGGTAGGAGAATGAAGAACCTCTGTAAGAAGATTTGGCCTGTAGTCCGCCGTGGGAAGCTGCAGATCCAACAGTTCAGCCGCCTTCTTAATTACGACAGGATAAGGAGCAACATCCCTTGAAGGAGAAGCCTTCTGCGAGTCAAAAACTGCTTCTGGTGAAAAATCCAAACCACTTGCTTCACACAAGTCTTCAAACAAGTCCTCAGACTCATTTATTTCACCTTCTTCCATCTCACCAGCCTGATACTGCTCCTCTTCAATAAGCCTTTGCGCCTCCCTTCTAGAACGCATCCTCGGCTGCGGCGTCGACGGCGCCATCTGCGGCGTTGACGGCTCCAGCAACGGCGTCGAAGGCGGATCCGTGACAGCAACGCGCGCCGCACGAACCCGAGATGAAAGGACGCCAGATGGAGCCGGGGACTGACCATACGGCGTCGACATCTTCGGCGCCGGGAAGTGCCAAGACGGCGCCACCGGCATATAAGGCATAAAGGGGGCCGGGGGGTAATGTTGCGGCACGCTCAAATTAAATGCCAATGGGCCCATGGGACCCGAAAGTGCTCCAGAGGGGCAAGTGGCTCTAGCAAAGACACCATACATCGCGTTCAAGAACTGCGATGGATCCGAGTCTGGCGCCGGGAATGAAGGATATTGCGCCGGTTCGACCTCCGACAGAGGAACCTCCGGAGTCGGGCCACTGGAGCCACAGGTGGAGCCACAGGAACAGCAGGAGCCGCATCATCCACCGGAATCGATGAATCCACCGACGCCGGAGACTGCGCCTGTGTGCCCACATAAGGAGTCCGGGCCGGAGACATCTGCGGAGACTCGGAAGGAGAAGGAGAAACAAAGTCTTTGGTACGACGTCGCGGAGCCAGAGAAGGCGACTTCGAAGCTCGAGGCTTCGACGAACGACGTCGAGACCCATGCCTCTTCTTCTTCTTGTGCCTTCTCTTCGATCCATGCGAAGTCGACGACTCCGACTTCGATCGTTTGCGACCCCTTTTCTCCTTTCTCACCTTAGACATGTAGAGCTTAGCCTCCCTTTCCTTCAACGCCTTCGGGTTCATCTTCCTGCACGAAGAGCAACCCTCGACGTCGTGATCACTCGAAAGACACCAAAGGCAGTCATCATGCGGGTCCGTGATCGACATGTGACCTCTGCATTCCTTGCAAGGCTTGAAACCCGACTTCCTTTGAGTAGACAATTCGAAAAGGGATACAAACAAACTCTAGAAACAAAGTAACAGTCACAAAGACAGGAGAGTCCCAGAAAATCCGTTAGCGTCGACAGCGCGGAAAAAAGGGAACTGACGTCATCACGCCGACGTGGTCTTCTTATGGCTCCAGTGACGTCATGCGGAGCCTCGCGCGGAGCCATGATGCCATGACGACCTCGTCGGCGCGGGGAGCTACGAAAAATTTCCGTGGAATGCTGGCGCAGGGGATATTCAAAAGGTGAGGAATCCACAGGCAGATGTATCCATCAGAATCGATCCTCAGTGGTACCTTGTACTCTTCTGCCGTTTCCCGGGCTAGGTGCTCCGCCCGCTTGATGTCAGCCAGCCGCAATTACCCTGTACATTGCAGCCGACCTCTTCCTCCAGGGCATCTCATGTGCAATCTTCAGCAGGGTAGTCTTTGAACAGTTTTCAGGTGACAGGCAGTCAGATCCTGAAGTTGTTGTTGGGACGACTCTAAGGGCCTATGCACGTTGGAGCCCTTATGTCACTCTAAAAAGGGGAGGGACCTCTTCTGTGGTGACCCGCATATCGGAGGGGGTCAGGGATGCTACTCAGCTGGCTTAGCCAGTTAGATGCTCCCAAGGGCCAAGATTCAACATGGCAGAATCAAGTGGCCTCCTGGAGGAGCTCTGGGCACCTCCCTAGGGAGGAGCTGGACAGGGGGTGGACAATCCCCTGTCTCTGTATAGTTTTGCGCCAGAGCGGGAGAAAAGGGCTCCTGAACTGGACAAAACTGGTTTATGCAAGGAGGGCACCAAATGTGCCCTTCAATGTAGTCAAGTGGCAATCGAAACCTCCTCCACCCTACCAAATTCTAAAGGAGAGGTGGTCACATCTCTCCTTCACAGGATATCCTTTGTTCAGCTTCCCCTGTCCGAGTTAAGCTCATCAGCAGGGGGGCAGAACACTGTGTAGGGTCTGCAGCAGCGTGGGCTGGCTTCAGAGCCTGTAAGGCTACATAGGTAGGTTTGGGGGGTCCTCTAAGGATCCCCCCAGTAAATGGTTTCATGCAACTCACACTGGAATCGGTGTAGTTGCATGATTCCAACATGTTTGATAACAAACATGACCAGGTTCGGGGCAGCCATTATGTAGTTGGACATTTCGACTTGCCAGTTTCCACTACATATCTTATAATGGCTGTCCCGCATTTACAAAGCACAAAGCACAGAGAATTAGCAGGATCCCAGTGAACTACAGTCAAAACACACTGACAGCAGTCAGAAAGTGGGGGTATGTATGCCAGAAAGATACTACTTTCCTAAACCTCTCTTTCACCCTTCTTCATCTATAATTCTGCTTAGCGCAGTGTCCTATGATATGATGACCCTAACTCTGTGATTACCACGTACAACATGTCAACACTTGCCTCACAAGATCAAAATAAAGTCAACACACATCTAACACTACACCCCACACGGCGTAGTGTGCTGTAATCCATGAGGGCAAGCGCTCTAGCGTCCCACGCAGGGATAGTACGGCTATATAAATGTTCCAATTAAGCCTGGGCGTAGTTCGCGAAGTAGCGCTACGCGAAGCTACGCAAAGTGCAGTTCGCACTACGCGAGCTACGCGTAGCACTACGCGAACTGCGTAGTGCACTGTTCGCAATGATTGCACAGTGCCGGATGCTTGTCCGCACTGTGCAATCATTGAAAACAGCATCTTGCACAGTGCGAGCTGTCTTTTACTGCCGCTCGAGTAGATTTTTACTCGAGCGGCAGCTTTCTCAACGCGGACTGGTAGTTTCTCATCGCGAGCGGTCGCGAGCATACGCGACCACTCGCAATGAGAAACCTGACCTCCCCGCGTTGAGAATCTCGCCAGGAGGTTTATTTTCCACGCTCGCGATCGGCAACTTGATGTTGCTGATCGCGAACGAGGAAAAAGTCTCGCCGGGATGTCATTTTGCTTGCTCGCGGTCGCCAACTTGACGTTGAGGACCGCGAGCAAGCAAAAAATGACCGCTGCACTACGCTACGCGTGTTTGCACTGTGCTACGTGCAATTCGCGTTGTGCGAAGTAGCGCAAACTTCGCAAACTACGCGAGCGTAGCGTAGTGCTTTGCCCAGGGTTAGTTCCAATACAAGACATAACAATTCCGGAGAGGAGCCAAGCGCCGGACCAAGATGGCTGCCTGAGCTCTCGGCTCCGCCGATACCGTTCCTCTAAACCCATCATCCTGCCTTATCCTGCCCCGTAAGGACTGCAACGGCAAGCAGTGAGTGAGCGGTGCCGTTTGCTGCTGTCCCGGCTCTCGGACGCTACCAGGAGCTGGAAAAAACGGGCTCCGACCGTCTGGGCCTACCGGCTGACCCCAGACCGGGGACTGCGGTGGGAGGACGACGGCTGGAGCGCTGCCCGGACCGGAGGTCGCCGGTCGGAGCGCGTCTGCCTGGCTCTGCGGGATCCCGCTTTCTGGGACGGAGCGCGGACTGCGGCTGGAGCGGCGGTGAGATCCCCCCTGGACCGGGTGTGGGGGCGGCGGAGTGGGTGAGGTGCTGGGACTGGCAGTGGGACTCGATGGAGCCAGAACCCTGAAGATCTACCGGTGGAGTGGGAGCGACCTGCATCGCGTCTCTCCCCCCCCCCCCTCTCGTCTTGGAGCCATCTGTGGAGGGGATGAGACCGGGGCCGGCACTGAACTGCCTCCTCACCTGCGTCCTCACATTGGCCTTCGAGTGACTGGTGGCATCGCTCTGATTGGGATTGGGAGAGTTGATCTGACCGTGTGTCCGGAGCGGCTGAGACACCGCGGGAGTTACGGGCCGCCTGTGCTCCCCGTCCCTGACCGGGCGCCCGAGCCGGTCTATTCCACACGTGGCGGCCTTTTCGTAGTTGCTGGCCCATCGACTGCTCGGACCTGGTCAGACGCCGCCTCCGTGTCCTGGGATTCGGGAGACAAATGGCGAGTAAGGCGGACTCGGACAGGAACCAGGCCAAGGTGTCCAGAGGATCGAGGCAGGTCCAGTCGAACAAACTGGACCGCTATACCCTGCCCAGAGGCTCGCCGGCGGATCCGCTTCATGCCCATAAGGTGGGGGAGGTCTCTGCGAGCCCCACCTCGGAACTGACCCTGCAAGATGTTATGGCCGCGATAGAGGGGGTTAAATCATCCCTGGAACATAAAATGGACACCATCTCCATTGAGGTAAACCTCATCCGGGCTGACCTAACAAAAATGAATGAAAAAGTCAAGTCCCTGGATATTAAAACGACCGGTCTGACAGAAGATGTGTCGCAGCTCCAGCGCGAGGTACGTGATCTTAAGTCTTTCTGTGAAACGACCGAACGGAAGCTTGACGACTGTGAAGGCAGATCGAGACGCAACAACGTCCGCATTTTAGGGGTGCCCGAAAAATCAGAGGGGCCAGCTCCTGACTTGTTTGTCGAGGACCTTATCCTGAATCACCTTAAACCCAAGGGACTGGGGAACTTTTTCACCATAGAGCATGCGCACAGGGTCCCAGGTGGGCGACCAAAGCCCGGGGCGCCTCCGCGCCCTCTCATTGCACGGGTCCTCAACTTCAGGGACAGAGACGCTATCCTGCAATGCGCCCGAGCAGCACCCCCACTGCGCTATGAAAATGCCACCCTCTCTTTCTTTCCCGATTTCACACAAATGGTACAAAGACAGCGTAGAACCTTTCTAGCTGTCAAGAAGAAACTTAGAGACAAAGGACTTAAATACGCCATGATGTTTCCGGCTCGTCTCCATATCGAGGACAGGGGAAAAGTATGGTTCTTTGATAATCCTGAAATGGCGTCGGATTGGCTGGACGATCGTGCAGCCGGTGGCTCCCCGAGACGTAGTCGCGACGTAGACCAGGAATCACGGGAGCGGGAGTGACAATTGGCTGACGCACAGGCGGTCTACATGCTCGTGGCCAGGTATGGGGGCCCCACAGTCGGACAAAAGCTCAAGTTGAACAGTAGCTACTTAGAGCTACACTTCAAGACCTTATGGGAACAATCTCTCTGTGAAGTTTGGGTTTGGGGACGGTGGGAGGGAACGCCGACCTTCCTCCTCTTTACTACCTTTAGTTGCTTTTCAGTTTTAGGGTATTGGGCGACAGGCACTCTGCCAGTTTGTGATGGGCAGTTTTAAGTCCAGAGAGCAGGGAAGCAGGGGGTTGTTGGAAACGGGATTTGGGAGGGGGGGTTGTTTTATTTTTGTTTGTATTTATCGACACATGATGTGTGTTAAAGTTGTGATTTCGGCAAATCTTATAATCTGCATGACCAAGGCACTAGACGACGTTTACAAATATGACGCATACCCAGTGGGATAAAAGTGCAAGAATCCTGAGCTGGAATGTTAACGGGCTGGGGGACAAGGTTAAACGCAGTATAGTTCTCCAATATATCAGGAAGCAAGCCCCTGACGTCGTCCTGCTCCAGGAGACACACCTGATAGGTAGTTCATGTAAAGCACTGTGTAGATCTGGATATAAGTTAGTGGCACATGCAGGGTTCAACACAAGCTCCAGAGGCGTGGGTATAATGGTAAAAAGCACCTTCCCGCTCACTATAGATCGCATATGGACGGACGACAGGGGCCGATACGTGGGTATTACGGGGTCCTGGGAAGGACGCACTATTACATTGGTCTCCATCTATGTCCCCCCTGGCCTCCAAACTACCACATTTCAGGACCTGCGTACCGCTCTCCTCTCACTACCTGAAGGGGTGTTATTGCTGGGAGGGGACTTTAACTCCGTAGGGTCAGGGGCGCTGGATTGCCACCCACCGCGGGAACTGGGGCCCTCGCATAGATGGCTGCCAGATTTTCTCGAAACCATGGGTCTAGTAGATGGTTGGCGCACTTATAACCCTGACAAAATGCAACACACCTTTCACTCGAGGGCCCATGGCAGCTTATCCAGATTAGACTATATCCTGATCCCCGCCCCCCAAATCTCGCTCATCCACGAAATTAGACACCTGGCAAGGGGCATTTCTGATCACTCACCAGTCTGGGTCCATGTACTCCTTGATCAAGCCCGGGTGGGTAGGGTCGTCCCTATTAACCCCTGGCATCTTCGCAACCCTAAAATCCGCCAAGAACTCACCAAGACAATGGATACATACTTTGCCGAAAATCTGGATACAGTGGCCTCCTCCCGAACACTATGGGAGGCATTTAAGACAGTGATTAGGGGGGAGGCCCTGTCCCTGATATCAGGACAAAAGAAAGAAAGACATAGAGAAATTGCGGAAATAGAGGACGAGATCTATCACTTGGAGAGAGAGATGGAGACGACAATCACACCTGACTTAACCCATTTATTGCGACTCAAACAAGACGAATACAAGGCACTACTGACTGAACACGCAAAAATGCTAGGAAGAGAGACACTTGGTAGGATCTATGAGCTTGGGGATAAAGCTGGGAAACTATTAGCCTGGCTTGACAAACGCGAATGGGCGAAGAGGTTGGTCCCAGTCCTCCATGATGCCAATAACATTGAAGTAACAGACCCCCAAGAAATAGCAGACTGCTTTGCCAGGCACTTTAACTTAATATACACCGCAGTGGCATCTTACACTGAGGACGAATCCTCCGAACTGCTTCGTGACGTTAAACTTCCCACTCTCTCCTTAGAAGACCGGAGTCTTCTAGATAGCCCCTAACAGCAGATGAGATAGCCCACGCAATCAGATCGCTACAATCAGGGAAAGCCCTTGGCCCGAACGGCATCCCAATTGAACTATACAAACTCAGCCCTGACAAGTTGTCCATTCATCTCAAGAACATGTTTGAGGAAAGTAGGGAATCAGGAGTGCTCCCAACTGACCAACGTATAGCCACCATAGTAACCATACACAAGGAAGGTAAGCCAAAAACGGACTGTGCTTCCTACAGGCCGATTTCCCTCCTCAATGCCGAACCTAAGATCCTAGCTAAAGTCCTCGCCACCCGTCTCATTAACGTAATTTCGGAATTGATACACCCGGACCAGTCCGGCTTCATTCCACATAGGAACACAGCATTGAACCTACGCCGTGTCCACGGTGTTTTGGGCAGAGCAGACACGATTCTTGAGCCGGCTGTCCTCGTGTCACTAGATGCCACCATGGCATTCGACACTATAGAATGGCCTTACCTTATTGCGGTCCTCCGAAAGTTAGGGTTCGGCCAGGAATTCATGCAATGGATCCGCCTTTGTATTCGGAACCAATGGCACAAGTCGTGGTGAACAACAAGAAGTCGGATTCCTTCGTCCTGAGCCGAGGCACCCGTCAGGGGTGTCCACTCTCTCCCCTTCTTTTGCATTGGCGCTGGAGCCACTGGCTGCATGGATCCGCCAAAACCCAGTTATTCGAGGCATGCGGTGGTCACCTGATTGGGAGGACCGCATATCGCTCTATGCGGACGATATACTACTATATTTAACGGAGCCCAAAAAGTCTTTAATAGCAGTTCTGGATATTTTAGCTGTGTTTGGTAACTACTCCGGCTTCAGGATTAACTGGTCTAAATCCCACCTCTATGTCCTTCAGGGGGCCCGCCTGCTCTGCCCCGAAACTGCCCCATCCACATTAGCACCACTGGGTTCAAATATCTGGGTATATTTCTCTCCCGAGATCCTGTACTCCGCTATGAAAATAATCTTCTCCCGCCATTGCTTCGCTTACGGCGAGACATTGCCAGTTGGAAATCCCTTCCCTCTCCCTACTGGGCAAAGCGGCTCTTTTTAAAATGATGTCCCTACCCCGCTTTCTCTACGTTTTGCAGAACACACTTGACCCAGTCCCCTCGAAATACTTTAAAGAAATAGAATGCCTCCAGAGGGACCTGCTGTGGAACGGGCCTCCCCGTATAGCACTGAATACGCTCACGTTGCAGTGGTACGATGGTGGCATCAGTCTGCCTAACATTAAAAAATATTACTGGGCAGCACATTTGGCAGCCATTAACCACAGTACATACGGAGACCTTGCCAATCCGGGCTATAGGATGGACAAGTGGCTCCTCCCGGGAGGGAACTATAACCGATCCCTCTACGCGAAATCAAACAGATCCAAGCTCACAGGGCCCACTGGACACACTGTTAAGGTATGGCACACTGCAAATAAATCCCTGGGATGGGAGGGTAAATTAACATTGGCTACCCCCTTATGGGACACCGCAAAACTTGGCAACCTATGGTCCTCGAAGGGATTTGATAAATGGGACCTGATCGGCATATCGCAAGTCAAAGATCTGTGGAAACAGGGTGGAGTAAAACCCTTTGTTACCCTGCAGACTCAGTACAACCTAGCAGATGCCGAGCTCTTTCGATATAATCAGATTAGCCACGCGCTACACTCTCTCATACCTAGAGGCACTTCCCTCCCCGACTCATCCCCTTTAGAGGACAGAATATTAGACGGCCCTGTCCCCGACAAGACCATCTCGTTAATTTACAATAAATTAATACACCACATGGATGATCCTCTACTAGCTCTGAAGGGGAAATGGGTAGCTGATGGGGTGGAATTGGACGATGAGGACTGGCAAGAAGCGGTCTCCTCGCCCGGGTGGTGGCCATCTCGGCCCGACTACGGCTTGTCCAACTTAAGATCCTGCACAGAGTATATATGACCGGCCCTCGGCTGGTGATGATGGGGAGAGCCGAAACAGGGGACTGTCGCAGGAAATGTGGCCTCACGGGTACGTTCATGCATATCATGTGGGAATGCACTCTAATCCAAAGGTACTGGACAGGGGTACACGCAACGATGAGCACGGTACTGACTGTCCCTCTTAGTCCAGAGGCACGTAGATGCCTACTAAACATATGGGAGCCGACCGATCTTAACGCACACCAAATACAATGGGCAACGTTGGGCTTCATGCTGGCGAAAAGAAATATAGCCCAGGCCTGGGGGCGGCAGCACCTCCTACTCTGGCTACATGGGAAAACAACATGGACTGGTGCATGTTTAGAGAAAAGACAGTGTTTACAGCCCGAGGCTGCCCCCGAAAATGGACCCGCATCTGGTCACAGTGGAACGCTTACCGTGGCGATATTTGCATTCCCCCACAAACTGTTGCGCTTGATGATCTACTTCCCCCCTTGAATGCCTCCACTGTATGTAACTTGCTATTGAATTGCCTTACTTGTCATGCGTATTTCTATACTGTATTAATTTTAATGCTGATATGCCGATGTTTGTCAATAAAAAGTTAAATAAAAAAAATAAAAAAAGACATAACAATTCCTGGTGATATACCAGAAAGCTTTTACATGTCCTATAACATCTTAGAGAAAAGAGATATTTTCTCACCTGAGCTAGGAGACGGAATAGGGGCCTGTTCTGATCCTGAGGAAAATGCAAATTATTACAAGACACACAGGTGCACAAGTGAGCAAACTGTGGAGCCTTTCAGGATGTCTATGTCAGAGAGTTAAATATGAAGCAATGAACTAGAATATAGAATGCTCCACCTCACGGCAGTGCAGGAATGTGGAGTATCCACTGGAAAATAGAGAAATACATTATAATGTAAGGCACTACACTTGATAACAGAGCACTGCTTTGGCATCTTCGATACTGCCTAGAAGAAAAAGACACTTACCTTCAGTAGCAATCTTTCTAGTGGATACTATGTCAACCTGCAGATTCCTCACTTTTTATATATCGCAGATGTCAGACTGAATTTGGAAACTTTTCAATAGTTCTCCACTTCGATAGGAGAATGTAGGAAACTGAGTTATTGCTTGAGGAGGGTGTAAACCCTACTCAATCAACAACCACAATTAAGTAAGTAGAACGGGGGCAATTAATTTTTATGGTTTGAAATGAAAAATAGCGCCAAGAAGAACAAAGCAACAACCGGGGACATCTGGTCGCATGAGGCCTGGGGTAAAGTCAAAATTTAAGGTCAACCGCAATGGAGTGTAGTACTGCTAAATGAAGTGGATAGATCCGGTTTCTGGTTACCTTCGAACTTTTTTTTTTTTTTGAAATATTTTTATTGGCATTTTTATTTTACAAAGACAGATTGTGTTAAGATACATTTGATTTGACTTCATTTCGTGCATTTTACACCGTTGGACATTGCTATCCTCGCATTAAATGGACACGTATCCTGTCTTTATTCAGGGCTTACGCTAAACAATTCCTATATAGAACTGGGATGCGAAACTGGGATAACGTTCATGGGATCCAGGGTACATATATCGGACGGGGTGTCAGGGTGGTATGCATCTCGCTGGTTGATATGTCTGTGTGCTGCTAGGGAGGGGGGGGGGGAGGTTGTCGGTCCAGCTCTGATGTCTTATCTTCGAGTCCCGTGCGGTTCGTGGTGATAATATCGAGCAACGTTACGTGTTTGCTGCAAGAGGAGAGTTGGTGTGTGGGCTTACGGTCGGGGCTTGTGACTGTGGGTCCACTGTGGTGTGCGGGGAACCAACTGGGTCGTCGTGGGTTGGTGGCTGTTTGAATTGGCGCAGTAATAGGGTCCACTCCATAGAGATGAGGTGTTTACGTATCCCCTTCACCTCCTCCTCCCTTAGTGTGTCCTCATCCGCCGTCACCCATTTGTGTACTGCTCCCACCCATGCCGCGATCGGGGGACCCGTGGGGGATCGCCAATGTAGCTATACTCCTTTTAGCCAACAAGATTGCCAGTGAGTCAAAGCGGATTGACACTTTGTGTTGCTTCCGTTTCCGGAAAATACCTAATGCACAGGCTTTCCAGGTGTTCAGATGTGAAAGCCCTGTGAGATCCCGGAGTGTCTTGTGAACATTGTTCCAATATGGCTGTAGTGTGGGGGCAACTCCAGAACATGTAGTAAAAATCTGCTTCCCGTGATCGGCATCTGGGGCAGAGGAACTGGGTGTCTGGGTAAAATCTTTGGAGGCTCGCTGGCGTTTGATACGCCCTGTGTAGGATATAGAATTGAATATTTTTAAAACGTGCGTTCCTAGACACCTTCTGGGGGTATTCGAGGGCCATCTCCCATTCTTTCTCGTGTAGTTGGCGTGCTAGTTCCTTCTCCCAAGTGGCCCGCAGGGCCTCCAGGGGTTTGTTTGTGAGCTACCGAATGGCTTTATAGAGCCATGTGGTCAGGTGTCGTCCCATCCCCATGTATATGATCGTGTGGATGACCGGGTGAGTAGCTGGCTCTCCCGTCGATAGGTCATGGTACAATCGATAGCTTTCTAGGAGTTGGCGGTGAAGTAGAAACTGGCCAGGGGGGAGATCATAGTCGTCTATAAGCTGGTGGAACGGTCTAAGCTGTCCGTCTTCAAATAGAGACTCTATTTCGGTTAGGCCGCGGTCCATCCATGTGTGAAGCATGCTAGTTGTGTAATATTTCTCATGTTTGGGCCAGCCGACTAGTGGCAGCAGAGGGGAGTACGGAGGCTTCCCCGCCGACATACGGTGTATCCTTTGCATGCATTTGCGTGCCACTATTACTTGTATGGGGTATGTGTGCCTCGGGTTGAGTGCCTGGCAGTAGAAGGGGGCAGAGTTCTGGGATGGGTACCTGGCCGGTCGCTGTGTATGTCTCACCTATGTGTCTGCCCGCCGTCCAGTAGGACAGCCACTGTAATTGCGCTGCCAGGAAGTAAGACTCGAAGGACGGTGCGCCCAGTCCTCCCTGTGTGGTGGGCAGTTGTAACTTCGTTAGTGCTATCCTACGTCTGCCTGTTCCCCATATGAGCGAACTGAGGAGTGAGGAACTGAGGAGCGAGTCTAAGTCCCGGAAGAATGCTCTGGGTGGGATTACCGG
The DNA here is from genome assembly GCA_963921515.1 of Calotriton arnoldi. Taxonomy (NCBI): domain Eukaryota; kingdom Metazoa; phylum Chordata; class Amphibia; order Caudata; family Salamandridae; genus Calotriton; species Calotriton arnoldi. The sequence goes on from CAWUFW010004529.1 coordinate 1,227,897, forward strand.
CAGATTCGTGAAGTGGTACAGTAACCGCGGGACTATTATCATTTTGGCTATAGCCACATGGCCGATCGGGGCTAGCGGGAGGTTCTTCCAGAATCCGACCGCTGATCTGATTCCGGCCAGTGCTCTACGGTGGTTGCCTTCAAATATGTCGGCCGGGGAGTGGTAGAGACGGATCCCGAGGTATCGGGGGGCCCTTGCACTCCATGTCACTTTCTGGTCACCCAGCCAGACATCAAGAGGGGGGAGGTTCGGGTGTAGTGGGTAAACCGTGGATTTGTCCCAGTTTACTCTGAGCCCGGAGACTTCTGCGAATTCCGTCAGCGTTGCCCAAATGGGTGTCAGGTCTGCAGTAATGTCCTGAAGATATATAGGAGAAGGTCGTCAGCGTACATGGAGACACTATGTATGGTATCCGCTATGGGAATGCCCCAGTGCTCCCCCTTCTGTTGCAGCCCTATAGCCAGGGGTTCTACAGCGAGGGCGAAGAGTAGAGGCGAAAGCGGGCAGCCCTGCCTCTTGCCTCTCTGTACCATGAATTCTGGCGATATGTATCATCCCATGCGAATGCACGAGGTTAGTTTGGTGTATAGGAGGTGTGTGTATGCTAAGTGGATGGGACCGAATCCTGCTCGTTTTAGGACCGAGAACAGATATTGCCATGTGAGGGTATCGAAGGCCTTCTCGAGGTCTAGGATAAGACAGGCTGCTCTGGGGAACGCGGCACCTACTTGATCTTGGATATGGAATAGGCGGCGTATATTTTGGGACGTGTTTCTGCCCGGAACGAAACCACATTGATCCGGGTGAACCAGGGGTCGTAGGATTTGTGTGTACTTGTCCGCTAATATCTTCCCTAGGATCTTACAGTCAGCGGACAGATGCGTAATGGGACGGTAGGAGGCCATCTGTTGTGGGTCGCGATTTGGTTTCAGGAAGGTTACAATAACTGATTCCCGGAGGGATCTCGGTAACTCTCCTTTCTCCAGTGCCATCGCGAACATCGATACCAGGCGGGGGACCAACAGGGGGGAGAAGGTTGTGTAGTATTCCAGGGGGAAACCGTCTAGCCCCGGAGCTTTGTTGCTAGCTAGTGCATGTAGGGCTTGGGTGATATCGGCGGATTGTATCTCTGTATCTAGTGCCGTTCTGTCTGCCTTCGTGATTTTGGGGATCGTGAACGGGTCGAGAAAATGGTCTAGCATTTCCTGCCCTATCAGTGCTGGGCTACGGTAGACCTCAGAGTAGTATTGGTGGAACGCCAAGAGGATTTCTGCTTGGGACCGCACCAAATTTCCGAGGGGGTCTAGCACTTCAGTAATGGGTTTCACATCGGTGTCTTGTTTGGCTAGCCATGCCAATAATGTGCCCGTTTTATCCCGCTCCTTATGCATCCGGGTTGCATACGCCCTGAAGTTGTACCGACGGAGGCCGGCGCAGGCAGCTAGGTACTCTGTCTTTGCTTTTGCCACTTGTGCCACTGCCTCCTCAGATGCGTCGTCTCGCTTAGTTATGGCGGCTGGCTGCGTTTCGGCTTTAGTGAGTGCTTGCTCCAGTGTCCGTTTTACCCCTACTATTTGTTTAATACATTCTCCCCGGGCCACTACTTTGAATGGGTCCCATTCCACTAATGTAGATGTCGCCGTTCCCGCGTTATTAGTGAAGTATTCCTGTATGCTTTGCCCCTGTTCGTGTTTGAAGACTTGGTCCGTCAGGCAGTCCCGTGGCAGTCGCCAAGTGGGAACGGGGGGATGGGGGGTCTCCAGTTTAACCGCAAAATATGGGCATCATGGTCAGAGATAACCCGGCCTAGGTAGTCTGTGTGTTGAATTTTGGGTATGAGCGGCGCTGAGCATAAGAATCTATCTAGTCGGACCCGCAGGTTATGTGGTATGGAGTGGAACGAGTACAGTTGAGTCTGTGGATGACGCATTCTCCATGCGTCTGTGAGTGCCCATTGCGTGACCCAGGCTTTAAACCGTTCTGTTTGTTTGTGGGCTGAAGAGTGTGTGGGTGGGGGGTGGGATCGATCCAGGGTAAGGTTTAGTGTGCAGTTATAGTCGCCCCCTAATATCCATGGTATGGAAGCAAATTGGGCCAGAACAACAGTGAGGCGGTCCCAGAACCTGTCTTGCTCAACGTTTGGGGCGTATATACTGCCCAAGAGTACTGTTTGCCCATCTAAGAGTCCCTCCAGTAGGGCATACCTACCCTCCTTGTCCACCACTCTTCTGAGTTCCTGGAATGGGGTCCCCGGTCGAACCCAAATCAGCGCCCCACGTGCGTATGCTGAGTATGACGTGGCACATATAGTTCCGCGCCATTTGGCCTGCAGTTTGCCTATTTCTGATGTGGTGAGATGCGTCTCCTGCAAGAACGCGATTTGTGCGTTCTGACGTTTTGTATATGAGTATGCTCGGCGTATGAAGGCCCCTAGTGTTCAGTGTTAAGATGCTGATGTCAGTGTTCTGCATTGTCGTAGCCATTTGGTGTTGTCAGTACGTGCTAACATGGCGAGTATCAGCTGGAGCATAGTGTCCGACGATTCCCCAGCAGCGTGATAAACATATGTGAAATGCGATGTCACCCATTCGCGTGATGCGGTTACCCTGTTATGTGAAGTTCCATGAGGGGATGGGACTATACTGAACGGGGCAATGAACTGTAAACTGGGGTTGGGAAACAGTCCCAATACCAAGGACCTATCGCGGGCGACGATACGTCCAAACCTACTCTCATAGAAGAGGAGAGTGCAACAATATGATGTGGGGGTGGCAGTACGTGTATGCGAGGCGGTTCGCCGACCGGGCATTTGCAGGATCATTGGGCGTCATCTGGATTGTGCTTGATCATGTCTGCGCTGCGTGCGCTCAATGGGTGAGTCTTGGTTGCGCAGGCTGCTGAGGGGCCACCAGTCAGTTCACCTCATGCCGAGAGGGTGTTAGTTTGCCCATCCAACATGGCATCAGCCGTCTGGGGGTAACCGGGGGGGGTGTAATTGAGTCTACTCCAGATAGCGTTCTGTCACTGTCATCCTCTCCTTCCGAAGAGAAGAGGTGTGGGGCTCGATCTGTGTCCTCCGCAAGTGGGGAGGTCTGTAGTTCAGTCACTGCTCGTAGAACCTCTCGTCGCTCCTTCATGATTTGCTCCAGGTCCGGAGATTCTTGGGTGTGGGCCCCAGCCACCTTATTTTTACCGCTGCGTTGCTGCTTCGAGTTACGTCTCCTGGTGCGCGGCGACTTGAAACTTGGGCCGCGTGTGGTCTCTGCTCTAGATTGTTGTGTACAGTGTCGATCCGCCCATTCATGTGCCTCTTCGGCGTTTGTAAAGAAGATGGCGGAGCCATTATGGAGAACTTTGAGGCGGGCAGGGAAGAGCAGGGAATATTGTATATTGTTCGCCCGCATTCGTCGTTTCACTTCCAGGAACGATGATCTTTGTTGCTGCACCGCCCGTGCGTAGTCAGGGAATAGCATTATCTGTTTGTTTTCTACATGCAAGGGGCCTGATTGTCTGGCGGCTTGAAGCACTGCATCGCGGTCTCGGAAATACAGGAATTTCGCCAGCATTGTTCTGGGGGCGGCTCCTGGCGGGGGTTTGCGGGCTGGGACCCTGTGGGCACGTTCTATGGAGAAAAATGCCGTCCGGTCAGCGTGGGAGTGAAAGATTTTACCCATGCTTCCATGTATTCCACCGGGTTCGCACCTTCGATTTCCTCTGGAAGTCCCAGCACGCGGATGTTACAGCGTCTCGAGCGCCCTTCCAAATCATCCACACGCTCTTCCATGGTGGTCAGGCGGCTCAAGACAGTTTGGAGTGTCGTCTGGTGTGCCTTGATGGCGGGTTGCAGGTCGGCCAGAATCTTCTCTCCATCCTTCACTTTGTCCGCCAATTTTCGATGGTCATCCCAGATGAGGCTGATGTCCGTCGTCAGGGTGCCGAGTCGCTCCTCCATGGACACCCTGGAGAGTTCGATGGCTGCCAGTACTTGATCTAGTTTGTCCGAGATAGATGGATCGGACTGAGGCGCGGTAGTTTTGGCCCATGTCCGGGTATTTGGCATGTTCTCCGGTGCAGTCTCAGGCACTGTTGTGTGCTGCGATGCCCTTGGCTTCCCCATTGCGGTGACTGGGAGGGTCTCGTGCACAGTGAGCGCTGCCAGTGGCTGTGGAGTATGTGGCAGAGTCCCCACTTATTAGGTGCCACGATGCTGGGCTTGGTGGTCTCGCTGGTTAAAGGGCGCTCACCGGGCAAGGAGATAAGGATGCAGCGGCTCAGTAAGAGGCTGGGCGGGGGGGATCTCTGCTCCGATCGCCCCAACACCTGGCCCGCTTCTTCACGGTTTCGGATGAGGTCGGGCGCTGCCAGGAGGGGTGTAATGCACTGTGCGTGTTGCTCGGGGAAGAGTTTCAGGCGGGGATCGTGAGTGATCTGGTAGCCAAGTCAAGCGCCTCACCAGGGATGTAGTGTTCAAGCCGATGCAGGCACGTCGTGGATTACTTAGCCGCCATATTAGGGTCAGGCATCGTCTGTCTTTGGCGCGTTCAGATTGGTATCTGCAGCAGTGGGAGGGGGTCGCTTTTACGTCGCCTTTCGACCTGGGGGGTCGGTCGCTCACCTCTGCTTTGTCGGCGCTGTGTGTTCACGGGTGGCCCAGAGACTTGTCTTCAGTCCCGCTGTTCGTCGCGACCCTCGGGCGCCATTTTGGGGTCAGGCGGCACCGGCAGAGTACTGTCTTGCGGTTCGCGGCTGGGCCGGGGGCGGTAACTGTCTCTCCGTATCTGAGTCACTGGTATCAGGGCTGGTACCCCTGGCACCACTCGGTTGCACTCCGAGTCCGGGTTGTCTGCTGGATCAGGTCCGCAGCGTCAGCAAGGGCGGGCCGCCTCTGGTCGCCGCTGCCAGCATCCGTCCCCTTGCTTGCTCTTGGGACGAACGCTGGCTATCACCGATGCTGGGATGTCCCCTCACTGCCTCTGTGTCCCTGGCCGTTTGTCTCGCGGCTCTCGCTCCCGGTGTGTACCCCTCGGCACAAGCCCGATCTCACTGGGCCTAAAGTTGGGTGTGGACGGGCGCCATCTTGCTGCCGGGAGTCGGGGTCTCGAAAATTACACCTTGGTGTCGGTTCAGCAGTCCGATGCGACGCAGGGAAGTGGGCAATATGCTAGCCCGATCGCGGAGCCTCAGCAGGACACGTCTGCCATCGCAGCCTGCTTGGCCACGCGTCCCTTCTGCTTACCTTCGAACTTAGAAGAAATTTGAGGAAAAGTTGCCGAGAAGGTAAATTTCAGCGGAGTAAGGCAGCCAGCGGTGTCCAGGGAGAAGGGATTATCGACAGGGACAGCTGGACAAAGCCACAGGTGAAGATTTCTACGTTCTGACATTGTCACTTCTTTGAAAGGCAAAACTCTCCAACAGGATGAAGCTGCATACTGTAGCCAACAAGGGCTCCACGAGGCCGGATACCACTTCCAAGAGTATCCACTGAACAGGATTTGCTTCTGTGGAGAAGAGCGTAGTGGGAACTACCACAAAGTAAGGCCAACTGGAGATGCACCTTGAGCGGGCAGGTGGGTTCCAGTCTCCTGTTGGTTTAAATGCCACTTATGGCAGCAAAGTTTTGGATCACTGACAGAATATAGAGGTAAACCATATGGTCTGACACAAATATTGTGTACAAAATACAGTTTACCAAAAAATCGTGTCCCTATACTTATATTGGTAAGGAGAAATATATCGGGAACAAATATCATTGACACTAAATACGTCAAAACATTTACAAGAACATCACATTTTTAACATAAATAGAATTTAAAGTAGTAAATGTTAAATATATATTTTTTTTTTAAAACTCTTTTTATTAACACAGCTCATAAGACCATACATTATATCATGACGTTCGCAGCTCAAAATCAGTTTATACATACACAGTACATTTAGCAACAAGGGTGTGGGCTCATGCCTGTCATCCTGAGTCCCCGCTATATTTTGCAGCCTCAGTCCTCTTCTACTACATTCGGGGTACGGTACTTCCTCTAAGGTGTCCAGATCTTCCGCCACTTTTTGGTACATCCCCTGCTCCTATACACCACCTCCTCTGCCACCAATCCAGGACTTTCTTCCAATCATCCAGCTGCGGTGGCGCCAGCGCACCCCAACTCCGTGCAATATTGCGTTTGGCCACACCCGCTGCTAGGGTCAGCAACAGCTCTGTGTACCTGGGCCATCGCTCATCGCCCTTAATTTGGAGGATTAGCCATCTTGGGTCTAACGGTACCTCCCTCTCCAAGACTCTAGACATGCTACCCGTGATCCCTGCCCAGTACGACGCAATCTCCGGGCAGTCCCACAATATATGGAAGAAGGAGCCTTCTTGGTGACACCCCTGTCTGCAAAGCCCCGACTGGAGCCCGCCCCAGCGGTATAAGAGTGTGCAGGGATAGTATGTGCGATGGAGTATTTTTAACTGTGCCAGTCGGAATCTGGCCCGGATGGCGACTTCCATGGGACTCTGTATCGCTTCCTGCCAACTGTCGTCATCTATGTCCCCTAGGTCTGCCACCCACGCCGCTCGTAGAGAGATCAGTGGATCAGGGCAGTTATTCACCAGCTTACGATAAATCGTAGAGATGGGTTTATCAATAATCGGGTCTAGCAGCAGGCGGTCCTCTAGCGGAGAGTACTCAGGTATCTCAATCCCGGGTTTAACGTGTACTTTGAGGGCGTACATAAGTCTGATGTAGTGATACCTCTGTGCCGGGTTCATGTCATATTCGGCCTGTAAATACTCAAACGTCCGGGGGGAGTCACCCCTCCAGATGTCGCCCAGGTACTCTACACCTATGAGACGCCACCCCCTGAATCCAGCCAGGGCGGTCACCTCCCGGAGCTGGTCTCCCAGCCACAATGGGGTCTTGCCCGTTAGTTTCCGGTCCCAGCCCAAGAGCCGATTTGCCTCCCTCCAACATTGCACTACCACCCTGGTATGCTCTGGCCAGTTTCTCCCCACCCTTTGGGCATAGAGAAGAGACTCACATGCACCCCCCTCCATTGCCTCCCTATCCACCCGATATGCCGGTTCTGAGACATCCGCATACACCCAGTCGGTTATGACCTGTAGATGTGACGCCCAGTAGTGCAGCTTGGCGTCTGGGATTGCTAGACCACCATCATATACCCCTCTATGGAGTTTATTCAACGCAATCCTCGGGGGGCCCCCGTCCCACAACAGCATGCGCACCGCTTGTGCTACCCTTTTGAAGGAATGCGGAGGTACCAGGAACGGCGTGTTCTGTATGATGTAGAGGATTCTTGGTAGCGTAAGCATTTTGTACAGGGCCGCCCGGCCCATGAGAGAGAGTGGAAGAGCGCGCCAGTGGCCGACATCCGTCCCCATACGAGGGAGCAGCGGTTCCAGGTTTGCAGCCAGGAATTCATCCCTATTCCTTGTAATGTATATTCCCAGGTACTTAAACCCACCCGTAACCAGAGGTGCCGCGCAGCAAGCTGGGATTCGCGGTGGAGGGCCCGACAATGAAAAGACTACTGACTTCAGCCAGTTAATCCGGTACCCGGAATAGCTGCCAAAGAGCTCGAAAATGTGCATCACCCTGGCAAGCGAGTTGTACGGTCTGGCAAGGTAGAGGACAATGTCGTCCGCATAGAGCGATATCCGCTCCTCCCACTCCCCGGGTGAAACGATACCCCATATCATGGGATCCCTCCGTATCCAGTGCACCAGAGGTTCCAATGCTAGGGCAAACAGGAGGGGCGAAAGCGGGCACCCCTGTCGCGTACCCCGCCTCAAGGGGAAGGATCTGGACACCGCCCCATTAACTCTCACCCTCGCCGTCGGCAACGTATACAGCAGTTTCACCCAGCTACAAAAGATCGGCCCACAACCCAGTCGCTGGAGGGTCATGAGGAGATAGGGCCATTCAATGCTGTCAAAAGCCATGGAGGCATCTAGTGCGACCGCCGCTGTCTGGGTCAAGCCCACCCCTTCCGTCATGTGGAGCACCCCGTAGAGTCTCCTCAGATTATGGCGCGTACTCCTTCGGGGCATGAACCCGGATTGGTCCACATGTACCAGGTCCGTGATGACGGACACGAGTCTCACAGCCAAGGCCTTTGCCAGGATCTTTGCCTCCACGTTGATTAGAGAGATCGGGCGATAGGAATCGCACCTATCCGGTGGTTTGCCTGCTTTATGGATCGTTACTATAGTGGCTTCTCTCTGGTCCGGAGGGAGCCACCCCACTTCCCTGGCCTCAACAAACATCCGTAGGAGAGGGCCCAGTATCACCGTTGCTTGTTTCTTATAGATCTCGACCGGTAACCCATTAGGCCCGGCCGCCTTCCCTGACTGTAAGGAGCCCAGGGCAAGCCCCAGTTCCTCCTCTGTCAGGTCTGCCTCAAGTCTGTCCCGTGCCTCCGGCGAGAGCGAGGGGAGGGCAAAGTCTCGCAGGAACTCCCCGCAGTCCGTCTCTGACCTCACACAAACCGGCGAGTATACCTGTTCATAATGTACAGCAAAGGCCTCTGCTATGTCGCCACTGGTGGAGCATAGCGCTCCCGATTTATCTCATACCCCTGGTACCCAGGAGCGGTCCCTATTTCGGCACTCCAGCCACGCCAGCAACTTAAGCCCCTTGTCCCCAATGTCGTATAGCCGGTGTTGAGTCGCCAGCGCATAGGCCCGCGCCTCCTCTCTCGCCAAGGCCCTCAGATCCCGCTGTTTCAGAGACAATTTGTGCTGTAAGTCAGCCGACTCCGTCAAGGCTGGGTCAGCCTCTAACGTCTCCACCTCCATCTCAAGTCCCCTGATCTGTAGCGATTCCTCCTTTTTTTGCCCCCCAATTAGACCTGCGCTTGGCCTCGCAGGACCGTCTTAAATGCTTCCCATATCGTGATCTGGGAGGCGACGGACCCCTGGTTCTCTTCAGAATATAGTTTGGAGCCCTCCCTGAGTTTATCGCAGAGGGTCGGGTCCCGGAGTCACCAGGGATCTATCCTCGGGAAGGCGGCCTTGTTTACTACCGGTCCCTGGAAAAACACCCTCACTGGGGAATGATCCGAGATCCCCCGCGCCATGTGCCTGACCTCTGTGAAGTCTCCCATATGCGTGAGCTGGGTGAAAAAATGGTCAATTCTAGAGAAGGATCCATGTCTGGCCGAATAAAAAGTATATTCCCTAGTCAGAGGGTGGTGCGCTCGCCAAATGTCACTCAGGCCCATGGCCGAAATAAACCCCGCCATACCCCGCTCCTCCCGCGCCCCCAGTCTCGGATTGGACCGGTCCGTGGATGGGTCCATCACGGCATTGGTGTCTCCCCCTAGAAGGAGAACCCCCACGGGTAGGTCTGTTAAAAAGGCACCTAACTTTGGAAGAAAAGTGGAGTGCAAGCCCGAGGGAAGATAGCAGGAACAGTAGACCAACGTCCTTCCCTCCCATGTGCCCGCAGCTGCCGTCAGGCACCCAGAGGCGTCTGTCCATGTGTTAATAAGCACTAAAGGCAGGGTGGCACGCACTAGGATTCCCACCCCTCTGGCCCCAGAGGAATATCCCGTGTGTGCGTTCATTTTGTATCCAAAGCGGTCTAGGGCTTTGCACTTATTTCCCCTCAAGTGTGTCTCCTGAAGCAGGACTACATCAGGACTATGCCTCTTCAGGTGTTGGAGGACCAAGGTACGCTTTATTTTATCACCCAGGCCGTGGACATTCCATGTCTACACCTGCAGTTTAGCCGGGTCTCCCATCTGTTGGGATTAGTAACAGTCCGTCTCTCCTACCCCTCCCCCCTGCCGCTACTCCTTGCACGAGCTGCCATCGATACCCACTATAGTGGTCATGAGCTAACTCCTGTGTCCCCCCAACATAAGAAAAAACAACAACCCCTGTCTACCCCACACCCCCCTCCCTGCAACCCTGCTAGGTGAGTCCCCAACCACCCACCCATGAAACTGGCAGAGTGCCTGTCGCCCCATATCGTAAGAACAAACCAATATATGGGGTTGCGTGCCTACAGCCACAAGAAAGATGTATGTGTGAATGACTACATTATCCGCCCATTTCTCCCCCTACTCAGCGGGATCCCTTCAAAATGTGGTTCACCATCCCCTCCCTTGCTATCGCTCAGCGCCCCTCCAGACACGAATGCATTGGACACCATATCGCCCTGTCTGCAGAAGTCATTCACTAGTGTCTCTGAGCATTTGAGGCAATTCCTCTCGTATTAGTCCCCCATAGTCCCGGCTTTCTCGGCCTGTAGTTCTGTCTCAGTCCCAATGTTCGCGCCACCCCCCCGGGATCACTTATCTGGTCGTTGGTCTGGTCTCTGGCCGTTTGGTCGCCTCCAGTCGTCCGTCTCCGTTTCTGCCAGCTGCTGGTGGGAGTCGGGCGCTCGTGCCTGTCCCTCCGTCGCACCGTGCGCCAACCCTCAAGCCAGTCGCTGGCATCCTCTGGCCGTTCGAAGAAGTGCGCTGTCCCTTCATCGATGATTTTGAGTCTGGCCGGGAACAGCATCATATATTTCACCCCTTGTTCTCTGAGGGATCGTTTCACGCCGTCGAATGACCGTCTCAAACGTTGCACCCGGAGGGTGAAATCCGGGAAGAAACGGATGGTAGCATTTTCGATATGCAGGTCTCCGGTCGTGCGCGCGGCCTGGAGGATAGCGTCTCTGTCTCTAAAGTTGAGGATCCGGGCAATGATTGTCCTGGGCGGCGCCCCGGGCCGTGGTTTGCCCCCCAACGCCCTGTGTGCCCGTTCCACCGAAAAGAAGTTAGATAGGCGCTTGGGTTTCAACTGGTTGAGGACCAGGTCCTCGACGAACCAGTCCATCGATGGGCCCTCCATGCCCTCTGGGACTCCCACTATGTGAATATTATTCCGCCTAGCCCTCCCTTCCTGATCCTCCAGGCGCGCGTATATGTCATTCTGATTTTTAGTGAGTGATGCCACTTGCTCCTCCAGCCTCTTGGTCTTTGCCTGCAGACTCCCAATCCCGGTTTCAGCCTCCGAGACCTTCTCTGACATTTTCCTGAAGTCAGCCCTCAGGAGATTCACTTCCTCGGTGACGGAGTCCAATTTTGGCTCGAGGGTACCCCTGAATTCTCTGATTGCCCTCATGATGTCTTTAAGGGAGGGGTCAGGGTCTCCATCCTCCACCTCATGCGAGCTGCCGCTTGCCGCCCCCTCGTCTCGCCCCATGGCCACTGTATACTTGTCTATTTGATTCGATTGCCCCGGGCCCGGCTGTTTGGTACGGCCCATGTCGTGCTGTCCAGTCCTCCACCTCTCGCGTCCGGACAGGTCCAGGGGCTCCCTTCCCGTCTGCTGCCGCAGCCTCTCCTCCAATCTCAGGTCTCCGCTCCGTCTGCGCCGATCTTGGCCGGCTGCCGGGCATACGACGATCCACAGCGCTCACCCAGTCGGCACTCACCACACGACCTTGTGTTGTCACTGCCTCCGACGGCTAAGGTCTTCCTGCGCCCCTCCGCTGCCAGGCCCCCTCCATGGTTGTATCCAAATACGCTCAACTCTGTCCCTTTAGCCGGACTCTCACTCTGGGGCCTGGTTCTCCCCAGGCTTTGCTGGTGATGGACTCTTCACAGCCTGTTTGGGGGGGGTGTCTCGTTTCCCCCGGGCGCACTATCCGATCTGCTTGCTTTCGCCAGAGGACTCTAGGCGGCCACGTCTTCACCCGCTCAGGCACTGTCGAGTGGGTGAGCTCTCCTTTCACCCCTTCGCAGCTCCTCTTGCCAGCACCTCTTGCCAGCACCTCTTGTCTTGTCCCGGGCGGCTACCTCTCCGAGGTCCCAAGACGGCGCTGGGCTGCCACTCAGGTCCCCCAGGCCTGCAGGCTGCCTGGCCGGTTCGCGGCGCTCCGCCTCCAGCGCCTGCCGCGTCCGAGTTTTCTCAGCGCCACTCACCGCCTGATCTTCTTTCCGTAGGGCGCCACAGAGGGAGGGCTCGGGACAATCCAGCGGATCACCGTCCTACACTATCACCGGCAGGACGCTGCACCTCGACACCACCGACCGGCTCCTCTGCCTTCCAACGTGGTTTCGCGCTTCACAGCGGGACAGCGCCACCGCTGGTGCAGGCGTCGCCACTAATCCTCCTCACCGGCACGCTGGGTCGAGCCTCCTCTCAGGATCACAGCGTCCGCAGATCTCCCTCAGCCACGATGCAGAGAGGGTTCAGAGGGTCTTCCCGCTATGCGGCCCCAGCCGCCATTTTGGGCCGACGGCGTCCTGCAGGCTCCGGCTGTCCGTTGGTGTGCTTTTCCGCCGGTTTCGCACCCGCTGAATCCCGCTATTGGAGGCACTATCGTTCCGGTGCCCAAAACTATTTCCGGGTGCCCCGCTAAGTCTCGGATGATGCCGGATTATGGGCCGGAGTCCTGGCTGTCAGCGCAGCTCCACTAGCCCGCGGCCATCTTCCGTGGTGGCAAGCCACGCCCCCCTCAATGTTAAATATTTTAATATATACATTTAATATAATGTAACAAAATAATCTCCACTAATATTTAATATTATTCATAAATACATCATTGTATAAACACTCATGTATACATATATACGTACTTATGTTTATATATAGTGTAACATAATTAATACAATTATGTATTTAATATTATATTCATTTTTATCAATATTTATCATTTCTTTTGGTGAAAATTATATATATATATCTCAAACACACTCCCCTCCAAATTCCAAAGGAGCCTGCACTCGAGATATGGAAAAATTCTTTTAATGGGAAGCACTTGCTTGAAAACAGGAACGCGTTTCGGCTGTCCTTGCAGCCTTTGTCAACCTGAAAGTGCGTGAATGCATTGGTACATTTAAATACTGCCCACAGGTGTTGCTTATTGCTGCGACATAGACAAGCTACTGCCGTTTTTAAACTCAACATTAAAGGCACAGTTGTTTCATTTGAATCAGCAATCTTTTAAATATACGTGTTTAAAATACACATTCATTACTGGCAGCATGTGTGTTAATTTCATTGTGAAGGTTTCATTGAATAATCCTTTCCAGTGTTGGCAGGCTGGCAGGCATTTCATAATTGTACCGAATCACTGCAGACTTGCAAATATCGTATTCTCTTCAAAGACAAATGTCTAGCCTCTGCCTGCCAAAATAACCAAATGTCAACTTCGCATGTTTTGCGCTTGCTTCATACCTTCTTGTGAAACTGCTGAAATTAATCCATAAAGCAGGTGCTTCCTTAATAACGAAAAAGCCATTTACCACTCCAGGCACAGTATTACAGCTTTGAATTGGTAAAATACCAACAAAACCAACCTGAAATGAGTAAAAACAACCCCTGACACAGTGTTTCGTTCTACTTAGAGCTCTTCAGAGAGGTATAGCTTTGTCCAGACACAAGGAAGCACCCAGTATAAGTCAAAACATTACCCTTTCAGGCATAGAGTGATGCATAATTTATGCAAAAAAGAAGCAGAGAACTCTGGGTAGTTCTTAAATTTAGGTGGTATTTTACCAATTCAAAGCTGTAATACTGTGCCTGGAGTAGTAAATGGCTTTTGTCATTTTGCAGCTCGGCATGCACAGCACTGTGCTAGTCCTATGCTTAAAGACTTTGCTTTAGAAATGGCAAAAGACTTTGTCCCTTTCTATCTCAGCGTGGATGGCACTGTGCTAATCCTATGCTTAAAGACTTTGATAGAAAAGCAGACTTTTGAGGTGAGCAGATCTAGAGTGTCGCTGGTGTTGAGGGTGTTCTTTACAGGAGATGCTTTCCACATAAATTTGAGAACTACCCAGAGTTCTCTGCTTCTTTTTGCATAAATTATGCGTCACTTCATGCTTGAAAGGGTATTGTTTTGATATATATATATATATATACAAATACGTTGTCCCTTTCTATCTCGGCGTGGATGGCAAAGTGCTAATCCTATGATTAAAGACTTTGATAGAAAAGCAGACATTTGAGGTGAGCAGATCTAGAGTGTCGCTGGTGTTGAGAGTGCTTTATACAGGAGCTGCTTTCCACCTAAACTTGAGAACTACCCAGAGTTCTCTGCTTCTTTTTTGCATATATATACTTATCACATATAGAAGAGGTCCAGCCTTAAAAGATCACCTGGTTAGAAGTCATTTCATGAAGGGGCCTAAAAAGAGGTACATGGTTACTGGATTTTATCCATGTATGGGGTGCAAGGCTTGCAAAAATAGCCAAAAGATGAAAGAATTCCAAATACCAGGCAGGAAGACCAAACGTAAAATCAATAAATTATTGAATTGCAATTCCGATTACACGGTTTATTGCCTTATCTGCCCATGTGGAATGCAATACATTGGGAGCATGATACATCCCACCAAGAAATGAATCCTTGAGCATAGGCGTGCCATTAAAAATCATGATGTAACTTATCCGGTGGCACGCCATTTCCAAGAGAAACATAAAAGCAATCAAAATCTATTAAAATTCTTTTGCTAAGATCAGGTCCCCAAAGAGGAAAGAGTAGGGGATAGAACTAAAAAACTGAGAACACTAGAATCTAAATACATCATAGAGTTACAGACGAAAACTCCACGGGGCCTGAATAATGAAGACGAGTTATGGTTACACATTCCATAGGACTAAGAGACATTGTAAATACTTACCAAATCATGAGAATGTTTATAATCCAATAGGATGTAGAAATCATGTTGAATACTTTAGTTATTATCAGGAATTGAAGGGTTTGTGAATACATAGCAAATATATTGGGGATACATTTTATTGCACTCTATTTTTTGTGTGGATGTAATGTAATTAATATGTGGTAAAAATGAATTGCATACCTTGAACGCAACTGCCCATTTAGGGCTACATTGATGAACAATGAATTAATAGAGGACATGAAATTGATCTATACATTAATTGTGCACAACAACGAAACCATAGAATCATGGAATTCCCAAATGATTCAAATCATGGATGTACATTTGATTGAAAAACCCTGTTTTACATGCTTTTGTATATAGTGAATGTGTAAAGATATACCATTGAAAGATGGCCGACAAGGAAATCCTTCCGTTTCGTGACTAGAGAGAGACTTCCTCTACGTCACTGATTAGAATGAATTGCCTCCTTTTTTGGTGTTTATGTTTAGAATTGACTTTAAATATGCACTTTTTTAAAGACCCCACCGACATTGAGAAAGGCGTGAAGCTGAAACGCGTCTGTCTAATGCTGTGGTCGTGTGGTAATAAAAAATTGAAGAAGTAAACTTCCCCAGTGTGCGCCTCGATTCGTGATCAGGAAGAAAGGTCACTGTTTGGATACCTACTGGCGGTCGCCAGTAGGTAGTTATAGTTAGGACCTAGTTTCCATAGGAAAAGCGTTTTTTGTTTTCCCAATAACTTTGGTGTCATTTGACGAATCTTAGCGAAATTTTCAAAACTAGTGGGGCGCTCCGGTCAGCTCCTGTCTTGAAAGTTTCGGGGTGATTCGCCAAGCGGGGGCTGAGAAAAAAGGGGGGGTCCCAAAACGCGTTTTCCCCATGTAATTTTCCATAGGAAACTTTAGACAAAGTTACAGCACGAACTGCTGAACGGAATTACACCAAATTCGGCAAAAAGGTAGCCCTTGGTTCAGAAAGAGCCCTTTTTGTTAAATGGTGTAAATCCGTTCAGTAGTTCCTGAGAAATTTGAAAAAGAAAAAGTTTCGATATCTATGGCCGCGGTGGGTTCGCGAACCCTCCCGAGCACGAGCTTTACTCTGATTGGCTGCCAACACTCCAAACCAGGAAGTGTTGGCAGCTATCTTGTGACTCGGTAACCGAGTCACAAGAAATCAGGAAAAAAAACGTGAAAAACAAGAAAAGGGGGCAGGGTAGAAACACCCTGACCCCCTAGGCCTGCTCAGGGGGTCCCACAGGGCCAAAAAAAGCATTTTTTTTTTTTAAACGGCAGAATTCGCGCTGGGTGCGCGAATCCTGCCGATAAAATTTTTAAAAAACGAAGCGTGGGCTCCCTCGTTTCGTTATTTTTAAGATCCCCGGTGGGCCAGGTCCCAGGGGCATGCAGAAAATGTATAGCGGGGGCCCGCAGCCCCGGGAACCGCCACCTCCCCGGGGCTTCATTTATGTTTTGCGGGGGGCCCGCAGCCCCCTCGCAACCCCGGGGACCACCACCTCCCCGGGCTCTATTTAAAAAAAAATAATAATCTGTGTGGGGGGGCTCGTGCCCCCCCACACAGCCCGGGGACCACCACCTCCCCGGTGCTTTGATGATAAAAACGCGGGGGCACGTAGCCCCCCCGCAGCGCCGGGGACCGCCACTTCCCCGGGGCTCTAATTTAAAAAAAAATAACCTGTGTGGGGGGGCTCAAGCCCACCCACACGCCCCGCTGACCACCACCTCCCCGGGGCACTAAGTATGCAAATGTGGGGGTCCGTTACGGGCTCTGGGGACCACCACCACCCCGGGGCTTTGTAATGGTAGGGAGGGGAGCCGCGCGGCCCCCCTCCTGGAGCCCGTGATGGCCCTGGGGACCGCCACCCCCCAGGGCCGGCTCCTGTAGTGGCCCGGGGTGCCCACCCCCGGGAGACTGCTGTTTGCTATGGCAGGGCAGGAGCCGTGCGGCTCCCGCCCTGTCATAGCAAACTCTGGTTTGGATTTTGAAAGCGAGAGCAGGGAAACTTGCTCTCACTTTCAAAATCCAACCCAGTTTGCTTTTCCACACGGGGAGCTGCATGTCAGCTGCTCCCAGTGTGGAAAAGCAATGCCGGCTCCCGCAGGAGGCGGGGAGCCAGCGGGACCATGGGGGCATTGGGGCTCCCCCCACGGTCCCCAACGGAGTGGCCAGGCCCCGGGGGATGGGGTCCCCGGGGCCAGAAGTGGCCCGAGAGGGGGGCCACGCGGCCCCCCTCCCCAATAAGTAAAACTTAAAAAACACGCAAAGGCTGTTTCCGGGGGATGGGGTCCCCAGGGCCATAACTGGCCATAGGACGGGGGCCACGCGGCCCCCCTCCAAATATTATTTTTTTTAAATATATAATTCTGGCCATGCCCAGGAGGATGGGGGCGCCGGGGCCGAAATTGGCCTCGGGAGGGGGGCCGTGTGGCCCCCTTCCCGTTTAAAAAAAAAAAAACGGGTAAGGCCCTGGGGTATGGGGTCCCCAGGGCCCCAAATATTGTAAAAATAGGGGGGCCACACAGCAGGATCATATAATAAGATAACCCTACCTCGTGATCATAATGCATAACAACACGCCTCACAGGATCAAAATAAAGTCAACACACTTCTAACAACACACTCCACATGGCGTAGTGTGCTATCCACAAGTTCTTTAGAATCCTACACAGGGATAGTAAGTGCTATATAAATGTTCCAATACAATACATAACAATTCCTGGTGAGATACCGGAAAGCTTTTACATGTCCTATAACATCTCAGAGAAAAGAGAGATCTTCTCACCTGAGCTAGGAGCTGGGGTGGGGACCTGTATTGATCCTGAGGAAAATAGGAAAACTGCAATTATTACAAGACACACAAGTGCACAAGAGAGCAAACTGTGAAACCTTTCAGGATGTCTATGTCAGAGAGTTAATTATGAAGCACTGAACCAGAATATAGAATGCTCCACCTCACTGCAGTGCAGGAATGTGGAGTATCCACTGGAAAATAGAGAAATACATTGTGATGTAAGGTACTGCACTTGAAAACAGAGCACTGCTGTTGTATCTTAGATCCTGCATAGAAGAAAAAGTTACTTACCTTATGTAACAATCTTTCTAGTGGATACTCTGTCTGCCTGCAGATTCCTCACTTTTTATATATCGCAGGTGTCAGACTGAATTCAGAAACTTTTCAATAGCTCTCCAATTCGACCTCCACAACGCAGGGATCCGCGACAGAGCACTGGACTGGACCACCTCCTTTCTCACCGGCAGAACCAAGAGTGTCCGCCTCCCCCCTTTCCGCTCTAAAGACACCAAGATCATCTGCGGCGTACCCCAAGGTTCGTCCCTCAGCCCGACACTCTTCAACATCTATATGGCACCGCTCGCTAACATCACCAGATCACACGACCTCAACATCGTCTCATACGCAGACGACACCCAGCTGATCCTCTCCCTCACCAAGGCCCCCACCACCGCCAAATCTAACCTCCACGAAGGAATGAAGGCCATCGCCGAATGGATGACGCTCAGCCGCCTGAAACTGAACTCGGACAAGACGGAGGTCCTCATCATCGGATCCACCCCCTCCGCCTGGGACGACTCATGGTGGCCGATCGCACTGGGAGCTGCACCGACACCCACTAACCACGCACGCAACCTGGGTGTCATCCTGGACTCCGCACTGTCAATGACCCAGCAAGTGAACGCAGTCTCCTCCTGCTGCTTCAACACCCTCCGCATGCTCCACAAGATCTACAGATGGATCCCCACCATCCAGAAGGACCAGAAGGACGGTCACCCAGGCCCTCGTCAGCAGCAGACTGCACTACGGCAACGCTCTCTACGCAGAAACATCAGCCAAACTCCAGAAACGTCTACAACGCATACAGAACGCCTCAGCACGCCTCATCCTCGACTTCCCCCGCCACAGCCACATCACAGCCCACCTGAAAGACCTACACTGGCTCCCCGTAAACAAGAGGATCACCTTCAAGCTCCTCACCCACGCTCACAAAGCTCTCCACAACACCGGACCAGCGTACCTCAACGAACGACTCACCTTCTACACCCCGACCCGCCAGCTTCGCTCTGCTGACCTCGCCCTCGCCAACATCCCCCGCATCCGTCGAGCGACCGCCGGCGGCAGATCATTCTCTCACCTCGCCGCAAAAACCTGGACGCCCTCCCCATCCGCCTACGACAGACCCAGGACCTGTTGGCCTTCAGGAGACTCCTCAAGACCTGGCTCTGTTCGAGCAGTAGCAGCACCCCCCCCCCTAGCGCCTTGAGACCCTCACGGGTGAGTTGTGTGCTCTACAAATGTATTGATTGATTGATTGTCTTCACGTTCTATTCCTTTCTCCTGCTTGTCCTTATCGTAAGCTACAGCCTTTTGAGTAAGGGTCTGCATAATTTGTTTTCTGGTACCTTTCTCCATTTTTAATCGCCTCTGCTTGGCCTCCTTCTGCCAAGTATGAAGGGAGTCAAACATAGACTGTCTACTGCATCTTTTAAACAACTGTTCCTGAAGAAATCCTATCTTTTGTTCGTCAAAAGAGCCTGTCAAAGGCCACTGTAACTCTGCGTTGTTCCTCGTATATTTGTGCCATAACATACTAAACATAATAAGGCCAAGGCCATGTTTTATATACATATCAAAATTAGGACTACCTTCAGGATGTGCAGGCTGGGATTCTTCCAACCGTGCATCTTTAGAACAACAATAACAGCACAAACTCCGAATCTTACTGAAACCAGGCATTGCAAAGAAAAGAGAAACAAAGTCCTTATTTTACCTGGCAAAGTATTTGCAAACACTTTTCACCGAAACAGTTCTAGTACTGAAACAAAACCTATTTACGGTGGTACCACATAAACTGAAACAGACTCACCTGGTGTCAGGCGTACCGATAGACCGATTCTCCACTGCTGACTCTTTGGACCAAACAGTCAGATCACTGGTTCGCCGTTCAGGACTCCAGTCGGGATGACCGCTGGGCGATGCACCCTCCGGTGGGACAGAGGCATCAGCTGCGAGAAACGTATCTCTTTGTGCAGGGATCCCTGAGCCGTCAGTCCGACCTGATGATGTCCTTGTCCTCCCCTCCGTCTGTGGAAAATGGATGGGTCATGCCCCGATGCAGTCCCTGTTCGTGCGCCAATTGAAGGAAGTGACCCACTTAGGGCCACCCGGTTCACCTCCGATCACCTCTCAGCCTTCCATGGTAAATGAAGAGTCAGAGAAACAGTGGAGAATATACACCAATAATCATTTATTATATACGCTCAGAGCGGGGCTCCGTCTGCACAGTCTTGAGAGAGTACTACAGAGGGAACTGAGGAACTGTAAACATAAGGATATATTATATGCATTGCATGGTCAACTAATAATACGCCCACAGTGGAATTTTCCCAACAGATGTGGGCGAACAGCGTAAAGACAAAAAAAAAGGTTTCTACTCTTGTATCTTACACAGCTCAGAACACTATCAAAGCCTTTCCACCCTGGGCTGTGATCAAACTGCTAAACAGGTGGGAGAGGTTCTTTATCGAGGGAAAGCTATGCACTGGCACGAACAGTTCCTCATTACAGAAACGAAAGTTAGGAGGGGGCACTTCTTGAAATCAAACAGGATTAGTTTAGAACAGTACATAAAATGGCGCCTGATAAAAGAAAATGGCGTAGCGAATGCTAACTTATACATGACATTAAAGAGCATAAACAAGCATAATCTAACACCGTTCTACTGACTGGATTTATTTCATTTTTGTGTCTTCATTACTCATAGTGAGCTGCATAAATACTTTAGACACTGCATCTAATTTAAGTCTGACTGCTTTTGTGCCAAGCTACCTAAGGCTTAAGCATAGGTTAAATAAGTGACTTTTTTGGTACACCTGAACAAGGATTGTGGTTGTTGCTTGAGTAGGGTTTACACCTCCCTCAAGCAATACATTATAACATACATGCAAACACTCATTCCTCCCAAGAAAGTTAGTTGGGACAGACTAACTGCCTGCCGACAGAAGAAAGACAAAAGTGTTTCTGATTTCTTCACCAGGTTTAAAGAGACGTTTTTGGATTATAGTGGGCAGGATATGTCTACAGAGGGGGGAGTCCATTTATTTGTTGATAGGCTTGTCACTAATCTCCTTCCAGAAATAAAGTCTCAACTTAAAGCATCTGAAAGCACCTGGTCCACGTCTTCCCCCTCTGTGATTCTAAATATTGCCCAATATTATGAGCATAGGGATAAAGAAGAGAAAGACAAAACTGATAAAAAGAAATAAGGCTCTGAAGACAAAGGTATTATTGCAACAGGCAGATCGAGGTAACACTAAAGGACGGGGACCCCAACGACAACTTTTACGCACTAGACAGCCACCAATGGCACCTTTGGGACGGAATCAGTGTGCTTACTGCAAGGAAGAAGGTCACTGGCACAGCCAGAGCCCTGTACTTTTGCACAATGTTTTGTCCACTAGAGAAAGGTGTCCTGGAAACAGGGGCTATGGGACCAATAGACAACAACACACTACTGCCTCTGTAGGCCGTCCCGACAATTATTTCGACCGCACCAGGGAAGGACAGTATTACGACGACGATTATGACGTTGATGACGTGACAGGGATGTCTTTCAGCTAGGACAGCCAGGGACAGGGTAAGGGACCAGTTCACATACCTGTAGATCAGTGTGGCCCTTATGTCAAAGTGGATCTGCAAGGATCTACTAAGGAATTCTTGGTTGATACAGGTGTCACAAAGAGCTCTATTTCCCCACACCTGGTCCCTGGGGTGGCCCTGTCTGGCCATAATAATGTTTCAGTGGGTTTTTCAGGAGTACTGGTTGTAAGCCCCATCTCGCGCCCGCTTGCTCTTTCTGTTGGCTCTTTTACTGTGAACTCCCCATTCCTTTTAACATCTAATCGTGGTGAAAATCTAATGAGCTTGGACTTACTAAAGAAGTTGCACGCTACCATATATTGTTCGCCAGATGGTGTTTATATTACCATGGGTCCTGATGTGGGTACAAGACAATGCCTATCTTAAGATGTTCCCCTTCCACCTGAATTTGATCCAGTAGCACCCACATTATGGGCCACTTGTGACACTGATGTAGGCGTATTGCACATAACCCCAGTTTCTATACGAGTGAAGGACAACACCATACTACCACGCATTCCCCAGTATAAAATACCAAAGGAAGAACAAGCTCTCCTTAATATTGTTCAGGACCTCATACATAAGGGAGTTGTTGAGGAGAACACCGGTAACATATGCAATAGTCCTATTCTTCCGATCCTAAAAAGGGCACCTCTAGACTCTCCCCAAAGTGCTGGTGATGTATATCGTTTTGTGATTGATTTGCGCGAGGTCAATAAAATAGTGGTCCCGCAATTCCCAGTGGTTCCTGATATCACCACACTTTTAACAATGATTCCATCTACTGCTAAGTTTTTCTCTGTCATTGATTTTAAAAATGCATTCTTTACCATTCCCGTACACCCAGACAGCAGGTATTTGTTTGGATTTTCGCTGGCTTGCAAAAGTTTCCGATTCTGTAGAGCTCCTCAAGGCTATACTGAAAGTACTAGCATTTGTAGTCAAGCATTGAAAGGTCAGTTGGATTCTCTCTCACTCTCTCCAGGCAATGCATTGGTACAGTATGTCGATGATTTGTTCATTGCTTCTGATACTGAACAAGGTTGCAAAGATAGTACGGTGAAGAACAAGTTACTTACCTCCGGTAACGATATATCTGTAAGAAACATAGGTTAGTTATAGATTCCTTACCTTAGAATTACCCCCAGGCGTCAGACTGGATCCAGAAAGTTTTTCGTCAGCAGTACCCCTGCGCGTCGGAAGGTGGCGTCGGTCGACTCCGCGTTCGTCATCGGCGTAGTGGTCGCCGTGATGACGTCGCGGTAGCTACATAGCCGCCGCCCTCGTGCGCTTACGTCAGTTCTGTACTCGACTTTCCACGCCAGAAGCGCAGAGCCATGCAAGACACTGACCACTGGTGCACAAAACTAGGGAACTGAAAGGATGTCCTTAACCCTAGAAGTCAGTTCGCAGAACGGGGAGGATGGGTGGGGCGGTAAGGAATCTATAACTAACCTATGTTTCTTACAGATATATCGTTACCGAAGGTAAGTAACTTGTTCATCTGAAAGAAACAGTTAGTTATAGATTCCTTACCTTAGAATAGATACCCCAGCAATACCAACCGCGGAGGTGGGTCTGCGAACCAAGTTCACACCAGAAAGTCCTGGAGAACAGAACGGCCAAAGAAGCCGTCTCTCCTGACTTGGCTGTCCAGGCAGTAGTGTTTGGTGAACGTGTGCAGCGATGCCCACGTAGCTGCCTGACAGATGTCATGTAGGGGGACTCCTTGTCCCAAAGCAGTAGTAGCTGCCGTCGCCTTGGTGGAATGGGCGCGCAACCCCACTGGAGGCTCCTTCTTTGCCAAAGAGTAGCAGGCTTTGATGCGAAGAACGACCCATCTGGAGATGGTCCGTTTGTGCACGGCCCGACCTTTCTTAGCGCCCACGTAACCAACAAAGAGCTGGTCGTCCACCCGGCATTGTTTTGTGCGATCCAAGAAGAAGAAAAGCGCACGTTTTGGATCCAGACGGTGGAGCCTCTCTTCCTCTTTTGAAGGATGCGGAGGCGGAAAGAAGGTGGGCAAAGTGATGGTTTGGCCAATGTGGAAAGAAGTAACCACCTTGGGAAGAAAGGAAGGTCTAGTTCTCAGGACGACCTTGTCCGGATGGACAGGCAGAAAGGGAGGCTTAGAAGAAAGAGCTTTCAGCTCACTCACACTGCGTGCAGAGGTGATGGCCACCAAAAAGGCAGTTTTTAATGTGAGAAGTCTGAGAGGACAGTTATGTAGCGGCTCAAAGGGAGTGCACAGGAGGTAGGTAAGAACCAAGTTCAAGTCCCACTGAGGCATTACGAAGGGAACAGGTGGAAAAAGATGAGTAATGCCCTTAAGGAATCTATTTACAACAGGGGACTTGAAAAGAAAAGGCTGATCAGGATGCCTAAGGAAGGCTGAAATGGCCGAGAGGTAGCCCTTTAGAGTGCCCAGAGCAGAGCTCTGCTGGGCCAAAGAAAGGAGGAACAAGAGAACCTCAGAAAGAGGGGCGGAAAGGGGATCCACAGCCTTTGCTGTGCACCATCCCACAAATTTGTTCCATCTGCAGGCGTATTCCGTCTTAGGGGAGGGACGCCTGGCTGCCAAGATAACATTGCAGACTTCGGGAGGCAGGTCAAACGACGTCAACTGACGCCGCTCAATCTCCACGCAAGGAGGTGGAGGCTGGACAGGTTCGGATGGAGGACCGTCCCCTGCTGCTGCGACAGAAGATCCTCCCGAAGAGGCAGTCTGATCAGAGGATCAATGCCCATGCTCAAAAGCTTGGGATACCAGACTCTTCGTGCCCAATCCGGTGCCACAAGAATGACTTGGGCCCGATCGCGCTTGATCTTCTTCAGCACTCTGGGCAGAAGTGGTATAGGCGGAAAGGCGTATAGAAGACCGCAACTCCACTCGCGACAAAAAGCGTCGCCTAGCGAGTGCCGCGTTCTCTTCGGTGGCGAATAGATCTAACCAAGGCTCTCCCCACTGTTGAAAGAGACCTTGCACCACCTCCGAGTGAAGACGCCGTTCGTGATCCATCATGCACCGGCGGCTGAGTTTGTCCGCCCTGGCGTTCAGGGAACCTGCCAGGTGTTAAACCACCAGGGATATGCCCTGATGTTCCAGCCACGTCCAAAGGCGAAGAGCCTCTTGACATAGGGTCCATGACCCCAACCCCGCCCTGTTTGTTGCAGTACCATATAGCGGTGGTGTTGTCCGTGAACACCTACACTACTCTTCCCTTGATAGAAGGAAGGAATACCTTCAGTGCAAGACGAATCGCCCGGAGCTCCACAAGGTTGATGTGCAGCCCGGACTCCGCCGGAGTCCCAATCCTGGTTCGTGAGCCACCACTGCAACTGACTTGCATCCCCCTCCAAGATCTGGACAACATTGGAAAGATTCCTCTGATGCTGCGCCCACTGGAACTGCAGGTCCCACTGCAGAGCCTGCATATGCCATCTGGCATG
Source organism: Calotriton arnoldi (assembly GCA_963921515.1). Classification (NCBI taxonomy): domain Eukaryota; kingdom Metazoa; phylum Chordata; class Amphibia; order Caudata; family Salamandridae; genus Calotriton; species Calotriton arnoldi. Next base: position 1,252,656 of record CAWUFW010004529.1, read on the forward strand.
ATCTACCAGCAGGATGCAGGAGGCCATGAGGCCCAGCAGCCTCAGGGTCATTGTCACCGAATCCCGGGATAGAGGCTGAAACATTGGTATCATAGCCCAAATATCGCGGACTCGCTGCTCGGGAGGATAAGCCCGAAACTGCGCTGGATCCAGAACTGCTCTGATGAAAGGGAGCTTCTGAGAGGGAATCAGGTGCGACTTCGGCACGTTGATAGTGAACCCCAGTGAATGCAGGAGGTCCGCCGTAGTCTGGAGGTGGGAGACGAAACCCTGGTGCGAGCCCGCCTTCAGCAGCCAGTCGTCGAGATAAGGGAATACTGGAATCCCTGATCTGCGCAGAGGAGCTGCGACCACCGCCATCACTTTCGTGAACACGGAGGGGCGCTAGTAAGGCCAAAGGGGAGCACGGTAAACTGAAAATGCTCACGCCCTACCAAGAACCGTAGGTAACGCCGTTGGGCAGGCAGGACGGGGATGTGAAAATAAGCGTCCTGCAAGTCCAACGCTACCATCCAGTCTCCAGGGTCCAGGGCAGACAAGACCTGAGCTAAAGTTAGCATTTTGAACTTCTCCTTGCCGAGAAAGCGGTTGACGTCCCTGAGGTCTAAGATAGGACGCAGGCCTTTGTCCTTCTTGGGTACAAGAAAGTAGTGGCAATAGCAACCATGACCTACTTCTGGCACAGGGACGCATTCTATGGCACCCTTGGCCAAAAGAGCCATAACTTCCTGACGGAGAAGGGCCAGATGATCCTCCGACATGCAATGAAGTGTAGGTGGCATGGGGGGAGGGATAGTCTCAAAGGGGAGGGAGTAGCCCCTTCGGACTATTTGCAAAACCCACCTGTCCGACGTGATGGTGAGCCAGTGGGGGAGGTGATGGCGGGTCCTGCCGCCCACTGGCAATTGGTGGCCCTGAAAAGTCAGACTAGGAAGGTTTGGAGGCTGCTGCAGAGGGGGCATTGGTGGACTGGCCCGCCAGCTGGCCCCCAGACCCATGGCGCTGGGTCCCACATCCCCGGCCGCGCAGAGGCTTGCTAGTTTGTGCAGGCCTGTGGCCCTGGGCGGAACATGGTGGGGCACCCCTTCCGTAGCCATGAAAGGGGCGAAAGGCAGACTGCACAGTACGAGAGATGGCAGCGAGGCCCAAGGATCTGGCCGTAGCCCTAGAATCCTTGAAGCGCTTGAGTGCATTGTCAGCCTAGTCGCCGAACAGGCGAAGGCCATCAAATGGCATGTCCACAAGGGTCGATTGGACATCGCCAGAGAAGCCAGTGGATCTCAGCCAGTCATAGCGCCTCATGGCTACTGATGTAGAAATCGTTCTACCCATCAAGTCGGAGGAATCCAGCCCACATCGGATGGTGAACTTTGCTGCGTCTCTACCCTCTGCGACTGCACAAGAGAGTACGGCCCGGGCCTCCACCGGTGCACTGTGGTAGCACTTGCGCGACCGTGTCCCACACAGAGTGGGTGTAACGGCCCAAGAGACATGCAGTGTTCACCGACCGCAGTCCTAAGCTTGCGAGAGAAAACATCTTCTTCTGAAGATGGTCCAGCTTCTTGGATTCCCTATCTGGGGGAGCAGTAGGGAACGTGCCTTTGGAGGTAGAGGCTTGTGCTACCAAGCTCTCGGGGGTAGGGTGTTGGGAGAGGAAAAGTGGGTCGCCCAGGGCCGGGCGGTGGCGTCGGGCAATCAGCCTATCCACAGGAGCCCCTGTGCTGGGCTTGGACCAAGTGCCCAGAAGGATGTCTGTGAGGGCCTCATTGAACGGCAGCAGGGGCTCCGAAGAGGCCGCTCCCGGCTGAAGCACCTCAGTCAGGAGGTTAGTCCTGACTGCCACCATAGGAAGCTCATGGCCCAAGGCCTCCGCTGCCCTACGCAACACCACAGCATAGGATGCTCCCTCCTCCGTGGCCTCTATAGGGGGAGACAGCATGCCAAGGTCTGGGGAGGTATCCAAACCACTGGCATCACACAACTCCTCTTGCCAGTCCGGCTCTTCAAGTTGGCCAGCTAGAGGGTCACCGGACCCCTCCCATTCCTCCTCACCCTCCTCTGGCTGCCAGTCAGGGCAATAGGGAACGCCATGAATGAACAGTGGGACAAAAGTACCCTCCGGTGCCGACGTTGGTCGATGTCGGTCCAGCGCCGTGTCCATATCAGAGGTTAGGCTGGGGTCGACGCCGGTTGGGGGCACAACTGGCACTGGGGGCGTCGTCACTAGAATCGGTGCCGGGGAAGGTACCGTGAGGTCGACTGGCACCGATCCGGGTCAGGCCTGGATCCATGGGGGTCCTGCGGCACCGGAACCGGAGCCACCAGCATCGAAGGCCTAGGGTCCCCAGCCAAGTCTGTGGGGCCCGAAGGCGCGCCTGCGGAGTCGGGCTGCCCAAAAATGCTGTGCAGCGCTTCGTAGAACTGACGAAGCTGTGCATGGGACGCTGTGGCTCTGGGAAAGGGAGAGAAGCACGGAGTCATCCCAGCGGGCTCCGAAGAATGAGCCGGAAACGACAACGCTCCGTCCCGCGCTGCGTCGGCCGATGGACGGGGAGAAGGTGAAGAGCAACGGTGCTTCTTCGCCTTCTTCTTGTGCTTCGACTTACCCGATGAGTGCGAAGACTTCGATGACGAATGGTGATGGGTCCGCGACCGGTCCCGCAACCTTCCCCTTGACTAGGACCTCGAGCGGCGCGGAGCGGACTGCCGGGCCTCCAAAAGCTTTCGGGACCGCTCCTGCAAAGACTTCGGGTTACATGACATTAAAGAGCATCAACGAGCATAATCTAACAAACCCTCCTTTTGGCATGAACTAAATATATTTTCTATTTAGAAAGTAGGTAAGACTGGCACATATTCATGGGCAACTGTGACATCATCATTATTTGATACAGTATCATAAGTAGACATGTGATCAAGGTGGAGCTGTGGGCAGTGTTTACAGTTGACGTCCGATAGTGGGACAGCATGGAGGGATGTGTCTTCAAATATCCCCTCATCTATATTCATAAGATCAGCGATATCATTCTGTAATATCATAGCGGCATTCGTAACAGAGGCAGATATTTTCTGTTTGGGAGTTAAAGCAGTGGCACAATAGGAACATTCATTCAAAAGACTTTATTTCGATCACTGTGGATCATAAAAGTACAACGTAAAACAATCACTTACAAACACAGTAAAAACATAAACATATGTAGAGCACATACACGGTCCGTTCAAATAGCAGCACAAAGGTACAGTAAAAGATAAATGTTTTAAGAGGACCAAGGAATCATCATAAGAAATATTTTAAAAACAGCCTAAAAATCCATCGATATTTTAAAAAGTGTTAAAAATGTTAAAAATGAGTGGTGCGCAGAAAAGATTTCAAGTTACACAATACAATTTGGCGAAGCCCTACAGTGAGGTAACAGCCTAGGTACTAACAAGAGAGCACTTGGAACGTCTAATCCACATTGCCATTAGAAACTTGGCTATACAGAATACAATAACATGAGATGTATCTGACTGCATTATTCTGTAAGCTTCCTTGTTCTTCCTTGCTCCCAAGTTCCTACAAAGTGGGGCTATCCATTTCTTTCGAGACTGACTATACAAGGGGCAGAAAAATAAAACATGCTCTATTGACTCTGGTCGCCCTTGGCAGCAGGTACAGTTATCAACCACCCTGACTCCTGTTTTATGCCATTTCGCCTTAAAGGATTTTACAGGTAGGAACAACAAAGCAGGAGACATTGAGAATACAACAGAATATTAATACTGTAGGAGAGTAGGTTCTGATTCTTATAGTTACCCCCACTTTTTGCTGATGTATCACTGTTTTCGACTTAGACTGTCTGGGATCATGCTTTCCAGGACCCCAGCCTAGCTGCTTTCTCCTCTAAATTGATTGCATGTACTTTAGGTACACTCCAGATTGGATACTGGGGTACCCTTATAAGTCCCTAGTATATGGTACACCATGTACCCAGGGCATAGGTACCGCAGAGGCCTCCCAGGGGCTGCAGCATGTATTATGCCACCCCTGAAAGACCATTCAAAATGACACCACAGGTCTGCTACTGCAGCCTGTGTAAGGTGGTGCATGCACCCTTTACCTAGATATAGGTTCACTATATCTATTCTAAATCACTGCACATAAAAACCTATCAGTCACCCCTATGGCAGGCCTTATCATTCCTGAAGGCAGGGTGCTGGGTTTTGTGTGAGAGGGTGCCCCTGCATGAGCAGAGCCCCTCTGCAGCCTTCGGAATCTATTCTCAGGGGTTGTCTGTGATGCAGCCAACCATATATACTTAAGTGCATTATAACCTCGCGGTAAAGGCTAACTTTAAAACGGCTGCTTAGAAACATGTCGTGTTTGGTGTCAAACACCTTGGAATCATACCTCCACACCAGTAACTGGTGTGGGAGGTATGATTCCTCCCTTGTAGTACCACTACTATGGGGCACCGGTCTACCCGGTACCAGCTTTCTCGACCTGGGCAGCACAAAATGGATGCTGCCCGCCACAGACACGAGTCTGCCCTCCTGCTGCTGAGCCAAGCTCGAGCAGAGGAAGGCCTGACAATAGGTTTCCTGTCACAGGGAGGTGTGACCACCTCCCAGACAGGCTTTAGTGTATTGGGGCTGGGTGGGTGCACTCTTAGAGTGCCAGAAAGTCTGCACTGGGGGCACATTTGGTGTCCCTGTGCATAGTCCAGCTCAAACCGGTTGCAGGAGCCATTGGCTCCTGCTCTGGCGCGAAACTGGACAAAGGGCATGGGTGTAGCCACCCCTCTGTCCTGACCCTCCCCTAGGTGGGTCCCCAGAGTTAGTCCAACCCCTTCCTTGGGTATAAAGTAGGAAACCTGACTACAGGACTTTAGATTTTACCTGGACTAAACTCTGCAAGAGGAAACCAAGTACTTTGACTGTCTACACTTCGCTGGACGACAGAAGAATCTCCCTTGGAGTAAAGGAGTTACTCCCCTGCAAGGCAGGCACCTTAACGCATCTGACCGGTTTGCATCTCCCGAGCTCCTGAGGACTCCGAAGATTTCTGCAACACAGGAGGTAGGTTCCCGAGGGTCCCTGAGGTTGATCTGACCTCTCAGCAATCCTGAGACCAGTATCCCTCGTGGGGACTGTGCAACCCGAACCCCTGTGCACCGTGTACTTTTGCAGCAGCATATGCTTTTTGGCAAAACCTGAGGCTGTGCTTTGGGCTACGTGTAGTCCTGACCCCGAGCAGTACTTCCACCGAAAATTTCCGCCCTACACTCCACGAGTGTTCCGTGGGCTGGTATTTCATGATTCAGCTCGAGGTCCCTTCGCGATCCCTGGTCCGTTGGCCTGTGGGTCCCTGTGAAGGTAACTTTGACTTTCCTTGGGCTTTCCTGGTTGCTCCATACGTGCCCTGACTCTCCATAGCTTGGAGAGTCCCCAGGACCTTGCTGGTCCTCACCGTGACTTGTTTCCTGCCCGCGTGGGTTGCAGTTGCCAAGGCTTGTTGGTGTTCAATCCGGACACTGACCCCCCAGGGTCCTTCGTGGGACAGCTCACCTCCGGACTTTGGTCATCGTCGACGTCTCCTGGTCCCCGTGGCTGCAGAGTCAAGCATCCAAACTTCTCACCTGAAGCACCCGACATCGGTGGGCATTCGTCCACTAAGCCCCTGGTCACCTGAAGTGACCCAAACTCTGTCCCCTCTGCTTTCAGGTTCTTCTCACCTCGGATCCAGGCTTGGCTTCCACCGGACACTTTTCATCTTCCCGGCAGCAGTACTTCTTCGCATCACGCCATTGAAATCAACAAGCGTTTCAGACACCACTTGACCCCTATGCACCCGGCTCCTCTGGGATAGGTAAAACGGGTACCTCGGTACTCACAAGGGTGCTGGCCTTAGAACCTCCTATGTTCCAAAGGGTTTGCTTGAAGTCCTCTCCGAAGTGTCCTTAAACTGTAATTATCCAACCGCGACTTTCCCATAGAGTTGTACGGAGCTCGCGTCTGTGATCCCACACTGCACCTGTCCTCCGTGGGCTCCCTGTGTCACTCCTGTGGGTGGTTCCTTGGGGTCCCAGCGATTCAACGTGCTCTAGGCACTGTGTCTATTGAAGTCGTGGTTGTTATACCACTTTCTTAGTATATGGTTCGGTCTCCCTCTGGAGCCCGCTGTGTATTGTGCTATTTACTGTCGTTCTATTGATTTAATATTGTGTATCTTGTGCTCTAATCTCATAAAGAGGTTAGTAGAGAGTGTTTAGTAATAAATACATATATTTTATATATCTCTTGTGTGGTTCTCCTTTCATTTGGTCATTCAGGAGGTTCTGATCTGGTAAACCAAGCTGCTTTACATTCCTTCGAGACTTAGCCTGAAGGCTGCTCTCCACAGCTACCACTAGGATAGATTTCAATAAAGGTTGTCTTTAACCGAATCATCAATAAAAGTCGTTTGGACTGGTACAAGGTGCCCACTTTAATTAGTGGACAGCATATACCAGGCCAACTTCTCACAAATACTGCTATGAAATAAACTATTTCCTTTAGGATCCAACCCCAATTACCTAAGAAAGATCAACTACAATTTCCGCTTTCCATGCCTTTGATATTATCAATGATACCCATAATGTGTTGTGGTATGTTCTTTTCCAAATTCTCTATACCCATAACACACTGGTCACCAATTATTGCGCAAACACCGCCGCTCTTGGCCAACATAAAGTCCACCGCATATCTAGTCTGTTCCAAATACCTGCGCACGTTTTCTAACTGAGTAGTAATATCTATTAAGGCTGCCACTGTAGTGTTGGATAGAATCTGCAATTTACATCCGAAATACTCTCTAGCTTTCTCAGCCCTGGCCGTAGCAGTGCCACCCAAGGTAAATATGTAGGACAGGATGTATCCAAATGTTATACTGTTGCTATAACTATTGACTTCCAACTCTGTTACCCCTTCACTAAATTCTTTTGTTAGTGTCCTTTTACCCATCTTGTTTTAGGTCGGACGTCTTTACATAGAACACCTAAAGGCAGTACCATTTCGAGACCCACATTGTAGGAAGGTGGAAACTGACTGCATGGTTACCCCCACTTTTTTCCTGGTGTTTTGCTGGTTTTTGACTAGTCTGACTGGGATCCTGCTAATTAGGACCCCAGTTTATCTGCTTACTCCCTAAATTGGTTGCGCATGTACTATAGGTACACTCCAGATTGGATTCTGGGGTACCCTTATGAGTCCCTAGTATATGGTATACTATGTACACAGGGCCTAGGTACCCCAGAGGCCTCCCAGGGGCTGCAGCATGTATTATGCCACCCCTGAGAGACCATTTAAAATGACACAACAGGTCTGCTACAGCAGCCTGTGTAAGGTGGTGCATGCACTCTTACTTAGATATAGGTTCACTATATCTATCCTAATCACTGCACATATAAACCTATCAGTCACCCCTATGGCAGGCCTTATCAATCCTGAAGGCAGAGTGCTGGGTTTTATGTGAGAGGGTGCCCATGCATGAGCAGAGCCCCTCTGCAGCCTTCAGAACCTATTCTCCGGGGTTGTTTGTGATGCAGCCAACCATATATACTTAAGTGCATTATAACCTCACGGTAAATGCTAACTTTAAAACGGCTGCATGGAAACATGTCATGTTTGGTGTCAAAACACCTTGGAATCATACCTCCACACCAGTAACTGGTGTGGGAGGTATGATTCCACCCTCCTAGAGGGAGAAATATGACAACACCGGTACACCCGGTACCAGCTTTCTTGACCCTGGCATCACAAAATGGATGCTGCCAGCCACAGACACGAGTCTGCCCTCCTGCTGCTGGACGAAACTCCGGCAGGGGAAGGTTTGACAATAGGTTTCCTGTCACAGGGAGGTGTGACCACCTCCCAGACAGGCTTTAGTGTATTGGGGCTGGGTGGGTGCACTCTCAGAGTGTTTTGATGTCTGCACTGGGGGCACATTTGGTGTCCCTGTGCATAGTCAATCAATCAATCACAGAATTTGTAAAGCGCACTACTTACCCGCGAGGGTCTCAAGGCGCTAGGGAAAAAAAGGGGGGGGGTGCTGCTACTGGTCGAACAACCAGGTCTTGAGTAGCCTCCTGAAGGTCAGCAGGTCTTGGGTCTGTCGTAGGCTTAGTGGAAGGGTGTTCCAGGTCTTGGCGGCGAGGTGGGAGAAGGATCTGCCGCCGGAGGTAGTTCTTCGAATGCGAGGGACGGTGGCGAGGGAGAGGTCGGCGGAGCGGAGTTGGCGGTTGGGGACGTAGAAGAGGAGTCGTCTGTTGAGGTAGGCTGGGTCAGTCTTGTGGAGTGCCTTGTGTGCGTGGATGAGGAGTTTGAGGGAGATTCTCCTGTCGACGGGGAGCCAGTGCAGGTTCCTCAGGTGGGGGGTGATGTGGCTGTGGCGTGGTACATCGAGGATCAGGCGTGCGGAGGCGTTTTGTATGCGTTGCAGTCGCTTGATGAGCTTGGCCGGGGCTCCCGCGTGAGGGCGTTCCCATAGTCAAGTCTGCTACTGACGAGGGCCTGGGTGACTGTTCTTCTTGTGTCTGTCGGGATCCACCTGTAGATCTTGCGAAGCATGCGGAGGGTGTTGAAGCAGGAGGATGAGACTGCGTTGACTTGCTTGGCCATGCAGAGCGTTGAGTCGAGGATGACTCCCAGGTTGCGTGCGTGGTCGGTGGGTGTCGGGGCTGCTCCCAGCATCGTTGGCCACCAGGAGTCGTCCCAGGCTGAGGGGTTGGAGCCGAGGATGAGGACCTCTGTCTTCTCCGTGTTCAGTTTTAGTCGGCTGATCTTCATCCAATCGGCGACGGCCTTCATTCCTTCATGGAGGTTGGATTTGGCGGCGAGGGGTCCTTGGTGAGGGAGAGGATCAGTTGAGTGTCGTCGGCGTAGGAGATTATGTTGAGGTCGTGCTGTCTGGCGATGCGTGCGAGCGGGGCCATGTAGATGTTGAACAGTGTTGGGCTGAGGGACGATCCCTGGGGTACGCCGCAGATGATCTCGGAGGCTTCGGATCGGAATGGTGGGAGGCGGACTCTCTGGGTTCTGCCGGCGAGGAAGGAGGTGGCCCATTCCAGGGCCTTGTCTCGGATCCCTGCGTCGTGGAGGCGTGCGCGTAGAGTGCGGTGGCAGACAGTGTCGAAGGCGGCGGAGAGGTCCAGCAGGATGAGGGCTGCGGTCTCACCGTCCAGCTCAAACCGGTTGCAGGAGCCATTTGCTTCTGCTCTGGCGCGAAACTAGACAAAGGACATGGGTGTAGCCACCCCTCTGTCCTGACCCTCCCATAGGTGGGTCCCCAGAGTTTGTCCCACCCCTTCCTTGGGTATAAAGTAGGAACCCCTGACTACAGGACTTTGGGTTTACCTGGACTAAACTCTGCTACAGAAATCAAGTACTTCGACTATCTGCACGACGCTGGATGACTGAAGAATCTCCCTTGGAGTAAAGGAGTTACTCCCCTGCTGAGCAGGCACCTAAACGCATCTGACCGGTTTGCATCTACGAAGCTCCTGAAGGACTCCGAAGATTTCTGCAACACAGGAGGTGGGTTCCCGAGGTCTCTGAGGTTGATCTGCGTTCTCAGCAATTCTGAGGCCCGTATCCCTCGTGGGGACCGTGTAACCCGTACTGTGCACCGTGTACATTTGCAGCAGCATATGCTTTTTGGCGACCCCTGAGGCTGTGCTTTGGGCTACTTGTAGTCCTGACCCCGAGCAGTAATTCCACCGAAGATTTCCGGCCTACACTCCACGAGTGTCCCGTGGGCTGGTATTTAGTGATTCAGCTCGAGGTCCCTTCGCGATCCCTGGTCCGTTGGCCTGTGGGTCTCTGTGAAGGCAACTTTAACTTTCAGTGGGCTTCCCTGGTTGCTCCAGATGTGCCCTGACTCTCCATCGCTTGGAGAGTCCCCAGGACCTTGCTGGTCCTCACAGAAGCATCTTTCCTCTGACCGCGTGGGTTGCCGTTGCCAAGGCTTGTTGGTGTTCAATCCGGACACTGACCCCCCAGCACTTGACATCCTTCGTGGGACAGCTCACCTCCGGACTTTGGTCGTCGTCAGCGCCTCCTGGTCCCCGTGGCTGCAGAGTCAAGCTTCACCTCTTCTCACCTGAAGCACCCGACATCGGTGGGCATTCGATTGCTCCGCTCCTGGTCACGTGAAGTGACCCAGACTTTGTCCCCTCTGCTTTCAGGTTCTTCTCATCTCCGATCCAGGCTTGGATCACACCGGACACTTTTCTTCTCCACGGCAGCAGTACTGTTCCGCATCACGCAATTGAAAACGACGAGGGTTTCCGACACCACTTGACCCCTATGCACCCGGCTCCTCTGGGATAGGTAACACGGGTACCTCGGTACTCTCAAGGGTGCTGGCCTTAGAACCTTCTATGTTTAGCTGGGTTTGCTTAAAGTCCTCTCCGAAGTGTCCTTAATCTGTAAATTTCCAACGCGACTTTCCCATAGAGTTGTACGGAACTCGCGCCTGTGTTCACACACTGCATCCGTCCTCCGTGGGTCCCCTGTGTCACTACCTTGGTGGTTCCTTGGGGTCCCAGCGATTCTACGTGCTCTAGGCCCTGTGTCTAGTCAAGTCGTGGTTGTTATACCACTTTCTTAGTATATGGTTTGGTCTCCCCCTGGAGCCCACTGTGTATTGTGCTATTTACTGTCGTTCTAGTGATTTAATATTGTGTGCCTTGTTCTCTAATCTCATAAAGAGGTTAGTAGAGAGTGTTTAGTAATAAATACATATATTTTATATACACCTGGTGTGGTTCTCCTTTCATTTGGTCATTCAGGAGGTTATATATTGGTAAAACAAGCTGCTCTACATTCCTTCGAGACTTAGCCTGAAGGCTGCTCTCCATAGCTATCACTAGGATAGCTTTCAATAAAGGTTGTCTTTAACCTAATCATCAATAAAGGTCGTTTGGACTGGTGCAAGGTGCCCATTTTAATTAGTGGACAGCATATACCAGGCTAACTTCTCACACACATCATCAGTACCATTGTAGACATTTGAATGAGTCCCATTGGACAGAAAGAAAAACCCTGGGTGGGCATATATCGGCCCCCCATAATCACTGCAGCATATCTGGAATTCATTCTAGAAGTGCTTGGATCTGTTTTTTTTACTAGGGAAAGGGTGCTTTTATACAGTATTGTCCCTGAACAATTAATGTACAAAGAAGTATCTGTAACGTTCACTATGGGGCAACAGGCAGCATAATAACCAGCCTCTCGGGGTACTGTCAATTCTTTATAATGCCAACCCGCAAGAGTTATATTATGTTCTTCCATATAAAAATTATCACAATATGTGTTGTTATCACAGCCAGGGTAACCCTCACCCTGTGGTTTTCGGTGGTACAGATATGGTCCGGGGTAAACAAATCCGAACATTCCCTTTACCTCCACGAATTGTGTTGGCTGAGTGTATTGTAGTGTAGTTCCTATTTCCCTAATAGGCTCTGCGCATTGGAATAATATACCCTATAGATTCGACATAGGCCTGAGGTCAGTATGTCCCTATCGAGTATATTAAACTTAATTACTTTGTGCCAGCTAACTCAGAGGCCACTAGAAACTCCTTGTAACCAAGAAGGGAGTAGTTTCTGGCAACCGCATAAACATGACAACTTTGTTTCCCTTTAGAATCGGAACACTCTCAGAATCGTGGAAACAATAGATAACAGTTTCACTCAGCTAATCGTGCATGCTTAGTTTCTTCAGAGTTACACAGAAAGAATAGACGGGCGTTTCAATAAAAAGGATTTATTGAACAGTCTTGTTTCTCGTGTAAGAGATATGAGCTGTTATGATCACAAGACAGTATGCAAGATATATAATGTACAGCGTAAGCAGTAGAAAGAAATAATACTGAGCTAGCATCATCTTTTAGCTATGACACATATATTCATATACATAAATAACATGAGCTAAAAATGCGAGTACTCGTACGATGCTTCTCTAAGGTAGTTCTACCCCAGTGTACCTAACCTAGCCTAGGTGTAGGGCAAGGTAAGAAGTAGGTGAAGTATTCTATAGTATGGTATACTAAGAGTCTGGTCTGCCAAGAGTCCCTCTAGGTTCTAGTCAGCTCCATACCTTGAGAATGAGAGAGGTGGGAATCTCCTTCCGGGTCTCGAATTCTAACACCCCGCGAAGGGAGTCAGAACACTGGAAGCTGGATTCTCTGCGAGCAGGGATGACAGCGTCTCTTCTCAGTGCGTCAGGCCGGGATACGGGCTCCTCTCAAGTCGAGGTCTCCTCTAACTTGCTTGGGCAAGGGAAGGTATATTTATACCTGGTAGGTGCCTTGGAATGTTAGCATTGACGTGAAGTCGGACAGAGGAAGACGTCAGGAATGAACCCTTAAGGAATAGTGGTTCATGCATAATAGATGAGTTCTTGGAGAAATCAATAATCCTGTGCTGGGCTTTGGGTTTGGTTTCTAAGAACTCGTTGTGACGTTGGGGTGGACGGATGTCGGTGACCATGCCTGTATTTGGACAGCATGGCTAATGCCTAAATAAGTACTGGGATCTTATGCCTATATAAGGGCAATGCGAATTGTGCCTATATAAGGACATGTTTCAGGAAAACCTATATACGGACACGTAAAGCGGAATACAACACCCACTCCACTTTCGAATGAACGATAATACTAAATGCTAAACATTAAACTGAGTACCACATGTTGCTAAAAACATTTCTAAAAGCATATTAAAAGAAGTTTTTTCAAAAGAAACTGTTGATAAAACATGCAACGCAATAGGTACTGTACATTTTAAAGCATTTTTTTCATTCTAAGCATATATCATAAATAAAATGCAACATGAATGAATAAACAGAAATATATACATATGATAATGGCTATGAAAATCAAAGCCATTGCATATCATGGTACTAAATGAAATTGTGGTAAATAAGGTGACAATGTGTCCCTGGAAGTATTCAAAGAAGTCCGTTTTATATGAATAGTTCTACTGTAGGCAGATTCAGTTGCCATGTATTGTCAAAAAATAAAGAAAAAGAAAAAGTTCAATTTTAGGAAGAGTTCCAAGTTTTGAAGATATGAAGGCCAAATTCATTGCGTCCCTGGTACACTGTGAGCCGAATCAAAGTCAGTGTATGGGTCTGGTGTAAACATGAAATCATCTATTTCTATAGACAAAATATCGTCTACCGAAGTTGGTGACATTTGGAACACCTCGTTCAGAAGGTTAATTGCACAGAGATGAGAAGCATCTCCTTCAGCATAAGATGCCGCAGCAATGTTCGCGTCCGTTGTCACCTGTGTGCCTGTTGATCCATCTCGTACCTCAGCAGCAGCAGGAAGCGTCTGTGAGATCTCAATGAATGCCGTCATCAGGATTGGTAGCCTCTGGGGACAACACAGAGCATGGGCCGTTATCGGGTCCAGCAGAGTATCGATATCCGTTGGCATGACTGATGGGAGTGTTAGACAGGTGTCTAGCACGCATTCTTCACCGCAAAGCAGGCAGCGTAGAACAGGTGAGATGCAATCTTGCCAGATTGGTCTAAATGACAGGAACCATGTTGTATTAAGTTCCCGTAGACGAGGCATGCCCAAAAGTTGCACTATGCGCTCACGACACTTCCATTCTAGGAGAGCTTTCTCCACATCGCTCGGAGTGACGTCGGTGGATAGGCTTGCCATAGCGTAGTAGTAGGAATAGGAACAGGATTCCTGCAACAAGTGCTAGAATTAATGGCACACCACCAAACACCGAATGTGCGAAGTTTGGGATGATTCCGAGGACCGCCTGAAAAGGTGTTAACAGTCCTGAACAGATGGTCTTAAATATATGTACAATTCTGCTCGTATCAGACATGTTTAAGATACGTCCCATCATTTCTACGAAATGTATAGGGCAGTTTGTACGAATTAAAGCCTGTATCTCAGCCGAAGTCCTTGCAATTTGTAAATCATAGATTTCTTTGGCCGAGGTCAAAGGCACTGTCTGTTGCAAAAGCATGGCTTTCATTCTGCTTAAAGTATCAAAACGTATAAAAGAAACATTCAATGAAGGCCATAGAGGCGACTCCTGACTGTGTCTATTGGGGGAACAATACTTGCATACAACAAGTAACCCTGGAGTCGACCGTTACCAGATATGGGATGCCTGGCAACATGCCACAGCAACTCTGATCATTCAACATGAGGTAACTCCCGTTAGAAAGTTGGCCAAACGTTGGATTAATCACAGTAGCTGGTGTACCCTGCTGGTGGCAGGACAAATTTGCCACAGAACCATTACAAGCCCCGTGTAAAGAAATGTCCTGACATATGAGTGAACCGTTTAGTGCATTTTTACAGTGTGTACCACTTAGAAACACTTCACGATCCCCACTCCAACATCTGTATTCGTAAGGTAAATCCCAGGATGTCTTAATGTATTCTTTACCCAACCTTTCATATTTGCCTGCTTGCATTTGTTTGAGGCAATACTGAAACTGAAAAGTAGTGACAGGCAGAGTTATTTTGCCATGGATAAGCCATTCTGTAGCTGGTTTTTCTGCTACCGTAAATGGTAATTTTTCCACTTTTTCAATGCTCAGCACTGTATACTTTGCTCCCCTTTGTGCCAGTTCAATCTGTTTATCAGTTAGATTGTATTCTGCAAACAGAGACGACGTGTTGATAAAACGCCAAGGCACATAGCCCGCACGCAAAGATTGCAGCGTCCAGCCTAATAACATAATATAACGTAACTGAGATTGGCCTTGTTGTAACATGGCTAAATCTTGTTCCAGTATGTCAATAGCAGAGGATACAATGTTGTCCAATGAATAAATTCTGGATGACAAGGTTGTTAACCCATTGTCGACCACAGAGAGAGATTTCTCTAAGTTAATACGATCAAGTTCACGTATTCGTTCTGTGGCCTCTGCCTGTGAAACCTTCCATACTTCATTATAAGCAGCATAAATGCCGGCATATATGAAACGTTTTTGACGCAGTCATTACTAATGCTAGCCAAAGCAGAAAGAAAAATATTCCAGAAATAATCCATAGTTCAATCCATGGTAAAACCAGATAAGTCTCTTTCAGGAAATGAAAAAGGTCTTGTACTTGTTGTTTGAATTTTTTTGTGCTGGCGTCGTTTCAGGTTCACTCGGATCCTCAGAAAACGTATCAAAGTTAATGAAATAGCCAGAAGCAGTTCTGTCAATTGTTGGAATTGCATCAGGATTCGTTGAAATCGCTGGAACCAGTTGATCACTTGTTACGTTGGTGTAGACAGGTGTATCTGGATGAACTGTTACTTGAGTTTCAAGAGGGATGAGTTCCATAGCATTGTTTCTTAGTCCTTCATCTGTTACTGCTGAATTCTTGATGGTTATGAGTCTTTCAGTCTGAACATTTTGGATAGTAGCGAGAGGAGTGCGTCTGCTACTAGGTCGGAGTCCACGAGGCCTACTATTTAGTATTGGCCACATACTGTGGTTTGATGAGGTCGATTGACACAAATCTTTTCTCCTTTTTTCCAGCAAGGGGCGGCAGAAGTACTGTTCTTGTTCCGTGTACGGCTCGGACAGGTACTGGTTGTCTGTAAGAAGGTCCAAATTCCTTTTTGTCCGCAATCTTCTCTCTGACTAGATCCCCAACTTTTGGGATCCAGACAGGGCTTGCTGGGACTGCCGGTGTTTCCCCAGTGGTGGTTGGCTTCAGGAACACGTTGCTTTGTTTCTATCTTAGTTCATTTAGATCCTGTAAAACAGCCAAACCATCTTTGATATCAAAGGGTTTATTTTCCACCACTGTGCCTTTACATTCGAGATCAGGAACCCACATTCTTGTCCCAAATAGAACCTCATATGGAGTGACCCCCACTAGAGAACTTCTTGGCAAATTATTTAATGAGCGTTGGACCCAATAAAGATGTTTGACCCACCCATCACCCGAACCTAATACTCTAGCTGTTATAGACTGCTTTATGTCCCGGTTTTTTTGCTTTCCACAACAGAATTTCCCTCAGGATGAAACGGAGAGGAGTACCGCAATGCTACACCCAAACTGGCCATGGCTTCTTTGTAAGCCCGAGAGCTAAACGCAGGGCCCTGGTCAGAATGTAATGTGCCAATTGCGTATGTGCCGATAAAGACTCGCAAATCTTTTATAACAGTTCGAGCGTCAGCCGAGCGCTGAGGCCATATCCATAGGAACCTTGAGTTTGTATTTGTGGGATTGCATTTGTCCAAAAGGACGCCTGCGCATAGATAGTATAATGCAGTCTAACAATGGTGTCTGTACTGGGCAGGCTACTTCGTAGTCTGATGGCGTTCTGCACCACGCTGTCTATTGCAGTCTATGCAGTCATCGATGAAGATGTGAATCTGTGTATTCATTCCAGGCCACCAGTACATCTCTTTTAATGTTAATATTGTTTTATAGATCCCTTGATGTGACAGACCCTCCCCCAGATGTGCTTCATAAATCAAAGCTGCTCTACTTTCCATGTTTGGAATTACCCTATCCCCCACTCCAGGGATTCGAACAAAAGGAACGTTGTTCGCATCAATTACATAAGAGTACTTGAGTGGAAATTTCTTTGGTAACGCTGCACCACTGCCTTTGCTTGAAGCATTGACAGCCAACAATATCTCACTGTCTATTCTCGTTTTTGAACGAGTGATCGCAGCTACGGAAGCAGTCTGAACAGCCCCCTTTGCGGCTTCATCAGCCAATGAATTCCCTGCAACGTGAACGCCATCACGTTGATGACTCAGCGTGTGTATCACGTGAGCCTTTGGTAGTTCGTTTCTTAACTGAACTACTTGTTCCCAAAGCGTTTTATGCTTTATTGTGCCACCTTTTGCATCTTTGAACCCGTTTTCAAGCCAATACTGTATATATTCATTATACGACTGAACACAGTAAAAAGAATCGCACACTATGAGTGTGGGGAATTCGCGATCTGTACTTTCAAGTGCCAGTTTGAATGCTTGTAGTTCAGCTCTCTGAGCTGTACAATCTCCTAGAGATTGAGTTTTAGTGACCATTGGTCTGAAGTTACCATCTTGCATGCGACCTTTAACGATTGCGCACGCTGCACTGTAAGCTTGCTTACTCCCTGTAGCGGGTTGTGCGGATCCGTCAGTATAAATTATAAATTCATACTGATCTAGAGGCAGAATTTCAGTGGGCAGAGGACATTCATGTTCATATTGCAGGAACGCTTGTGTTTTTAAATCAGGATCAAAAACATATTCAACTTCTGTTGCAGCAAGAGAATTAACCCATTGTATCCATATAGGATGTAAAGCTTTTGCATTTGGAATGCTCGCTTTTGTAACCGCCTCTAAGGCTGGTACTGGAGTTACGACAAAAATGCGTTTCCCTTGGGCCAGAGCTCTTTCTTTTGCTACAGCGGTTTGAACTGCTGTCAGTATTTTTTCTGTTGAAGTGAAGCGCATTTCTGCTTGTGTATACAAATGTGATTTGTATGCTATTGGTACTTTTTCACCCTCATTAAATGTTAAATAGGTGAATCCGCATTGTCCCGAAATTATTCGGATCACTAAATTGCGTGTATTTACGAGTGTTTATAAGTGATTTGTTGCTAACATGTTAGCTTGGAGTGAACGCAAGATTTCTGTGTGTTCTTGTGTCCAATGTTTGATTGAAAAATCAGGTTTGATTAATTCGTAGAGAGGTTTAACCCTTTCTGCGTAATTTAGAATGTAAGTTCTTCCAAAATTTAGGAAACCCAAGATGGATTGTAAGTTTTTCAGTGCTTTTGGAGGTTGGAGCAGCGTGCATTTTTCTAAAAAGTTAGCTGCCAGGCTTTTGCCTTCACTTGAAAGCTCATATCCTAGGAAAAGGACATTGAGATGGGCAATTCTGGATTTTTTAAAGTTGAATTTGTAGCCCTCAGAGGCGAAGCCCAATATAATGGTACTCACCCTGTTCAAGTGCCTATCTAGGTCATTGTCTGTCAGATAGATGTCATCGACATATGACAATGCCTCATTATCATAAATTTGTAGTAACTCTGTTACTCTTGCTGAGAATAACCCCGGGCTGTTTTTGAACCCTTGTGGGAGTCTACAAAATTGACGCTGGGTCCCCATTATTGAGAAAGCTGTTAAGTACCTGCTTTCAGGTGCTATGTTTTGACAAAAGAAACTATTTGAAATGTCTAATGTCGTTTTATATTTTTTACGCACAATATTATTCATTAATGCTGTACTATGTGCATTTTGCACTGCAAATGTTTTGGAACAAGTGTCTGTAATCCAAAACTAGACGATATGTATTGTCTGGTTTGGATACAGGAAACAAAGGATTGTTCATTGAGGAGGTGCATGTTTCAATCACCCCTTGGTATTCAAGTTGATCTAAGATCTCCCTGACCTGTTTTTTAGCTTTTTGCTTTATTGGGTACTGCCTTTGTGTAGTAGGTTGATTTTTTAGATGTATTTTGTGGTGAGGTGAGTCCTCATCCCATCCTACATGATTTTTGTATAATGCTGGGGCCTGGGCAACTGCCCATTTCCTGGCATAAGTATATTTTAGGTGAATTGGAATATGGTTGGAGAAGGCTGGCATATTAATGTCCTCACCATGTGGGCACTCCCTGACAAATTGTGGTGGCCAGTCTTTTTCTGCTAGAAGTATATCATAACCCCTTGAAAGTTTCTCCCAAAAGAGTATTTTCACTTTTCTTGGTATGTCTCCCTCCATTCGGAGTGTTATTTCAAATAACGTTTGTGGAGTACTAACCCTGGTGTCTGCAGTCTCTACTGTGATGTACTCATTCAAGTCCACTGTCTCCAGAAGTTCATTCAGGTTCTGGCGAGCTATTGTGACTTCTGCTGCACTGTCCAGCATTGTCTGAGCCCATTCTCCGTTCTTGAGCTGTGTTCTCAGTATTCTCGGCATGTCTGATCTTCAGACCTGCTACCTTCTTTTGTGAATTGAGGTTTTGATTTATTTTTCTGAACGTGTTTATCGTCTTTGGATTTCACGCGTTCTTCTCTGTGTTCTGACCGTCCTCTTCTTTCTGATGTCTGTGACGATATCTGAAAGGTAAGAGAGGAACGTGTATCAGTATCTTGATACCTGTCAGGTTTTCTTAAATTATCCCTATTCCTGAGGTTATACCTCCTTTCAGAGGGCTCCTTTTGAGGAGACCTACCTCGGGATTGAGAACGTCTCACTTTTGAATTTTGTTTATTAGTTTCCTCCTTCTTTTTAGAAGATGTAGGAGTTTGTTTAATAGAGTCCTTCTCAGGACTTTCAGATAGTTTTGGCTTCAATGGTTTTCCACCCAAACTATCTCTGCCTAATTCTGCATAAGATTGTTCTATTATTCTGGGTAGTTCATGTTGATGTTCAGTTACATCAAATTCCCTTAAGCGTTGGCGGATCGCCACTGATGCTGCCTCCCCTTTAATATTAGATCATATTATTGTTGAGACCTGGTCGAAGTTTTTCAGTAATTCCATACCTAAATTCAGAGCAGGTTCTGTCCCGTATTCGTTTTGAATTTGTTTCAGGACATCTGGTAGTACTGCAATTGACGGAACACCATGTGTTTTAGTATAGATGGCAGCAAAGACTGCACCCCAAGTGGTACAATCTTCCAGTTGTGGTGTGATCCCCATTGGTAAACAGATTGTTAGGATTCTGTGTTTCTCATAAGGGCTAGTATTTGGAAATACTGCTTCGATTTGAGTAATTTTTTGAGCTATCCAGAATGGAATTTGCTCACGTTTTGTGGGCATTTTACCCATGACTGCGTGTAAAGTCTGTGGAGTAATTTTTAGTGTATTCCCCTGATGAGGGGTTTGATTTGGAATGGTCATTGGTGGTTGGACTGTGAAAGTCCGCATGACATATTGGACTAATTGTCTGTAAATTTTTATTAACTCTTGTAGTTGATTAAGTAATTCCTCGTCTGACATTACATCGATGTCAGGGTGAGGTGTGTAGCCGGCTAGAATCGGCCATGTTGCTTCTGGTCTAACTAGTGGACCGAGCCTGGTAATGTTTTTGTGATGTTTTAGGGTGCCTTTAAACCAGAGATGATGCTCCTGGTATGTGAGTGGAATTTCAATATCCTCGAAAGGAATATATTCCTCTGGTGGTTCATCTTCTTTAAAGAAGTGAAACACTTTTGTTATTGGATTTGATTCTGGGAATACTATCCATGAATAGAATACCTCTGTCTGAAATTATTCGTGTGCCTCTATCACGAAAACTGCTCTACCACCTCTTAGTGGTAGGCCGTGTTTTATAAGTTTTAGAGTGATGGCTCTCCTTAAGTTTGGATGGATATTTATAACACCCTCATCGGTTTCATTTAAACCGGTAAAGTTAAAAGCTGTTTCGACTGGGTCAGCCGTAGCTACACCGTCCTCGGTGCCATTGTCCCCCTGTATGGACATTTGTTTTTTGAAAAATGTAGAACAAGTTTCAAGGAAACAAAAGATAAGGTGCACAATATTTTGGAACACTGTATCCTTCAACGTTGAACAAACCAAACAGCTAATCTATAGGTTTTTTGTCCTATTTAGCTTTGGCGGATATTTAAACTTAAAAAATGTCTATGATGTCTTTTATTCTGGCAGAGATTCTGTTTTGCTGCCAGCTTATGCCATCCATAGTCTTTCTACAGTGGTGGGTGATTATGATATTCATTCCATTGTGATGTTTAGTTTTGTCTTCCTTAACAGCCAAATGTTAAGTGACCATATATGTGTGTTATATAAATGTACTTTCCAATTAAGTATAATAGCTGCAAAAATCACCATAGAATGGTGGCCCACACAATGGAATGGCGACTGAGGCCATGATCCACAGAGATGGCCTTTAAAAGCTATGCAGAACTGTTAAGTCAAATAATGTGATGCAAGTGTCCATTGGCAGTATATATGAATTTACTGCAGGTTGGTAAGAGATGTTTGTGGGATGACGCTAGGACGAGAGAGGTCTTTAGACTCTGGGCATAGGTATATGAAAGGTATTTATATGCAGTGCGTATGTTTATGCTTTTTTGCACACATCTACTCGAGTGGAGAGCTTCACAAAAAAACATTTTTAAAAAGTAGACAACACAGGAAGCCAAAGCAGTGATCCTCAGTTCAGCAATTCCAATACCACTAGGTAGAGGTTAGAAAAGTGAATGAGTCTATAAAGCTTTGCTCAGTAGAGGCAATATTTGCATCTCCTCCAGAAAATAGTAAGAGTCTGACTTGCTCTTGACTGCCACAGTAATGTGCAACTCAGTCCTCCCACACTGGTATCCACAACTAAATTGTTTGTTCTTCCTTGGTATATCGTTTTCTGCCAATAAGTGACTCTGACCAAGCAGGGAGAAAAGGAGGACAGGGTACCTTAGCGGTGAGGAATACCGGTGGTAGGATTTACAGAGTTGGGAACATTCTGCGCTAGTTGAATGACGAGCATACCTCTGTTTTTCTTGTTTTTTTTAAAGATCTTTTTATTGCAAGTAAAGCAAACAAAAGAAGAGTGACAGTAAGCATTACACAGTGCTACATCAAGACACACTTCGACAAATTCGGAACCCCTTCAGTCTTCAAAGCCCTCAAATCCCCCATGCCATCAAATCACAAGGCAGCATTTGTGTCTAGACGCTCCAATCTACCGGATTAAAACCAGTATTGTCAATAGAGGCACATATCCCACCTCTGTAATCGTTACATTTCTCCCATATCTTGGCCCAATTTTGGGGACAGCCTCTTCTTTCGTACCCCACTCTATCCGCCAACATGCACCAGTCCATGTCCTGTTTCCACTCACTCCGTTGCAGAGCTAGTTCATGCTTCCGTTTTTTTTATAAAAAAATAAATAACGGTCTAGTCATCATTTTTCCTAATCTGGGCCTCTAGTCTTTCCATTACATTTGCAAAATGCCACCTCACAATGAGTAGGATATAAAGATTGCGGGAGATTAGCCTCAAAGGCTGTTCTGTGTCTTGCAGTAACGAGCGGTGGGAGCGCTTCTTGAAATTGGTCTCTAAGCCCTTGAAAGAGGGTGAAGGTGGAAATAAGACATTGTGATAAAGTAATTAAGATGTAAAGATGATGCCCAACAAAGGAACCAAATGTGCAAATCGATCAGGCTTGCATATTAAAACAAGCAGACAAGGCAGCAATCCTGGTCGTCACTATACACCTGTGACTGAATGCTTGAGTCTGTTTTGAAATGCTGGGATAATTGGTTAAGAATTTGTGGGTTATGTGACTATCTACATTGTAGAAACATGGCCAGTTGGTGACCATCAATTTATTTGTCTGTCTTCAAAGGTAAACATTATACTACAATGCAGGGAATAGCTTTTCTGTTTGCTATATTTGTAGTTAAATCCACTTATGTTGTTTTTTTCTGAAGTGTTTATAACAAACCTCTGGGGCACATGTAAGAGTAAACCTCTTAAGTTATCTTTTTCACTAAACAATGAGAGGTTTGTTGAAGCAATATTCTCCAGGGCCTTCCCATTTGAAGGTGGATCAATCTTTTTAATACATATTGTCTACTGACAACTCTGAATTAGGAACCAGAATATTATCATTTGACACTAGAAAAGTTGTGACACTGTTAAATTTTAAGAGTTGTTTAGAGTATATTCGACCATTTTCTTTGAACTCTCACCTCTGACTACCTATAAAGTCTTCACTAGATGAGGATATTGGATCGAGTTCTAGAGTGAGTGTGGCAAAAAGGAACATAGCCAGCTGGATTTAAAGGCTAAACAAAGTTGCCTTCTTATTTAGTTCCACAGCGTGGAGACTCCTGAAAGGATTTTAAGGTGTCAATTTTGAGTTAGTGGGTGTTCTTGGGAATTGGTTGGAAGCATGGATGAACCTTGGAGTGACAACTGGTGCTGAAGGTGTTTGACAAAGATGCCATATCCTCTCCTAAGTTTCACCAGGATTTTATGACCGCTTCTACATTCAGGTTTAAGGGGAATGGATTTTTCTCTCTTTGGCATCTAATTTCTGAGTTTGATTTGCTGTATACACTTTGACTATACAGTAAAGATTTTGTCAAACCCTGAATAAATGGTAAATAGTTTCTGAGTATGTCTTCAATCTGAGGACAGGTCGTATGGAGTGGTCACTGCAAATAGCATTTTATTGAAACTTTCATGCCTCAACCTCCACAAGAACCACTACATGATCACTGCCTGTACCTGTCTGTGGGCCCTCAATGCTGGGATGCCCATTAATGCTCCTATGGTTTTCAGATTTTGCCACAAAATTGTAATCTCTAGACCTGGAGTAGTCGTTTAGAGAACTGTTGCCAGAAGTGGTTTCCTTGCTACACTTTTTAACAAACTGTGCAAACTATCGGTCCCAGATTTGAGGAACAGCAGACATCGTCGTCCTGAGATGATTTACAAATCAGGCTTGTGTTAATCCTTTTACCCACATGCCATAAAGGTTCAGTTGATCAAAGTGACCTTTACATTAAGTGATTGCTCTTGGTAAATTGAGCAATCAAAGTGGACCTCTGACACCAGCGAGACTGCATTTTGGTTGCAATATTTTTGACCCAGCCTGGAGTCCAGCTGCTTTTATCCTGGAATCATCTAGGATCTAAAAGGGTTGCAGTTAAGCTTTTATGGAGTAAAGACTCTAACATGATTCTGTTTCATTCCGATTCATGTTTCATGAGCCTCCAGACTTGAACATTTTTCTACATAAATGGGGGCGATTGGTGGCAGCTTCTAGCCTTCTAAGGAGCCTGTCAAACTATCCCTAATTTGAACATACAGATTGATTAATGAATTGTAAAGCACATGGTTACCAAATGTATCCTGGTGCTAGATTCTAAAAGATTAGTGGCGGGGAGAACAGTTATGAGGGATATAGGTATGTTAGTAGTCTGTGGAATGATAGTTAAGGAGATGTATAAGGGGGGAGCATACAAGAGCTTAGACATAGTCTTAAACGGAGCTGCCTACTACCTGAGCAGTGCATATCCACTGAATATTGGCAAGTGCCAAAGAGGCAGGTCTAAGAGTGTTTAGATGCATAATGACTGATCTTGCTTTGAAAGTCTGTAGCATCAATGATATTGAAAGGTAAGTGAACCAAATATAGCGCATTGAAATTCATTCGTTTTTCAACAAGAAGCCATTGAAGGTTGCATAGATGAGTGGAGTTTTAATCACGTTCCTTTGGTCCGGGAGAAAGCCAGCTGCAGTTTTCTGAATAATCTGCAGTCTACTGGCTTAGAACTTGGGCAGCTCTTGCTAGAAAGTGTTTTTTAGGTCAGATGTGAGGATATCACAGACTAACGTGTGAGGCAACAGTAGTATGAATGCAGGAAGTAGGATAATTTTGTACAAGATCATCAGATGAAGAAAACATTAGAGGCCACCTTGATGATTTGGGAAATTAAATATAAAGCAGTGTGAAAAAAGACGCCAAAATGTGACTTTTTGAGGTAGCTGTTGGCCATCTGGTTGTGTTCCAGATGGAATGTGGGAGGGATTTAGGGCGAGAACCTCTGTTTTGTCAAAGCTAAGCTTTAAAGAATTAAGTCTTTCAGAAATCTCTAGCAAGCAGAACCAAAGATTCTAATATTCATTCCTTTGCGGGCCATCAATATGGACCTGCAGATTGGGGATATCTGTACAAGCATGAAAGCATAAACCCAAAAGAGTGAATCAGTGCCACTAAAGGGGCTACAAGTGTACCAAAAAGCATTAGAATATAAGATTTGTGACCTGGGTCAGTCCACAAGCAAGTGTTTTATATTCATGTACAAAAGGAAGTAGAGACAACCTTATCCTGACAGCCAAATAGGAATGCATCTTAGTCAGGGAGAGGTGCCTTATTTCTTGCATACTTTGGATGCTGGACAAGGCACTCTCTTAGTAGTATGTGCCACTCATCCTTTCTCTCCAAATGGAGAATACTAAAAATGACATGCTGTGCACCCTCCTGCCATACTTTGTTTGGTTTGGATTATTGGCCCTTTCATTATTGTGGTCTGAACACATTTACTGGTTTAGGTACAGTTGTAGAGATTCATATTCTATTGGAAATCACATTTATCACAACATACAGTATTTAATCTAATTTTGCTGTCCATAATTCAACATTCCTTGGCCTACTTAAATGTATGTTAGTTTTTCAGTTTGGTTACAGTGAATGAGGCCTGGTACATGCATTGCACATGAAGAGGGTAGGGTGTGGCTAACAGCCTACAACCTCAGCATTGCCCAACTTAAGTGTTTTAAAAATACAAACTCTCTCCTTGGGCTCTTTGCTGATTGGCTTTTCCAATGAGTTGACCGTTGCCTTCAGAATACAACTGAGCAACCCTGCCCCATCACTTGCCCAAGATTGTGTGACACATCATAGCCCTAGAGCAGCAAATCACCTACTTCATTGCAATATTGTGGGTGTTTAAAGTGTACCTACCTTGCGGATATCAGGGATGGGTTTTGACCCTCTTTGTCAAAGATGGTACAATTAAAGATTGGTAACTTGTATTTTCTACAAAGCACTATGAGCCGTAGTTGAAGATAAAGGCTTTTAAATTGTAGGTGTAGAACCAGACTGCATTGGCAGAACATGCTTTTATGGCAGCTCTGCAAAGTGCCAAGTAGTCTGTATTTCAAAATATGTCTCTGTGTGTTTGATAATTCACTGTGTAACCACTATAGCAAGCTCGCAAAGTTTAATAGTGAAAATTGCTGTCTAACAGTGTCCTACTACAACTAGACAAACACATCGAAAACTTCAACCTACTTGATCCCTTTCAATCAGGCTTCAGGAAAGGCTGCAGCACCGAAACGGCAATGCTCAATGTCGTCGATGACATCCACCACTCACTTGATAATGGCGAGACCTGCCTTCTTATCCTCCTTGATCTCTCCGCAGCGTTCGATACAGTCAACCATTCAGCCCTACTCAATGTGCTTAGGACTCGTTTCGGCCTCAATGATATTGCCTACAAATGGTTCGTCTCCTACCTACAACACCGAACTCAGCAAATCAAAATTCAAAACTCTCTCTAACCCCACTCCTGTTTCCCTTGGAGTCCCCCAAGGGTCTATTCTCTCTCCCTCCCTCTTTAACCTCTTTATGGAACCCCTCACCCTCATTCTTAAACAAGCAGGCATCAACTACCACCTCTACGCCGATGACACCCAAATCTATTACAAGATTAAAACTCATGCCGACATCTTACACCTGAACAACACCCTCACCAAAATCCAAACCTGGTTCCACTCCAATCATCTCAAACTTAACCCTAATAAAACTGAAATCATTCTCTTCTCCCCTAAAAACAACCCTCTCCCCGTTCAATCATGGATCTCTGACCTTAACGCACTCAACTGCTCATTCACCTTGTCCAACTCCGTCAAATCTCTTGGTATTTCTATCGACAACACCCTAACCCTTAACGTACACATCAAAAACTCTGCTAAAGGAGCCCTCCTCACTCTCCGTCACCTCAAGAAAATCAAACCCTTTATATCCACCGATGATTTTAAACTTGTAGTTCAGTCACTTGTTCTTTCACGTATTGATTATGGTAACGGCATCCTCAACGGAATCCCCAAGGTCCACCTTGCTCCAATCAAAGCTGTGCTCAACCTTGCCGCCAGGCTCATTACAGACTGCAAACACTTCGATCACATATCCCCGGCTCTCAAATCTCTTAAATGGCTCCCTATTGAAGGCAGATCTGCATACAAAACTGCCTGCATCACTCATAAAGTCCTCCACCTAAACACTCCACAGTACCTCTCCAAGAAACTCCTCATTGCGGGCACCACACGACCCCTGAGAAGCACCAACTCCCTCCTCCTTATACCACCACTGCATAAAAAGAAAGCCACACAATCACGCTCCTTCTCTGGGAATGCCCCTATCATCTGGAATGCCCTCCCAAAAAACCTGCGCTGCAACCCCTCCTATTTCAGCTTCAAAAAAGACCTCAAAATCCACCTCCTCAATTATTATTGGGGATCCTAACCTATGACCTGCACTCGATCTCCAATCTCACCATGTTATATTAGTCCAGTAATATTTGTCCATTTCATGAACATCATCGGCCTAATTACTTGATATGTATAGCTCCTGCCCCTGTTTATCTATTTGATTCGTTTATCTAGCTGTTTGATTTGTTTATCTACTTGATTTGTATATTTCACATGTTGTTGTCATTATCTTTTATCTACTTATACGCCATGTTTGGCCCAATTACCATTGGGGGTCCTAACCTGTGACCTGCACCTGATCTCCAATCACCATGTTACATTTTGTCCAGTATTATCTGTCCATCCCTCGAACATCATATACCTAGTTACTTGAAGTGTATAGCTCTTGCACCTGTATATTTATTTTGTTTTTGTATATTTCACACGTTGTTTCTTTATCTTTTTATCTACTTGTATGCCATGTTTGTGTTATATTATCTTCTCATGTAAAGCGCTCTGATACCTCTGGGTCTAGCCAGCGCTATATAAAACTCTCAAAAAAAAAACAAAAACCCTACCCACTCCAGACGTCTTATGGAGTATGTGAGTAGGGGTCTCTGAGAGAAAAGCACGACTGAGTTACTTAGTATCTAGCGTTAAATTAGTGCCTTACCAAACCGTTGGGCGCCATGTAGTGTAGTTCCTATTTCCCTAATAGGCTCTGCGCATTGGAATAATATACCCTATAGATTCGACATAGGACTGAGGTCAGTATGTCCCTATCGAGTATATTAAACTTAATTACTTTGTGCCAGCTAACTCAGAGGCCACTTGAAACTCCTTGTAAACAAGAAGGGAGTAGTTTCTGGCAACCGCATAAACATGACAACTTTGTTTCCTTTAGAATCGGAACACTCTCAGAATCGTGGAAATAATAGATAACAGTTTCACTCAGCTAATCGCACAAGTTACTAACTTGTGTAACGATATATCTGTAAGAGACAGTAGTTAGTGATAGATTCCTTACCTTAGAATATCCCCAGGCGTCAGGCTGGATCCGGAAAGTTTTGCGTAGCAGTACCCTTGCGCGTCGGTAGGCGGCGTCGTGCGGCTCCGCGTCCGTCGTCGGCGTCGTGATCGCCGGGATGACGTCGCGGGCAGTACTTAGGCGCCGCCCCTGCGCGCTGACGTCCAGTTCTGTACACGACTTTCCGCGCCAGGAACGCAGAGCCATGCAAGAAGCTGACACAGGTGTCTGAAAAATACTAGGGCCCTGAAAGGGATGTCCTTAACCCTAGAAATCAGTTCGCAGAACGGGGAGGATGGGTGGGCGGTAAGGAATCTATCACTAACTACTGTCTCTTACAGATATATCGTTACACAAGTTAGTAACTTGTGCATCTGAAAGAGACACGTTAGTGATAGATTCCTTACCTTAGAATAGATACCCCAGCAATACCAACCCCGGTGGTGGGTCTGCGAACAAAGATCAGACAAGGAAGTCCTGGAGGACAGAACGGCCAAAGAAGCCGTCCCTCCGGACCTGACTGTCAAGGCAGTAATGCTTAGTAAACGTGTGCAGCGAGGCCCACGTAGCTGCCTGACAGATAACCGGCAGCGGAACACCGCGGCCCAAGGCCGTGGTAGCAGCCGTTGCCCTGGTGGAATGGGCACGCAGCCCAACAGGAGGCTCCTTCTTAGCCAAAGAATAGCAGGTCTTGATGCACAAGGTAACCCAGCGGGAGATGGTCCTCTTGTGCACCGCCCGACCTTTTTGGCGCCCACGTAGCCAACAAAGAGCTGGTCATCCACCCGGAAGTGTTTCGTGCGGTCGATATAGAAGGAGAGCGCACGTTTTGGGTCCAGACGGTGGAGCCTCTCTTCCTCTCTGGAAGGATGCGGAGGCGGAAAGAAGGTGGGCAAAGTGATGGTCTGCCCAATGTGGAAAGCAGTAACCACCTTTGGCAAGAAGGACGGACGCGTCCGAAGAACAACCTTGTCTGGATGAACAGACAGAAAGGGAGGTTTGCAAGAAAAAGCCTGGAGCTCACTCACCCGCCGAGCGGAGGTGATGGCCACCAGAAAGGCTGCCTTTAGAGTCAGAAGACGAAGAGGACAGTTATGCAGAGGCTCAAAGGGAGCGCACATTAAAAAGGTAAGAACCAAGTTCAAGTCCCACTGAGGCATTACAAACGGAACAGGAGGGAAGAGGTGAGTAATGCCTTTTAAGAACCTGTTAACAACAGGGGACTTGAAAAGGGAGGGCTGATCAGGGAGCCTGAGGAAGGCCGAGATAGCACAAAGATAACCCTTGATGGTACCTAGGGCAGAACCCTGTTGGGCCAGAGAAAGAAGGAACAGAAGGACCTCAGAAAGAGGGGCAGAAAGGGGATTCACAGCCTTTGCTGTGCACCATGCCACAAATTTGTTCCACCTGCAGGCGTATACCACCTTAGTGGAGGGACGCCTGGCTGCCAGAATCACATCACAAACTTCGGGAGGCAAGTCGAAAGGAATCAACTGCCGCCGCTCAATCTCCACGCAAGCAGGTGTAGACTGGACAGGTTCGGGTGGAGGACCGTCCCCTGCTGCTGCGACAGAAGATCCTCCCGAAGAGGCAGACGGATCGGGGGATCTATGCTCATATTGAGTAGCTCGGGATACCAAACTCTTCGAGCCCAGTCCGGAGCCACAAGAATGACTTGGGCCCGGTCGTGCCGAATCTTCTTCAACACTCTGGGTAGAAGTGGTATAGGCGGAAAGGCGTATAACAGACCGCAACTCCACTCGCGACGAAAAGCGTCGCCGAGCGAGTGCCGCCTTGGAAATTCCAACGCGCAGAACTGATGACATTGCGCGTTCTCTTCGGAGGCGAATAGATCTAACCAAGGCTCTCCCCACTGTAGAAAGAGTCCTTGCGCCACTTCCGAGTGAAGACGCCATTCGTGATCCATCATGCACCTGCGGCTGGGTTCGTCCGCCCTGGCGTTCAGAGAACCTGCCAGGTGTTGAACCATCAGGAACATGCCCTGATGTTCCAGCCATGTCCAGAGGCGCAGAGCCTCCTGACAAAGGGTCCAAGACCCCACCCCGCCCTGTTTGTTGCAGTACCACATGGCGGTGGTGTTGTCTGTGAACACCTGCACTACCTTCCCTTTGACAGAGGGAAGGAATGCCTTGAGTGCAAGCCGGATCGCCCGGAGCTCCAGAAGGTTGATATGGAGCCGGGACTCCGCCGGAGACCAGAGGCCTCTGATCTCCGCCTCTCCCATGTGACCGCCCCATCCCAGAAGGGACGCGTCCGTCACAACTGTATGCTCTGGCTGGGGAAGGGAGAGGGATCTGCCCATGACCCATTGCCGGTTCGAGAGCCACCACTGCAACTGTTTTGCAGTCCCCTCCGAGATCTGGACGTGATCGGACAGGTTGCCCTGGTGCTGCGCCCACTGGAACTTCAGGTCCCACTGCAGAGCCCGCATATGCCATCTGGCATGATTGACCAGCAGGATGCAGGAGGCCATGAGGCCCAGCAGCCTCAGGGTCATCCTTACCGAAACCCAGGATAAAGGCCGAAAGATCGGAATCATAGCCTGAATATCCCGGACTCGCCGTTCGGGAGGATAGGCCCGAAACCGCGTCGTGTCCAGAACTGCTCCGATGAAAAGGAGCTGTGGAGAAGGAATCAGATGCGACTTCGGCACATTGATGGAGAACCCCAGCGAGTGCAGGAGTTCGGCCGTAGTCTGGAGGTGGGAGACGACTGCCTGGGACGAGCCCGCCTTCAGCAGCCAGTCGTCGAGGTAGGGGAAGACTGAAACCCCTGCCCGGCGCAGATGAGCTGCGACCACCGCCATCACTTTCGTGAACACCCGAGGGGCACTGGTAAGGCCAAAGGGAGCACGGTGAACTGAAAATGCTCGGGGCCTACCGTGAACCGAAGGTAACGCCGGTGGGCCGGTAGGACGGGGATGTGGAAATACGCGTCCTGCAAGTCCAACGCTACCAACCAGTCTCCAGGGTCGAGGGCAGTCAAGACCTGAGCTAGGGTGAGCATCTTGAACTTCTCCTTCCGGAGGAAGCGATTGACGTTCCGGAGGTCCAAGATAGGACGCATGTCCTCCTTGTCCTTTTTGGGCACCAGAAAGTAGTGGGAGTAGCAACCACGCCCTACTTCTGGGGTCGGAACATGCTCGATGGCCCTCTTGGTCAAGAGGGCCGTGACTTCCTTCTGTAGAAGCACCAAGTGATCCCCTGACATGCGGTGGAATTGAGGTGGCATGGCTGGGGGTGGTCTCGAAGGGGAGGGAGTAGCCCCTTCGGACAATGTCCAAGACCCACCTGTCCGAGGTGATGGTGCGCCAGTGGGGAAGGTGATGGCGGACCCTGCCCCTACTGGCGTGCCGTGCACCTGAAAGGAGGGACTAGGAGGGCTTGGAGGCCGCGGACGGGTTGGAGGTGGTGGCCTGACCCGCACGCTGGTTGCCCGATCCGCCACGGCGGAATCCACGTCCTCGGCCACGCGAAGACGCCTGCTGCGCGGGCCGGTGGCTGGGCTGCTGACGTGAAGGGCGCCCCTACCGTGGCCACGATAGGGGCGAAAAGCAGAAGGTAGCGGAGGGCGTGTAGCAGAAAGGCCCAGGGACTTTGCAGTAGCCCGTGAGTCCTTAAAGCGCTCCAACGCATGGTCTGCTTTGGACCCAAAAAGACCGACTCCATCAAAGGGCATGTCCATGAGAGTATTCTGGACATCCCCTGAAAAACCAGTGGTTCTGAGCCAGGCGTGGCGTCGGAGCGCCACCGTCGTTGCAATCGACCTGCCCAGCGAGTCGGCGGTGTCAAGGCCACAACGGATAGTGTATTTGGCCGCATCCCTTCCTTCCGCAATGGCGCGGGAAAGCAGTGCCTGGACCTCCTCAGGGCACTGGGGCAAAACATCCGCCACCGAATCCCACAGAGAGTGGGTATATCGGCCCAAAAGACAAGCGGTGTTAACGGACCGCAAGCCAGCACTGGAGGAAGAAAAACCTTTCTTCCCAAACTGATCCAGGCGTTTGGATTCCCTATCCGGAGGAGCGGTAGGGAAGGCGGTTTGGGAAGCGGAGGCTTGGACAACCAAGCTCTCAGGAGTGGGGTGGACAGAAAGAAACAGGGGGTCGCCCGGAGCGGGGCGATGGCGTCGTGACACGTTCCGATCCACAGGAGCCCCTGTGTTGGGCTTGGACCAGGCGCCCAAAGAACGTCCGTGAGGGCGTCGTTAAACGGCAGCACAGTCTCCGCAGAGGAGGCTGCCGGCTGAAGCACCTCTGTCAAGATGTTAGGCTTGACCGTCAAAGTAGGGAGCTGGAGACGTAAGGCCCCAGCAGCCCTACGCAACACCGTACCAAAATTGGCCCCCTCCTCCGTAGCCACGGGAGGAGACAGCATGCCAGTGTCAGGAGAAGTATCCAGACCACTGGCCTCCCCTAGACTCTCTGTCCAGTCCTCATCATACTGACAGTTGCGTGTCAGAGGGTCATCAGACCCCTCCCAGTCCTCCTGGTCCTCCTCTGGTTCAAAATAAGGAGGAGGAGGGACAGTTGGGACCCAAGGTCCCATCGGCGCCGGAGCCGGCGTCGAGCGACGTCGCTCCGGGTCCAAGTCCGGAGCCGGAAGGAACTGGGGGACGACGCCGCCCGGAGCCCAGGGCGGCGTCGAGAACGGCACCGGAGACATCGGCGCCGGCGGAGGTGTCGTGAGGTCGACCGGCGTCGATGGGGGTTGTGGAGCCGGGATCGAGGCCGGGGCCGGAGCCGGAGCCGGGATCGAGGCTGGAGGCTCGGGCGACGCCGGGGCCGGAGCCGCCGGCGACGCCGGATCAACCCCATCAGGGCCCGCGGGGCCCGAAGGCGCACCGGAGGGGCCTGAAGGCCCGAAGAGGCGGGCCATGGCCGACAGGAACTCCTGTACCTTGGCCGGATCCGCCCCCGAACCCGGGAAGGGCGGGTATGACGGGGGCGACTCCACAGGCAAGTCCGGGGCCGCGGGGGCGGGGACGGTGCCGGGAGGGGCCTCAGCCGAGTCGCGAGACCGGCGAGGCGAAGTCCGAGAGCGACGATGCTTCTTGGACTTCTTGTGTCGAGACTTACCGGACGAAGAAGACTTCGACGCCGGCGACCGGTGTGCACTCCGCGAGCGACCCCTGGACCTCTCACGCGACCGGGGCTTCCGCGGAGCCGAATGCCGGGCCTCGAGGAGCTTTCGAGACCGCTCTCGCAAAGCCTTCGGGTTGAGGGCCTGGCATTCGGGACAAGACTCGGTGTCGTGGCCTCGGCCGAGGCAGAAGAGACACTCCCAATGCGGGTCGGTGACGGACATCATCCGCGCACAGGCGCCGCATCGCTTGAAGCCGGGCATCCCTACGACACCTGAAGGCTGGAAAAAAAAAACAGTGAAAAATCACCAAAAAGTATGGTCAAAAGTGACCAGGGCACTGCTCTTCCCGGATCTGCGCTTACTGGCGCGGAAAAAGAAGAACTGACGTCAGCGCGCAGGGGCGGCGCCTAAGTACTGCCCGCGACGTCATCCCGGCGATCACGACGCCGACGACGGACGCGGAGCCGCACGACGCCGCCTACCGACGCGCAAGGGTACTGCTACGCAAAACTTTCCGGATCCAGCCTGACGCCTGGGGATATTCTAAGGTAAGGAATCTATCACTAACGTGTCTCTTTCAGATGTGCATGCTTAGTTTCTTCAGAGTTACACAGAAAGAATAGACGGGCGTTTCAATAAAAGGATTTATTGAACAGTCTTGTTTCTCGTGTAAGAGATATGAGCTGTTATGATCACAAGACAGTATGCAAGATATATAATGTACAGCGTAAGCAGTAGAAAGAAATAATACTGCGCTAACATTATCTTTTAGCTATGACACATATATTCATATACATAAATAACATGAGCTAAAAATGCGAGTACTCGTACGATGCCTCTCTAAGCTAGTTTTACCCCAGTGTACCTAACCTAGCCTAGGTGTAGGGCAAGGTAAGAAGTAGGTGAAGTATTCTATAGTATGGTATACTAAGAGTCTGGTATGCCAAGAGTCCCTCTAGGTTCTAGTCAGCTCCATACCTTGAGAATGAGAGAGGTGGGAATCTCCTTCCGGGTCGCGAAGGGAGTCAGAACACTGGATGCTGGATTCTCTGCGAGCAGGGATGACAGCGTTTCTTCTCAGTGCGTCAGGCCGGGATACGGGCTCCTCTGAAGTCGAGGTCTCCTCTAACTTGCTTGGGCAAGGGAAGGTATATTTATACCTGGTAGGTGCCTTGGAATGTTAGCATTGACGTGAAGTCGGACAGAGGAAGACGTCAGGAATGAACCCTTAAGGAATAGTGGTTCATGCATAATAGATGAGTTCTTGGAGAAATCAATAATCCTGTCCTGGGCTTAGGGTTTGGTTTCTAAGAACTCGTTGTGACGTTGGGGTGGACGGATGTCGGTGACCATGCCTGTATTTGGACAGCATGGCTAATGCCTAAATAAGGACTGGGATCTTATGCCTATATAAGGGCAATGCGAATTGTGCCTATATAAGGACGTTTCAGGAAAACCTATATACGGACACCTAAAGCGGAATACAACAGTATGTGTAGTTAACAAGTGACAATGGGTAAGCAGTCCAAAGGCTAGTGACAGATCGGCTAGGATAGCAGGCGGTCCCCTTCCCAAAGAATCTCCTATGAGTTTTCACAAACACGTTATTCGTGGCAGCCCTCCTATCGCGTCTCAGGGGAAAGTGTTCATCTATGTTGAGTGTGGTTACACTATGTGTATCTTCCAGGAACCATGCTATCCCACATACTATTATTACCACCGTTACCAGAACAATGACACACGCAATTTTACTTGGTATAGACCAAATCGTACTGCGTTGTCTAGGGGCGATTGGCTGATCCTCCTCATTAATTTGCCTACCAAAAGGATGCATAATGGAACAAAAGAAGAAGCACAAAAATGATAAGAAATGTAAGTGTTCACAGTGTCCGTCAGAGCCTCACTGGTACAGGCTCCTATCGTCCATCAGTTGGCACTCTTGAGCACCGGCGGTGGAGCTTGTTCCTAATCTATGCCACGTCGATTTAGGTGGTATACTTTTCAAAGTATACTTTCCTGACTAATGTTCAAACAACAAGAGCAAAACAGATGCAACTCTTTCGTTTATCCACTCCCTCGTTGGTACTGCTACTCAGCACTTTCCTACCTTGTGCAGTCCATCCCTAGTCTTTCTTTTTCTTGAACTCGGTGGTCCTCAGTCGAGGACGTAAGTTGTACCTGGCAGCTCCAGGCACTGCATGATCACTGAACAGAGGCTCCTGTATAGCTCGTATTTCTGGTGGGACAGCCTCATTCAAAACATCGTCATTCTCTTTGTCTGTTTGTGTCCAAACCAACTTTGCATCACTGAAAGGCACGAATCTGGACACCTGCTCACATTCAGCGTCTCCTATTCCCTCCTTGACCCACTGGTCATAAGGCAACGGCAAAGGTATTCTTTTGCAGTGGGTCGCGTGGACTCAATTATTTCAACTAGCAACCTTTACAGCCGTCTGTGTAGCCAGAAGGACTTGCTCAGGACCTTTCCATCTGGGCTCCATAGAATGAAGTCCCCAGGCTGGATACTGTGGCCAGGACCCTCTGGCTTAGGAGGTAAGGCATCTTGCACCTGTTGGTGAATAGAACGCAAACTTGCCGTCAATTGCCCAAGGTAATCAAGCAATACAGGATATTCAATATCGGAAAACATTCTCGGCATAGGGACCCCCCCAGACATTTGCTGGGCGGCCAGAGACAATTTCACAACGGGACAAGCCTGTTCTAGAATGTGCTGTAGTCCTAGTGGACAAAAGGGCCAAAGGAAGAGCATCTGACCATTGCAACCCTGTTGTCTCCTGAATTTTTGCCAATTTCAATTTCAGTGTGCCATTATACTTCTCGACCAACCCCGCCGACTGCGGGTGATTGGCGGCATGGAATTTTTGTTTAATATGCAAGCCTTCACATATTAGCTTAATCACTTTCCCATTAAAATGAGAGCCATTGCCACTCCAAATAACTCAAGGCATTCTGAAATGCGGAAAGGTTTCTTTAATAAGCACCTTTGCTGTTGTGGTAGCCGTATTGTCTTTAGTAGGGTAAGCCTCCATCCATTTACTGAATGCACATATGACCACTAGAACATACTTGAGATTGTTACAACGTTCTATCTCAATGAAATCCATTTGATGGACTTCAAAGGGGAATGCAGGTGGTGCAAAGTTACTGGATGGTGTGGGGGTACCTTTCCCAGGATTGTGCATCAAACAAATCATACAATTTTTCACTAAGTGTGCAGCTGTTTTGGAAATATTACCATTACACCAAACTGGGGCCAATAGCTTACAAATACCTTTTGCACTGATATGAGCTGGGCCATGGGCCATAGTAACCACAGGAATACGTATGCATTAGGTAACATCCATTTCTGCTTTCCGGACAAATCAATCCAACATCCTTCTTCATCTAAACGTGCTGTACTCTCTTGCCACACAGCTAATTCTTCTATTGTGGCCTCGCTTTGTATCTCTTTCACACTCTCAACTGTGTTTTCAAACATATTGTTCTCGGGAACCCATCGAGCTGGGCCTGCAACAAACATTCTCTTCATCTTACTCTGAGCCGTCTCTTTGGGTGTATGATTAGTGAACGCATTCCCTCCACCTACATCATCTGTCACTTTCTTGTGGGCACTACACTTTACAATAGCCATTTTCTTAGGAAGTGTTAGTGCAGATAGTAATCGTGATATCAAGTGTCCATGTTGTATCTTAGTATCTGAAAGAGACTATTAGTTATAGATTCCGGAAAAATGTTTTCATAGCAGTACCCTTGTGCGTCGGTAGGTGCGTCGGTAGGTGGGATGACGTCGCTGTGCCTACTAATACGCCGCCCCTGCGCACAGACGTCAGTTCTTCCTTTTCCGCGCCAGCCAGCGCAGATCTGGAGGGAGCGTGCCCTTAGTCACTTTTTGACTAACTCTTTTTTGACTTTTTGTCAATATCTTTTTGAGTCTCTCGACTCCTGGTGCACGAGGGATGTCTAACCGTCAACCTGGCTTCAAACTTTGTCACTCCTGTCACAAGTTGATGTCGGTGACCGAGCCGCACCTCGTGTGCCTTTGGTGCCTGGAGCACGACCACGACCCGAAGTCGTGCTCCGACTGACAATTTCTTTTATCAGGCACCATCTTATGTACTGTTCAAAACTAATCCTGTTTGATTTCAAGAAATTTCCCTTGCCAACTTTCTTTTCTGTAATGAGGAACTGTTCATGCCAGTGCATAGCTTTCCCTCGATAAAGAACCTCTCCCACCTGTCTGGCAGTTTGATCGCACTCCAGGGTGGAACGGCCTTGAAAGTGTTCTGAGCTGTGTAAGATACAAGAGTAGAAACCTTTTTTTTGTCTTTACGATGTTCGCCTACAACTTTTGAGAAAATTCTACTGTGGGCGTGTTATTAGTTGACCATGCAATGCATATAATATATCCTTATGCTTACAGTTCCTCAGTTCCCTCTGTAGTACTGTCGCGAGACTGTGCAGACTTAGCCCCGCTCTGAGCGTATATAATAAATGATTATTGGTGTATATTCTCCACTGTTTCACTTCATTTAGCATGGAAGGCTGAGAGGTGGTCCGAGGTGACCCGGGTGGCCCTAAGTGGGTCACTTCCTTCAACTAAGGCAATTAATTTTTAAAGTTTGAAGTGAAATATAGCGCAAAGAAAACCAAAGCAACAATCGAGGGCATCTAGTCGCGTCAGACCAGGGCACAGTCAAAATTTAAGGCCAATTGCGATGGTACTGCTACATGGAGTGGATTAGATCCAGTTTCTGCTTACCTTCGGTCTTACACAAAATTTGAAGAAAACGTTGCAGCGAAGGTGAAGTTCAGCGGAGAAAGCCAGCCAGCGGTGTCCGAGGAGAAGGCATCATCGACGGGGAGCACAGTCACAGGTAAAGATTGCTACGTTAGGACGTTGTCACTTCTTTGAAAGTCGAAACTCTCCAGCGGGATGAAGCTGCAGACTGTAGCCAACAGGGGCTCCACGAGGCTGGATATCCCTTCGAAGAGCAGCCACTGAACAGGATTCGCTACTGTGGAGAAAAACGTAGTGGGAGCTACCACAAAGTAAGGCCGACTGGTGATGCACCTTGGGCGAGCAGGTGAGTTCCAGTCACCTGTCAGTTCTCAGGCCAATTTTTGGTGGAAAATGTTCGGCTCACTGACTCAATATCGAGGTAAACAATATCGTATGACAAAAATATTGTTTCAAATAGACAGTTTACCAAAAAGCTGTGCCCCCATACTTATAATGGTAAGTAAAAAAAATATCAGGAAAAAATATTGTCGACAATAATATTGTCAACAAATATACAAGAATATCAAATTTGTAATATAAATAGAATTGAAAGTAGTAAATGATAAAATAATTTAATATATGAATTTAACATAATGCAGCTGCTGAATAGAGCACCCTACAACACAGGCGACACTCTGAATCTGCTCACCTGAAATGTCTGTTTTTAAGCATAGGATTAGCACAGTGCCATCCACGCAGAGCTGTAAAATGACAAAAGCTTTTTACCACTCCAGGCACAGTATTACAGCTTTGGATTGGCATAAATACCATCCAAGCCAACCTGGAATTACTAAAAACAACCCTGGACACATGTTTTGCTATCATTATAGCTCTTCAGAGAGGTTTAGCTTTGTCCAGAGACAAAGGAGGACCCAGTATAAGTCAAAACAAAACCCTTTCAGGATTAGAGTGCTACATAAATTGTGCAAAAAAGAAGCAGAAAACTCTGGGTAGTTCCCAATTTTAAGTGGACAGCAGCTCCTGCCTGTATAGAGCACCCTACAACACCAGCAACACTATGAATCAGCTCACCTCAAATGTCCATTTCTCTAGCAACGTTTTTAAGCATAGGATTAGCACAGTGCCATCCACGCCGAGCTTGAAAGGGACAAAGTCTTTTGCCATTTCTACGGCAAAGTCTTTAAGCATAGGATTAGCACAGTACTATCCACACCGAGCTGTAAATTGACAAAAGCCTTTTACCAATCCAGGCAAAGTGTTACATCTTTAGATTGGTATAAATACCATCCAACCCAACCTGGAATGAATAAAAGCAACCCCGAAAACATGTTTCACTATCATTATAGCTATTCAGAGAGGTTTAGCTTTGTCCAGACACAAGGGAGCACCCTGTACCAGTCAAAACAAAACCCTTTCAGGGTTAGAGTGCCGCATAAGTTAGGCAAAATAGAAGCAGAGAACTCTGGGTAGTTCCCAAGTTTAGGTGGACAGCAGCTCCTGTATAGAGCACCCTACAACACCAGCGACACTATGAATCAGCTCACCTCAAATGTCCATTTTTCTAGCAAAATTTTTAAGCATAGGATTAGCACAGTGCCATCCACGCTGAGCTTGAAAGGGACTAATACCACCAAACTCGACCGCCGACCCCCACCAGAGTATGAGTTTCCTTGTGTTCTGGCGGGCGGTGTTTTGGCTGTCCCGCGGTAGTGCAGCCTGCAGCGCTGAGGGAGCACCAAAGCCCATTCCTGCACGGCATAGACTGTGCAGTCCATGCCATGCAGGTACAGGGGTGCATACAGACAGGGGTGCACAACATGTGCCCCCCTGCATGTACCTCCATGCACATGGGAACCAGGGGTCCCTGTAGGACCCCCTTACTTTCGTGACTCCCACACTTTTCATGGCAGGCTCACAGCTATTAACAGTGTGGAGGTCAGGAAATTCGTATTGTGCTGGGTGGTGCAGCAGCGGCACTGCCAGCATATTGCTGCCCCAGACCGCCACGCCAAAGTGAAGGGATCACGGATCCCTGTCAGTTGCGGCGGTCCTGTGGTGGGAGAACGGTTGCACTCATTACGCGGCGGGCATACCGCTAGTGTGGCAAATCCCGCCACGCCACCACGAGTTTGGCAACCCCTGACATGTTTTTTGCTATCATTATAGTTCTTCAGAGAGGTTTAGATTTGTCCAGACACAAGGGAGCACCCAGTAAGAGTCAAAACAAAACCCTTTCAGGGATGGAGTGCCGCATAAATTATGCAAAAAAAGAAGATGAAATCTTTGGGTAGTGCCCAAGTTTAGGTGGAGAGCAGCTCCTGTATGGAGCACCCTACAACACCAGGTTGGCTTTATTTCAATCCAAAGCTGTCTATATATAAATATATAAATAAATATAAAATTCATATACATAATAAAACCATATAAAAATATAAATGATTTAATAACAAAAATATAGTAATTAATTTAAACAATAAATTAAATATTGCAAATTTAAAACCCTCAAAACACGTTTACTACACATACTATAAAGAGGAGGGAAAGAGTTGGTCTTTGGAGGTATTACATTTAATATTCCTACTCCAGTCTGTACAACAGTTGGGAAAGCATTGGACTTCGGAGGGGTTACATTTATTATTCTCACTCCAGTCTGCATAATAGTAGGGAAAGCGTTGGGGCGTGGCCGACAAGATGGCCGAGTAAGACGTGGTTGCTCGGCGCTCCTCCTGGGAAACAGGGAGATACGTTATTATCCTGTGATGCTATTCTAGAATTGACCCAACGATTGCAGCTGAGGCTGAGCGCTGCTCCACGGGGCGATGAAAAAGTGTAATTTAACCAGCTGGTGCCGCGGAACGGACGACAACACACGGACGCCGGGAAGACGAAGGCGCCATTTTGGGCCGATGCAGATGGCTCCGCGGCCAGATCCGGAAAGGGGAAGCGATGCCCAGTGATCCTCCTTGGCGCCGTGGTAGCAGTGGATTGTGGTGCGGTTGACCCTGTCCCCGACCCGGGAGGCGCACAACCCTGGTCCGGGGCTCGCCCTCGCCGTGCCTCCGATGCACAAAAGGCGGCCGGAAGAGTGAACCGACGGCAGCAGAGGACCGGGAGCGGATGCCTGGACAGACCCCCTAACCTGGATTGAGGCTTGCTGACAGGGAGGCTTCCGGTGATAAGAGCGGCACCTGGACACAGTTTGTTGTGTCCCAGTTTAATTTCAGCCCTTTGAGCCGAGGTCTGGTGGGAGTCTGCAGAGAGACTGAGGCCTACCAATGTTCTGGCAAGTGGGATCAGGCCTACTCGGAGGAGACCCGGCACAGTAAGGGGAGCTCCACATTGCGGCAAAGGCATATCGAGGCACCCCG
The DNA here is from genome assembly GCA_963921515.1 of Calotriton arnoldi. Taxonomy (NCBI): domain Eukaryota; kingdom Metazoa; phylum Chordata; class Amphibia; order Caudata; family Salamandridae; genus Calotriton; species Calotriton arnoldi. The sequence continues at coordinate 1,293,867 of CAWUFW010004529.1, forward strand.
GAGCCACTGGTGAGTGTCTTGGGACCCTGAGATCGAATGTAGAGGCGCATGCCTCAGTTGTTAGAGGGCTTCCTCTGTACTTGGGAGCTTGCCGTCACTGAGCATTGCCTCCTGGGCCAACGGCGGAGGCAGGGTTACCACGTGGGACGGCCGACAACTCACAAGACCCCATGGGGGGGTACCGGAGAGGGAGTGTACCTGACTGATCGGACCCCTCAAAGGCAATTCTATTTTGGAGGAAAGAACTGCTCCTGTTGACGGACGAGAACACTCAGAGGCCTCTGAATCTCTGGCATGGCCCCACGCAAGTCAAGATAACGAGGGTGGTAGAGAACGCCAGCGCCCCGAAGTGTTGTTTAAACCACTTAGATCCTGAGAGGTATAGTCGGGATTGGACCAACATGGTGAAATAAAAATCCAACCGAGCACAGACCAACAAGATCTTGAATTATGCGCAGCCCTTACCTCAGGTGGCAGACCAGCAGAACCTGCGGGAGGGTGATAATGCTGAGGAGTTTCCAATCGTAGCTCAATGAGACCCTTCACTAACCGATATCCTGGCGGCAATACAGTCTACCAGAGACAACATGGTGAATAGGATAGATGCAGTAGCCATTGATGTCAACGTCCTGCATTGTGACCTACGCAAGGTCTCTGATAGAATCAGTACGACGGAACAACATGTAGAGACCCTTCAGTTGAAGGTGAAGTCACTCAGGGAAACGGTAATGGACCTGCAGAAAAAGACGATTAAACTCGACGACCTGGCCGAAGATCAGGAAGGTAGATCGAGAAGGAACAACCTACACTTCGTGGGGATTCAGGATCGAGTCGAGGGTCCCTCGGCAGAACTGTTTTTGGAGGAATGGATCACAAAGGGCCATATGTATCATTCGAAATTGCGATCGCAAACGCTGAAATTCGCAGAATTTCCGCGTTTGCGATCGCAATTTTGCTGTGTGCAATGTATCACACACAAACCCACTCGCAAAATAAGGAATCGCGAAATTTGCGGTTCCCTATTTTGCGAATGCATTTAAGGAATCGCAAACTGCGATTCCTTAAATGCAATGTATGAAGCACCCAAGTTGTGCGAGTATGGTTTAAGGAATCGCAAATTACCACCAACTACAGGTTGGTGGTAATTTGCAATTTCCTTGAAAAATGCACTTTGTTGCATTTTTCAAAGTGCCATGTGACGCACATACATGCCCGTATGTGCGCCACATGTTCACCCATGCTCATTTCAGGGGTGTAACAGGGTGTCCTTTTCACACCCCTGCACCCTTGAAATTGCATTCGCAATTTGCGAGTACCTAATGGGTACTCGCAAATTGCGAATGTCATCCCATTCATTCCTATGGGCCTCTAGGCCCATTGGAATGCATGGGAAGGTATTCCTTAATTGCGAATCGCAATTTGCGATTCGCAATTAAGGAATATGTAGGATTTGCACATTTTTTTGCAAATCCTACTTACATCGCGTTTTGCGATTCTCAAATAGCGATTCTCAAAAATTCGCTATTTGAGAATCGCAAAACCTAACTTTGATACATATGGCCCAAAGTCTCTTGCGCCCGGGAGAACGTCCAAGTTCTTTAACATCGAGAGGGCCCATAGAGCACTGGTCCCTGCGCCGCAACCTGGGGCCTCGCAGTGAGCCTTTATTGCCTGTTTTTTTATTTACCAGGATTGGGACGTGATCCTGCAAGCCACCCGCACAAAGGACATCCCGCTTTTTGATGGTCATCCGATCGCAATCTACCCTGATTATACACAACGGGTGCAAGATCAGCGGAGAACCTTTATGGTGGTCAAGAGACGATTGCGGGAGGCTGGGATAAAGTATAGTCTTCTCTTTCCAGCCACACTACGAATTGAACACAAAGGCAAAGCTCTGTTCTTCTTCTCCGCAGCAGAGGCATCTGACTGGATGGACACCACAGGGAGGCCAGGCACCTCCTGGAAATCACAACATAGACTAACAAAGACAGAGACTCCAACCATCTGTAGATGCCGACGGTTCAGGACGTGTAAGGGTGTGCGCAGATGGCACCCTACAAATGGTGGAGGGGCTATCTGACTCTGATATGGCCTCATCGGATATAGTTCCTGACTCTAATGTTTCCTAAGATGACACTGATTGGAAGAAATATAAGGACACCTATCGGAACGTTCAGATAAGTACTCATTGGGAACTCACTTCAAGTATTGACCCCTGTGACCTGGGAGGGACCACGCCCCCCGTTAGAGGCTGGGTACTGTCTGGGGAGCTAGAGGCCTTGACCTCGCACACCGACAAGTGCACAGCCACTTGCAATGCATTTCTATAACGGGACTTGGCTACTGCACATTGAAAGCTTTAAGAATAAGCAGCATACAACTATGGCTGATGATGCAGTGGATAGTTAATTTGCAAGGGGATCCTGGGGGGGTTGGAATAGGGTGAGGGATTCGGATGCTAGCTCTCCAAGGTATCGGGAGGGATGGACCTGTGCCACTGCCCAGAGGGTGAAGGGAGGAGTTGGGGGTTCAACCAGTTATGTTTGTTGTACAAAGATTTCAGTGTCAGGGATACAGTCTATTGCTATGTGGCCAATCTCTGTGGAGGGTGGAAGGGTGGGAACCAAGAGACAATATCAACCACGGATTACAATGTTTTCCCCCATAATGAGATTGCTTACCTGGAATGTGTGGGGTATGGCAATACTTGAAAAGCGGAGACTGGTGTACGCCTACTTACGAAGATATAGAGTATCTATAGCATGCCTCCAAGAAACTCATGTCTGGGGAGATACACTGCCTTATATTAAGCGTAGATGGAGAGGGCAGATATATGCCACTTCATATTCAGGTTTTGCAAGGGGGGCCCTTACCTGGGTGGGGGCATTATGTAATTCTACATGGCAGGCTAGATTGCCAAGCGATCTGTCTTATTAATGTATATGTATATGCTCAATGTATATGCTCCTAATTCAGAAAACCCAAACTTCTTTCATGATGTAAAAAACCTCAAAATTGGAACAACAAGCCTAGCCAATAGACACAAGTGTGCATGTGACGCACCTCCCCCAGTATGATCTCCCAAACAAAGAGTCCAATGTTCTGAGCCTATTTGCTCAAATCGTGTGCCCCTCCACCGCTCCTGTTGTTCCCAAGCAGCAGTCTTTACGACCAAGAGTCAATTACAATACCAATGTGGAGTGCACCACCAACAAGCGAAGAAAAAAATATTTTCTGTCCATCCATAGGGTAACAAAAGTAAGCAAATTCTTTATTCTTCTTTTTGGTTAAAAGACAGCAGCCAAACAGCCGACGCGTTTCGTCCAGATTATGGACTTCATCAGGGCTTGGAAACTTCAAATGGACTGTGCCAGAAACAAAGTCTCAAAGGTCAATAGAAGAAGTTATGAGGCAGAGCTATTCGTTGATTCCTCAACTTCTTTTTGGAGAGTATTGCAGCTTTCTTCAACGCTTCCCGCCGTTTGCTTTTTGGTGTATAGGGAGAATCCTTTATCGGGACAGGAGCAAGAGATCGGATTACTGGCTTCGCAGGCACATGAGCCGCCTTACTTTTCGACTGACCCTGGATTGATGAGGGTACAGTTGCAGAGAAATCAACGAATAGCTCTGCCTCATAACTTCTTCTATTGACCTTTGAGACTTTGTTTCTGGCACAGTCCATTTGAAGTTTCCAAGCCCTGATGAAGTCCATAATCTGGACGAAACGCGTCGGCTGTTTGGCTGCTGTCTTTTAACCAAAAAGAAGAATAAAGAATTTGCTTACTTTTGTTACCCTATGGATGGACAGAAAATATTTTTTTCTTCGCTTGTTGGTGGTGCACTCCACATTGGTATTGTAATTCTTTCATGATGTAATGGCTGCAGGAACTCCATATTTAGGCGTGGGGGTGATCATGATGGGGGACGTTAATTGTGTCTTGGATGGGACATTGGACCATGACCCTCCCCGACAGAATACTAACCTGAGGATGACTGAGGCCCTTAGAGACACCCTTGAGGGATTGCAGTTGTGGGATGTGTGGAGGATGCGGTACCCTGATCTTAGGGTCTTCTCATGTCATACACCAGCAACTAATACATTTAGTAGACTAGACCAATGTTTCGTATCAGTGGACCTGGTCCCTGGGGTGGGGGAGATAGCAGACCTCCCGAGGTATATCTCGGATCACTCTCCAATGATGCTCTCTATGGGTACTGGGAGGCCCAGATCCGAGATTTGCACATGGAGACAAGTGCTCGATACCCCGATCACTAAAGAAGAATTAATGGACGCCATTCAAGGTTTGAAAAGGGCGAAAAGCCCCGGGAGTGACGGGTTCCCGTCCGAGTTCTATAAGAAGTTTGCACCTCTGCTGGTGGACCGCCTTTTGGCGGTATATAATGAAGTGCTTACAGAGCAAACTCTACCAGCCTCCATGAGATAGGCTCTAGTAGTTATGATTCCCAATGCAGACAGGGACACCCGGCTGCCAGGTTCGTACCGACCAATTTCACTGTTAAATATAGATATAAAAATCCTGAGCGGACTTTTGGCGGACCGGCTCCTGCCACACATGCAGCACTTAATACATCCCGACCAGGCGGGCTTTATCCCCAAGCGTAGTACCACCCATAATCTGGAAGGCTTGCTCATATATGGCATTCTCCCATTTTAGATCAGGATGATCACGACTTGGCGTTATTAGACATAGAGCAAGCCTTCGATTCCGTGAATTGGGCTTATGTCTGGGAGGTCCTGCGAATAATGGGAGTTGGTGCGGAGTTCCTTTAATGGACACAGTTGCTCTATTCGGCCCCCTGCGCTAGAGTACGAATGGGGAGGTTGGTGTTGAGAGCTTTTGCACTACAGTGCGGCACTAGACAGGGATGCCCGCTGTCGCTGCTCCTGTTTGCGGTGGCAATGGAGCCACTGGCGGCAGCTCTAAGAAGGGGATTAAATGCATGTGGAATCCCGCTGGGAGCCACTAATCACGTGGTTTCAATGTATGTGGATGATACCCTAGTGTATATCCGACAACCGGCTCATGCGATTCCTATATTATTAAACATACTACAAGGGTTTGGCAATGTATCGGGATTACCAATAAATCCTGGAAAGTCAAAACTACTCCCAATTGGACGGTTGGCCCTACGACCACAGGGGGCGCTGCCAGAGGTGGGACTCCCGTGGGTGGAGACGGAGCCCAGATATTTAGGGATTAAACTGGCGGTCACGCCCGAAAGATACCTGATGCTTAATAAAGAGAAGGTGATTGAGGGAATTAGGAGTTCAGTGCGCTTCTGCGGGAGCTGCCTCTGTCACTTATGGGAAGGATAGCCATAACGAAAATGATCATCTTGCCCCGATGCCTTTACGCGATGCAGCACTCCCTCTATCGAATACCCCAGCGTTTGTTTATAATATTAGATAGCCTGCTGGTTGACCTGCTATGGGGCATTAAGTGTAAAAGGGAGCGCTTGACCACACTGCAGAGGACATGGCAAAATAGGGGCTTGGAGGTGCCATGTATTGAGTATTACTACATGGCCTCCCAGTTACAACATGCAGTCCACTTGCTGGATGAGGCTGAAAACTGGGAGAAAAGCCTGCTGGTGGGAACCTTTACGGAAGGCTCACTTCTTGACCTCCTGATGCTGGGGAAGAGGGTGCCCCCTACATAATCCGTCACGTCCCTGAGATGTGGGAACACACGATTTGGAAGTGGTGAGTCGCGCACCGTATGCCCCAGATATGTCACTGTGGGTGATACAACCCTTTTCTAAAATTGCAACTGCTATGTTTGTCCGTAGATGGAAGGAAGGCAGATGGTAGATCTCTTTGAAAATACACAATATATCACACGAGACCAAGCGGTGACTGCCTTTGACCTAGGAAATGGGCAGTTTCTGCAATATGAAAAGATCTCCCAGGTGGCTCGGGAGTTGTGGCCCTCTTTCCCAGAAGAACCTCCTGTCACAAATGTACTGCAAGTAATGCTATGCATGGCCCGGGGAAGGGGACTTATCTCACATTTATACCTGGCAATCCGAGATGATAAGAGGACTCAGATACACTCTGTACAGACAAGATGGGCAACAGTAGTGGAAGCTCCTTTAACGGCAAAGGATTAGATTAAAGTCCACAAAGGGGTCAAACAAGTGAGCTCGAATACCCGATTCAAACTGATACAGTACAATTATGTCCATCAAACCTACCTTACCCCCAAAACATTAAATAGAATTTACCCGAATCACTCGGGGCAATGCCCCTGGTGTGGAAAAGCGGATGCAGATTTAGTACATATGTCCTGGTCTTGCTCAAACATGGACCCTTACTGGACCGACTTAGCCAAACGTAGCCAAACTAAAGGAGGCCACGGGTTGGCTGGTCCCTAGAGAGATCTGCACGGTCCTGTTGGGCTTACTCCCTCGACCTAAGAATACAAACCTCAGTACGAAGTTCGTGTTGCTAGGCCTGGTACTTGCAAAGAGATGAGTGGCCATATCATGGATGAGCCACTCTCCACCCAAAGTAACGATGTGGGTGCAGGATGTTTATGAATGGGCAACAGCAAAGGTGATCCGGATGAAACAAACAAGACATGATGATAAAGTAGAAGATGATGTACGCACATGGGGGGCAATGTTAAGAGATATAAAAGAAGCGCAACCGCCCGGGTCTTCCCCGTCCCAGAATACAGCTGCCGGGAATACCCCATAGATAACAGGGTAACCACAAGCAACACTAGGATGCACAAGGACTAGGACACGAGATATGGCACACACAGAAACTCAGAACATGAGTAGTGTAGACACACAGACACGGAGAGGGATGGGTGGGGGGAAGGGACTTAGGGGGGAGTTACAAAGTTTTTGCTGTTAAAGAGGCATTCTTCAAGAAGGTACATTGTATAAGTCGGGGAAGAGGCTTAAATGATAATTTGTATTCACGTTATGCAACCCACTGAGTTATCCCCGTAATGCGCAGGCTTCAGTTAGCGAGTGTGACTCCATTTTGCATTTCGTAATCCTTATTAGGCTGGTTAGACTGTGCCTGGGTTAGGCCTCATTGCTCGTATTGCTTGCCTCAGCAGAACACTGTATTTCATTATTATTTTTCTTTTCTGTCCAAGGCTGTTTCCCGACTTGCTAATGAGGAGGCTATTCTGCCCTCGCATACCTATCCAAGTGTGTAGTTCTGCTTCCACGTTAGGAGACGCTGAGACCCAGCGCAGTGGCCTTCAGTCTCTGATAACATGTACCCATCTGGCAGGTGGTAGCTCATCTCCCTGTGCCTCCCTTTGTTCATGTTCGGCCCAAGCCGGTAATTTTCCATTGTGGGCGGGGTTGGAGGCTCCTGGGGAAGAATGATTACTCACTGTAGACTGTTGGGGAGTCAGTGCCTCGGCAGACATCTTAGGGTGCAGGTCATGATGGACTACTCTGTAGAGCATTGCTAATAAAATGTAAGTTTGCATTCTCTACTGTCTGACCGACTCTTCATTCTTGGGAAGGCATAGCAGGTGGTTGTGAGAAAACCCGAGTGGCCCTAGAGGGCCACTTCCTTCAGTTGGCGCCCGAACAGGGACCCCGCAAGGTGATCCGACTCGCCCGTAATCGGGTTGTAGGGTCGGGGGTGCGTTTGGTTGGTCGGGCGGATCGGGGTACCCCACATAAGACTGAGCTTGGTTCTCGCAGCTGCCCCGCCCGGCTGATCGGGCGCCCCCTCGTCTAGTGGTCACCGGCTGGGGTCCTGAGAAGGCGAAACCTTGGAGTTGACCGTTTGGTCCGAAGAGTCGGCAGTGGAGAATAACTTGACTTGACCTGTGTGCACCAGGTGAGTGATTTGATTCTTGGAAAAATGGTGCCATTCTTGGACGGCACAAGCCTGTGGGCTGTCTTGATACAGTCTCCGGACTGTCTTGTCTGCAGTTTTCGAACTGTCTTGCTTGAACGACACGAGTCGACGGGCTGTGTCTTGGTACGGTCTCCAGACTGTCTTGTCTTGAACTTGGTGGGTTTGCGGACCCTTAAAAAGGCACAGAGTGTTTGCGAGCAGTTCACCGGACCGCCTGGAAATTTGGCCCGCGCTTGAAAAGGTCTGGGACTGCCCGCGAACAATCTGCCGGACCAACAAGTAATTTGGTTAATGTTTGAAAAGGTCTGGGGCTGGAGCCTGTCTTCTTGAACTTGATACAGTCTCTGGACTCTAGGGAGTGGTCCCTGGACCATTTTGGTTTGGTCCGTGACTAATATTTGTTACTTAATCTTGTCTTAGTTTGCCGATTGTTGGTGTTATACTTGTCCGTTAGGGACAGTGCATGTGTCTTATATTAAGATTGTTACAGCAAACAAATGATGGACGGAATGCTGACAATGCAAACATTCTCCCCCAGTCAAAAGATCTGGGTTAAATCCATTGTTCTTTTGCCCACTACACCACCCCAGTTTGGACCCAGCCATATGCAAATCAGTCTTGACCCTGTGCCCCATGGGAACAGTCCAGACCGAACTGCCAGGCCAGGTCCTCCCTGGACCGGAAACAAGCATCCTGGGACCGGTTTCAGGGTATGTCACCCTTCTTCAGCCAGGCTAGCTTGAATCCAGTGGCACAGTGAGCAAGGGACCCACGTCTGGGCATACCCATCCCACTTAGGGCGAAAATTGTTACAGCAAACAAATGATGGACGGAATGCTGACAATGCAAACATTCTCCCCCAGTGAAAAGATCTGGGTTAAATCCATCGTTCTTTTGCCCACTACACCACACCAGTTTGGACCCAGCCATATGCAAATCAGTCTTGACCCTGTGCCCCATGGGAACAGTCCAGACCGAACTGCCAGGCCAGGTCCTACCTGGACCGGAAACAAGCATCCTGGGACCGGTTTCAGGGTATGTCACCCTTCTTCAGCCAGGCTAGCTTGAATCCAGTGGCACAGTGAGCAAGGGACCCACGTCTGGGCATACCCATCCCACTTAGGGCGAAAATTGTTACAGCAAACAAATGATGGACGGAATGCTGACAAAGCAAACATTCTCCCCCAGTCAAAAGATCTGGGTTAAATCCATCGTTCTTTTGCCCATACACCACCCCAGTTTGGACCCAGCCATATGCAAATCAGTCTTGACCCTGTGCCCCATGGGAACAGTCCAGACCGAACTGCCAGGCCAGGTCCTCCCTGGACCGGAAACAAGCATCCTGGGACCCGTTTCAGGGTATGTCACCCTTCTTCAGCCAGGCTAGCTTGAATCCAGTGGCACAGTGAGCAAGGGACCCACGTCTGGGCATACCCATCCCATTTAGGGCGAAAATTGTTACAGCAAACAAATGATGGACGGAATGCTGACAATGCAAACATTCTCCCCCAGTCAAAAGATCTGGGTTAAATACATCGTTCTTTTGCCCAATACACCACCCCAGTTTGGACCCAGCCATATGCAAATCAGTCTTGACCCTGTGCCCCATGGGAACAGTCCAGACCGAACTGCCAGGCCAGGTCCTACCTGGACCGGAAACAAGCATCCTGGGACCGGTTTCAGGGTATGTCACCCTTCTTCAGCCAGGCTAGCTTGAATCCAGTGGCACAGTGAGCAAGGGACCCACGTCTGGGCATACCCATCCCACTTAGGGCGAAAATTGTTACAGCAAACAAATGATGGACGGAATGCTGACAAAGCAAACATTCTCCCCCAGTCAAAAGATCTGGGTTAAATCCATCGTTCTTTTGCCCATACACCACCCCAGTTTGGACCCAGCCATATGCAAATCAGTCTTGACCCTGTGCCCCATGGGAACAGTCCAGACCGAACTGCCAGGCCAGGTCCTTCCTGGACCGGAAACAAGCATCCTGGAACCCGTTTCAGGGTATGTCACCCTTCTTCAGCCAGGCTAGCTTGAATTCAGTGGCACAGTGAGCAAGGGACCCACGTCTGGGCATACCCATCCCACTTAGGGCTCAAGCGCTCCGTCCATCATCCCCTTTGGTATCGCTTTCTTATATTAAGATGCCTTGTTTCAGCAAATTGGGGTGTTTTTGGATGTCGATGTTGTTCTACTGATGCTCGATTGGAAGAGAGGCAGCCTGCACCTCCGGAGGGTTCTCCAAATTTCGACGTATACATTAAACATGGTATTGGCCCTGTTATGTTTAGCACATTGTGGCATAAATATACGAGGGACAATGCTGAGTTACAGTGGCCACTTACTGGTTCATTTGATGAACAGAAATTGAATTTCTTGCAGGACAAGTTGTTCGCTAGGAGGAGCAGACAGTCGATGTTTGATTCTCTAAGAGTATGGCAGAAAGAAGCAAAGCAGCGACGACTGAGAGCAGAGAAAGAGGCCCGGAAGAGGCAGACGCAAACTATAACACAGAAAGCAGTAGCCTATGAAAGAGGAAAGATAGAGAAGGGTATAGAATGCGCAGATAGAAAGTTTCGGTTACAGACAGATAAATGTTATATTACTAGAGAGGAAGGTGATGATTTAGTCGAAGAGCTATTGGATTCTCGTCCTCCTCCTCCTTATGCCCCTTAACGAATATACCCGACAGTCCCGACCTCTCAGTCCTTGGCCTCTAGTGCCGCCCCTTCTAGCGTTCCTGTTTCTAGCGCTACCGCTTCAGCCCCGGCCCCTCCTGCTTCTCTTCTACTCACACCAGTCACCGGGGCGGGTGCTGTTAGCTCCCCCGCCCAGTCTATCAGTTCTGTGTTGACTGCTACTCCCCCTTTCACCCCTACCACCCTGTCTCCCTACATGATGGTACCTGCCTCTGCGTCTGCTCTTTCCCCCATGAGTGTGACACCCCAGGCACAGTTGAATGTCGAAACTCCTGCGCGTGGAGTACATGATGTGAACTGGGCAGCAGCGCGAGATCGAATGGATAAAGTGTCGGTGCGTTCTGCAGTGGGTGATGAGGAAAAGCAAATGGTGGCGAATCAAGCAGCTCAGTGGGCTCGGAATCCGATCTATAGTGTGGAGTGTGATGAAAGATTACGAGCCGTTTATACAGCAGCATGCCCTTAAACACGTCAGCGACGCTGATAGGGTTGTGGGAACAGTGTTTTCAAGGTGTTGCACCGCAAATAATATATGACATACGGGATAGGGTATATGCTGCAGGTATGGCTCCCAATTAGGTTTTTAGCAATATAACGACACTAATGGGTTACCGAGGTAGATTGCTCCAGAAGGTTCCGACAATGGGGACACAGCATCCCATGAGGGAAGTTCATCCCATTTACCACCCCGAAATTCCAGAACTGCGTGACTCCACTGATGCTGTGATTAGACCAGGGGTCGACGCTCGGTTTCAGGAACAGTGGATCTATACTCCTTGGAAGAGGAGTGAGGTCCTATCCTTAAAGAGTCCGCTGCCGGACCCCTGGAAAAACCCCACTGCATATTATAAAGAATTGACGGAGGCGGCCTCCTCCACAGTAATGACGCTAGCTGACATAGAGTTGTTTTTCGGCCTGTTGGTACCGGTGGATATATGGAGGCAGGTTCATACGCAGGATCATGCAGTGGAGTTGGGGGGCACGTGGGATGAGATCAGGGCTTGTGATAAGGAGTGTAAGCCCGGCGACAAGCCGAAAGCGGAGCTCCTCGCCTTGCCAGGGCGTATTATCACATAAATGCACTCACTTATCCCGCCAAAGAGAGTGGATTGGGATAAGTTGACTGCGTGTCGCCAGAAGAAGGATGAAAGTGTGTTGGATTTCTTTACCAGATTTGAAGGGGTGTTTTTAGATTTTAGTGGTCAGGACCTCTCACAGGAGGGTGGTGTTCGTTTATTTGTCAACAGATTTGTCACTAACTTGCTTCCCGAGATTGCAACACGGTTGCAGGCTTCGGAAAGTACTTGGACGACATCATCCCCGTCAGTGATATTGAGTATGGCACAATATTACGAACATATGGAGAATGAGGACAAGGAAAGGGTGGAGAAAAAGTCAAAGGATTTGAAGACGAGGGTATTGATGCAGCAAGTTGCGAGGGGAAATGGACGAGGGAGAGGTTCGGTTCGACCCAACGGCCGCCCCGGTCTGGCAGGGGTGGTGCTTCAAACGCGCCCCTCGGGCTCAATCAATGTGCATACTGCAAGCAGGAGGGACATTGGCGGAACGAGTGTCTTGAGTTGCTACAGAAAGGTGAGGCCCCAAGGGGTCGGGGTTTTCGAGGACGCGGACGAGGAACAGGAGGTAGAGGGGGGATGCAGTCAGAGGACACATCACACAATAGGCAGAGCAGGAATTATTTTGACGACCCCCGAGGACGACAGTACTATCATGACGACTATGACATGGTCGAAGTGACAGGGTTGTCTCACAGCTAGGACAGCCGAGGACAGGGCGAGGGACCAGTCCTGTGCCTATAGATCAGCATGGACCTTAAAACACTACCGATATACAGGGCACTACTGAAACATTTTTAGTTGATACAGGGGCTATGAATAGCTCTGTTTCCCGTTCACTGGTCCCGGGGGCAGCTCTGTCTGGCCAAAACAATGTGTCGGTGGGTTTCTCAGGCGTGCCGGTCATTAGCCCCATTTCCAAGCCTCTTGCTTTGACTATTGGCCCCTTTACGGTTGATTCATCATTTTTACTGACGTCAAATTGTGAAGAAAATTTGTTAGGACTTGATTTGTTAAAAAGGTTGCATGCGACAATTTTTTGTTCTCCAGACGGTGTTTACATGACTACTGGACCATAGGTAGCCCGTGCCAAACAGTGCTTTGCAAAGGATGCCCCCCTTCCAGCTGAGTTCTGAGATGTGCCACGTACGTTATGGCTACAGGAGACACGGATGTGGGTTTGCTTCAGATCCCGTCAGTATCTATACAGATCAGAGACAATGCTAAATTGCCACGTATTCCCCAGTACAAGATATCCCAGATAGGTGAAAAGGCCCTATTGCAAATAATACAGGATTTGATTAAGTCTGGCGTGGTTGAAGAGACTGTGGCGAATGTGTGTAATAGCCCTATTATTCCTATTCTTAAAAAGGCACCCTTGGATTCTTCTGATGCCCACCCTGACGTTTACCGTTTTGTGATAGACCTCAGAGAGGTTAATAAGATCGTAGTTCCCCAATACACTGTGGTTCCGGACATTACAACGATCTTAACAATGATTCCCCCATCAGCTAAATTTTTCTCTGTAATTGACTTAAAAAATGCTTTCTTCAGCATACCAATCCATACAGATAGCAGATATCTGTTTGGATTCGCAATAGCCGGTCGGAGCTTTAGATTCTGCCGTGCTCCACAGGGCTATACTGAAAGTCCTAGTATTTATAGCCAAGCCTTGAAAACTCAATTGGATTCTTTGGAGCTTCCCCCTGGTAATGTGCTGTTGCAGTATGTTGACGACCTCCTTGTGGCCTCGGACAATGAGGATGGTTGCAAAGACGCCACAGTTAAATTATTGTTGCATCTGGCGCATCATGGACACAAGGTGTCACTTTCCAAATGTCAATATTGTCGACAGGAGGTCACCTATTTAGGTCACCTACTGTCGAAGGAGGGTCGCAGACTGACACCTGAGCGCATAGCTGCTATTACTAATATGTCTGTTCCCAAGACCCAAAGCGAGGTACGGGCGTTTATTGGGATAACATCGTATTGTCGGCATTGGATCTCTAACTATTCTCTACTAACAAAACCCCTTCTTTACCTGACCACCGAAGATGTGCATGAACCCCTGCCTTGGACACCTGCATGCCAGCAAGCTTTTGAGCAATTAAAGACTGCGCTTTGCTCTGCTCCTGTGCTTGGTACTCCTGATTACCAGAAGTCTTTTGTGCTCTACGTGCATGAGGTGGACGGTTGCGCGCTTTCTGTTCTAACACAGGGTTTCGGTGGTAAGCAGAGACCCTGCGCCTACTTCTCTGCCATGCTTGATAATGTCGCTAGAGCGCTCCCGAGCTGTCTGAGAGCTGCCGCGGCGGTGGCAGTTTCTATCAGACAATCGGCAGGGCTCATCCTTGATACGGACCTCACAGTCATGGTACCTCATGCTGTGGATACGCTATTGAATAAGACAAAGACGCAGCAACTTACTAGTGCGCGTCTGACTGGCTATGAATTGACTCTGTTTGCTCCGCACATTACCATCAAAAGATGTGCTACTCTGAACCCAGCCACGTTACTACCCCTCCCTTCGGAAGAAAAGGACAATGATGTCCATGTTTGTTTATTTCGGACTGAGGAGGAAACGAAGGGACGGGTAGACCTGACTGACGTTTCCTTATTGACCCCCAAGAGGAACTATATGTCGATGGCTCTTGTTTAAAATTACCAGATGGCACCACCACTGCAGCCTATGCAATCAAAACGTTACACACTGTAGTTGAGACATCCCGTATCCCACACCAATCGGCCCAAGCTGCAGAGTTGGTTGCCCTCCTCAGGGCTTGTGAGTTGAGTGAGGGACTGACTGTTAATATCTACACTGACAGTCAGTACGCCTTTGGGGTGGCCCAAAATTTTATGCACCTCTGGGCGGAGAGAGGGTTCTTGACTTCGCACGGACTGCGGATTCAGAACGGGCCATTGATACATAGATTGCTGTCCGCACTGACACTTCCCAGTAAGTTAGCAATAGTGAAATATAGCGCTCATAAGGCTATTACAGATGATGTTGGGAGGGGAAATGCTTTCGCAGACCAGACAGCTAAGGAGACAGCTCGATCAAAGATGAAAAAGATGTTGGTGGCAGGCCCCGCTAGGTGGGTCCCAGACAATGGAATGTTCGAGGACACATTGGAGAATGTCAGGGAAATCCAGGGTGAGGCGACTCTAGATGAATTGTCAATGTGGGAGGAGAGAACTGGTCGCTTGGATGAGGATGGGTGTTGGACTGACTTGTCAGGGAAGCAGCGATGGTTGCTGCTTAATTCATATGTGCTCCCTGTTGTTACCATGGCCCATGGCCCAGCGCATATTAGTGCCAAAGGAATATGCAAGTTACTGGACCCAGTATGGCAGAATGATAATATCGCTAAGGCAGCCACGCACCTAGTGAAGCATTGCATCATTTGTCTGAAGCATAACCCTGGTAAAGGTACTCCTACACCCGCTAGTAACTTGGCACCGCCTTCCTTCCCTTTCGAGGTTCTCGAAATGGAATGAGTTAATAACCTAAAGTATGTGCTAGTAGTGATATGCGCATTCAGTAAATAGATTGAGGCTTACCCCACTAAAGAGAATACAGCTATGGCGACAGCGAAGGCATTTCTAAAAGAGTACTTCCCGCGCTATGGGTTGCCACGCGTGATCTGGAGTGACAACGGAAGTCACTTCAATGCAAAAGTCATTGAATTAGTGTGTACAGGTTTGCATATTAAGCAGAAGCTTCATGCAGCGAATCACCCCCAGTCAGCAGGTCTAGTTGAGAAGTACAATGGTACTCTCAAATTGAAGTTGGCAAAGATTCAAGAAAGCACAGGACTGCGATGGCCAGATGCATTACCCTTGGCCAGATGGTCCTGTCTGGTCCTCTTGGTCCACTAACTGTAAAATAGTGTTTGTTGTAATAATTTTGCTTTCTCTGATGGTCGTATTTGGGGTGGTCTGGTACTTAGAGGAACAACATCCCGTGCACGTCCTGATAGGGACTACCCCGGCTCCAGCTGAGCACTCGTTTGTTACATTGGCCCCATATAAAGAAAGGCATAGACAGACTTATGCCCAAAATGCTTTTGTTCAGATGCTTCATCAGGTACACAGTACTACTAATGCCACGAATTGCTGGGTGTGTGGGCTACTTCCCTCAGGTATGCACAAAAATGATTTGCTAGTGTCGTTGCCCCTGACATATTTGGGTAGCTGTGAAGCCTGGTTTCAACTGCTCTCTATGGTATACATGCACTATCATGCTGACGCTATGAAAATGGTGCAGGCTGACTACGAAGCAGTATTGGAGTATATAGTGGTACACCAGGGGTATACACTTGGGGCAGATGGCAAGGAGGGTACCCTGTACTCAAATGCTTGCATGAATGTATTTGAAGCTCACGAATATGTCACTTGGTTACGAAATTAAATGCTAGATTTCCAAGGATTTAATGTTACTGAATACTTTAAATGTTTCCAGGAACGCAATATCACTGAGGACAAAGCTATGCCTGTCCCTGTGATCAACGCAACAGCTAGTTTCTGTGTTGAGGGAGCAGGGAACATTTCGGTAGGACAGAGCCATTGTAACTACACATACCGGTTGAACACTATTAGCAGCCCACCTTTGCTTACACCTCCGAATGTATACTTCATCTGTGGGGAACAGGCTTATACATGGCTTCCAAGAGGGTGGTCTGGCCGGTGTTATGTTTCCTTTCTCTTGCCTCCCGCTTACATTGCACCGTCCAACTACCACAAGGATCATAGACTACAGCGTAGGGATCTCCAGGTACATCGAGTTAGGAGAGTTGTCAATCCAGACGATATTGATCAGACAGATACATCCTTGCAGCAATTTACTGACATAATGAAGGGCATTCTGCCGTTCTGGGGTCCCATGTTCAATAGTCGTAATATTTTTCGCCTTGCTAGAGTAGTTGAGGGAGTTATTAATTCTACTGCCGGTATACTGACTAATACTACAGTTGAGCTTCAGGCTACGAGGCTCGTTTCTCTTCAAAATCGGATCGTTTTAGACGTCATTCTGGCTGATAGGGGTGGAGCTTGTCGCGTCATCGGCAGCAGCTGCTGTGTGTACATCCCTGATAGTGCCCCTAATGTGTACTCCGCAATACAGAAATTACACAGACTTGCTTCAGATATCCAGCAGGATAATGGTTCATGGTCCCTCACAGGGTGGCTCTGGGGTCTGATGACATCATGGGGTTGGAAGATATTACTTGTCCTAATAGCCATCGCAGGAGTCATCTTTACCTGTTGCTTATGCATTAATTGCCTTCCAGCCTGTTGCACCTATTGTATGAGTAAACTTACCCCTACCCCTACATTGCCAAGACGTGACAACAAGATTTCTGTTATGATGATGCAGGAAATTCAGGATATGATGCTCATAGATGAGGGCATCTTTGAGTATTAGATGACTTCAATGCTCATGTGTTGCTTGTTTTTCCCTTGTAACATGAGTGACTATGCAATTTCTTCCTCCCCCTTAGAATTGTAAAGACCCTACCGGATAGAGAATAAAGCATTTAGCCACCCATGCTAAAAGGAGGGTCTTTTAGGTTTCAAATTCCCATCCCTGCAACGCACTCCTTTCACGTTATATTAGGTTAGCAATGTGTGGCTAAATAGATGCCATTTGTATTCACGCTATGCAACCCACTGAGTTATCCCGTAATGCGCAGGCTTCAGTTAGCGAGTGTGACTCCATTTTGCATTTCGTAATCCTTATTAGGCTGGTTAGACTGTGCCTGGGTTAGGCCTCATTGCTCGTATTGCTTGCCTCAGCAGAACACTGTATTTCATTATTATTTTTCTTTCTGTCCAAGGCTGTTTCCCGACTTGCTAATGAGGAGGCTATTCTGCCCTCGCATACCTATCCAAGTGTGTAGTTCTGCTCCCACGTTAGGAGACGCTGAGACCCAGCGCAGTGGCCTTGAGCCTCTGATAACATGTACCTATCTGGCAGGTGGTAGCTCATCTCCCTGTGCCTCATTTGTTCATGTTCGGCCCAAGCCGGTAATTTTCCATGGTGGGCGGGGTTGGAGGCTCCTGGGGAAGAATGATTACTCACTGTAGACTGTTGGGGAGTCAGTCCCTCGGCAGACATCTTAGGGTGCAGGTCATGATGGACTCCTCTGCAGAGCATTGCTAATAAAATGTAAGTTTGCATTCTCTACTGTCTGACCGACTCTTCATTCTTGGGAAGGCATAGCAGGTGGTTGTGAGAAAACCCGAGTGGCCCTAGAGGGCCACTTCCTTCAAAGGTATTCTCTCTGCTTATGTTACAAATGCCAATAAAGATATTTTTTTAAAAAAAAGTAGGGAAAGCGTTGGACTACGGAGAGAAAAGGTTTAATATTCCCACCCCAGTCTGTGCTACAGTAGGGAAAGTGTTGAACTTCGGAGGGGATAGATTTACTATTCCCATTCCAGGCTGGGCAACAATAGGAAAAGCATTGGACTTCAGAGGGGTAACATTCACTGTTCCCACTCCAGTCTGTACAACAGTAGGGAAAGTGTTCGACGTCGAAGGGGTAAAGTTTACTATTGCCATTCTAGTCTGTGTAACAGTAGGAAAAGCATTGGACATCAGAGGAATAAAATGTACTATTCCCTCTCCAGTTTGTGAAACAGTAAGGAAAGTGTTGGACTTTGGAGGGGGTAGATTTACTATTCCCAGTCCAGTCTATACAACCGTAGGGAAAGCATTGGACTTCAGAGGGATTACATGTACTAGTCCCATTCCAATCTGTACAACAGTAGGGAAAGCGTTGGGCTTCGGAGGGATAGGATTTACAATTCCCACTCCAGTCTGCGCAAAAGTAGGGAAAGTACATCACTTCAAACACTTTACTTTTTAAATAATCCTAATAATTTATTAAAAAATTATAAAAGTCTTAATATAAAAATGTTAATTAAACTAAAAAATATATTTTGGAAAAATTAAACCAATTAAACAATTTACACAATTAATAAACAGTTTAGTAATTAATTCTCAATAAAAAATAATTATTTAATAATTACTTAATTAACTGTCCGCCCTATCCCCCTACAAACACACACCTAAGATATAACTTAAACAAATAAGCATAGCACAATTTACATAAATAATAATCAATTAAATAATCAACAATTAAAAATCAATTGTTAATTACTTTATAAACTTCCAACCTTATACCCCTACAAACCCAGCATTCCACACCTAAAATATAACTAAAAATATATATTTATTACACAACATACATAATTATTAATCAATTAATATATTAATGAAAACTATTAACAAATATATTTAATTACTACTTAATTAACCTTCCACCCTATACCCCTACAAACCTACCCACCCACACCTAAAAGAAAACTAAAATAAAACAATGACATAATGTTGAAAATAATATCAATCACATATTTACTTGCAAATTAATAATAAATTATTATTTACTAATTAATTAACTTCCCACTAAACCCCCTACAAACCCAACAACCAGCTACAACTAGAAAATTACTATTAGCATTTAAATACAAACATCTACATCACTTAAACTTACAAACTGTATTTAAAAAAATGAACAACAATTATACAAACAATAATAACACATAAAATTAGTATATGCACTAAAACACATTGAAATAATCAAAAAACTACATTTTTAAGAACCATATTACTGAAAATGATATTAAAAACAACAATATTCTTAAAACTATATTACTTACCTAAAAAAACAATATTCTTATCAAACATATTTCTGCATCACAATATTTTTGTATCACGATATATTTGTTCCAATATTTCTGTTTCCTGATATTAAAAAATTGATATTTTGTCCAAGTACCAAATTTTTTAACTCCCATGTTTCAGGTTTTTGCTCTTTCAGTGCCTTCAGCACCATCTCTAAGGGTTCCGGACTTGTTGAGCACCATGTGGAGGGCAGGACTTACTTCAGTCACGGTCCAGGTGTGGGTTCAAGGTTGTTTGAGCTTGTTGTGTCCTTGTAGCTTAGAACGGGAGACCAGACAACTAGCCCCTGGAGTCGCTCTAGTCCTGGGTTGAAGCAGCAAGGCAGTCCTCAAGCAGCAGGTTAGTCCTATGAGGGTACGAGGCAGGCTTCAAGCAGCAGTGCAGTCCTCTGGTAGCAGCAGGGCAGTCATCTGAAGTCCAAGGCAAGCCTAAAGCAACAGGGCAGTCCTCTGAAATGCAAGGCAGTTCTTCTGAGTGTCCTCTGCAGGCCCAGGAGTAAACTGAAGAGTTGGACCGAGGATCCAATATTCTGGTGTCAGCCTTTATATTGGGAGAAACATCTAGGCCTTCCTATGTCTGGTTCTGGAAATCTCTCCTGTTCCCATGCCCAGGCTCCAATAGGCCTAGGGTGACAAAAAGCTGGGGTCAAGTTTTTTGTGAGCTGTTGGAGGCAGCCCTTTGAAATGTAAGTGGGGCAGGGAACAACTCTGCTACTCACATCTTAGCAGGATGGCCCATCCTAACAACAGCTAATCCCCCTTTGTCTCACCGTTTGTGAGGAATACACAAAGGACAACTGTCACCCTAATCACAGTCACATGACCCAGAACACAGAGTGCAGGCATCAAATGGTTAGGACACGAAAATGCCAACTTTTTAAAAGTGATACCAAAGGGGATGATGGACGGAGTGCCTGAGCAAATCAAACACTCACCCCCAGTCAACTGATCTGGGTTTAATCCATCATCATTCTTTAGCTCACTCCACCACCCCAGTTCAGACATGGCCATATGCAAATCAGTCTGACCCTGTGCCTCATGGGAACAGTCCAGCCCGAACTGCCAAGCCATGTCTTCCCTGGACCGGAAACAAGCATCCTGGGACCGGTTTCTGGCTATTCAGCCGTCATCAGCCAGGCTAGCTTGAATCCAGTGGCTGGGTTCAAACTGGAATGGCATGGTGAGCAAAAAAACGATGGATTTAGGCCCAGATCTCTGTACTGGGGTGAATGTATGACATTGTTCTGCATTCTGTCCATCAACTGTTGTTTTTGCATTTGTCACCCCGAGTGGGACGGGTATGCCCAGACGTGGGTCCCGTGCTCTCCATGCCACTGGAATCAAGCTATCCTGGCTGAAGAGGGGTGAAACCCCGAAACCGGTCCTAGGATGCTTGTTTCCAGTCCAGGAAGGACCTGGCTTGGCAGTTCGGGCTGGACTGTTCCCATGAGGCACAGGGTCAAGACTGATTTGCATATGGCTGGGTTCAAACTGGAATGGCATGGTGAGCAAAAAACGATGGATTTAGGCCCAGATCTCTGTACTGGGGTGAATGTATGACATTGTTCTGCATTCTGTCCATCAACTGTTGTTTTTGCATTTGTCACCCCGATTGGGACGGGTATGCCCAGACGTGGGTCCCGTGCTCTCCATGCCACTGGAATCAAGCTATCCTGGCTGAAGAGGGGTGAAACCCCGAAACCGGTCCTAGGATGCTTGTTTCCAGTCCAGGGAGGACCTGGCTTGGCAGTTCGGGCTGGACTGTTCCCATGAGGCACAGGGTCAAGACTGATTTGCATATGGCTGGGTTCAAACTGGAATGGCATGGTGAGCAAAAAAAACGATGGATTTAGGCCCAGATCTCTGTACTGGGGTGAATGTATGACATTGTTCTGCATTCTGTCCATCAACTGTTGTTTTTGAACTTTTTAAAAGTGGCATTTTTAGAAATGTGACTTGAAATCCAACTTTACCATTAAGGATGATTTTAAATTACAATGTATTTGAGACCAAACAAGAATTTTCTACCTGTTCCCAATCAAACGTTAGCACTTAAAAATGTAATAAGGTAATCAATGTTATGCTAAGGAAGAGGTAGGCCTCACAGTAGTGAAAAACAAGCTAGCATGTTTTTTACTACCTGGACATATAAAACTCAAAAACACATGTCCTACCTTTTAAATACAATGTACCTGCCCTATGGGCTATTTACGTCCTATCTTACGGGTGACTTATATGTATAAAAAAAAAAAAGTTTAGGCCTGGCTAAGGATTAATTTTGTCAAATCGAATTGGCAGTTTAAAACTGCACCCAGGCTGCAGTGGAAGGCCTGAGGCATGGTTTAAAGGGCTACTTAAGTGAAAGGTATAATAATGCTACAAGCTCACAAGTAGCATTTGATTTACAGGCCCTGGGCAAATATGGTACCACTTTACTAGCGTCTTCTAAAGAAGTTAAATGTGTCAATCAAGGGTAGGCTAATTCTACCATGTTTCAAGGAGTGAGCACTGGTTCGAAGTGGTCAAGTGCACAGACTCCTAAAGCCAACAAAAGCGAGTTACAGCAAACAATAGGGGAGAAGGCAGCAAGTTTGGGTGAACCTTCCGAGTCGACAGTCTCGCACCACCTCAAGTTCTCTAAATTGAATTCTCCTGTACCAATCCCTCAAATTCAGGCCACTGATTACTGGGGACGCCCGTTTCTTTGCTGCCTGCTGCTTGATTCTGCCCGGGAGCACAGGGGACAACCAGGACCACAAGCCCCAGCCTCCCGAGCAGCTTGTTGCCGCCAACGTCAGCTTCCCGCTCCTGGAGGTGCTTTAAAATCTGCAAAGGGCTCCCGCAGCGTGGGACACCCGTTTCTTTGCTGCCTGCTGCCTGATTCTGTTCGGGAGCACAGGGGACAACCAGGACCACAAGTCCCAGCCTCCCGAGCAGCTTGTTGCCGCCAACGTCTGCTTCCCGCGCCTGGAGGCGCTTTAAAATCTGCAAAGGGCTCCCGCAGCGCGGGACGCACGCGGGCGTGCCCGGGCCATCTGCGCCTGTCAGAGCCTAGAAGAGGCTGGGCAGGGCCACCCCCCGTTCATCTACTTTTTTGCCACTTCTATGGGTAAGCGCAAACAACCCTGTAGTCTTGACCCAGGGAAACTAAAAGCAAAAGTGCCTAGGAACTCTGCCTCTATAATCTCATATCTAACTTCCGCAGTGGGGGCCCTAACTCGAGAAATCCAGAATGCTGAGGACCAGCTGGGCTTGAGGACTGATCAACCTGGGTCGGATGTCCCCCTAGTTACTCCCCCCCCCGGATTGTAAACCCTATTGAGACTCTAGCTACATCCAGTGCGCAGGAAGCCCTCGGGGGTGGGCCCAGTGACCACCGGTAGGGGGCCTCAGTCTGCAGAGGGAGAGTCTATGGGAAAGGGTGCACCCCAGCAGAAGGAACCACCTTCACCCTCAGTAAAAAAAAAAAGGGGAAAAGGAGACTCATTAAACCTGGTTTGATTCCATCTGATCTTAACACGAATTATGATGGTGGACCTCATGGAAGCCTTGATTTCCTCGTACACACAGCTGTTAGACAAGCCATGGAGGACCTATTTAATTCGGGCCTGGAGTCACTTTTTTCTGTTGCTATTAAAGACATTTCCAATCTTTTTAAATCACTGGTAAATGGGGTAATGGGTAAACTAAAGCACCTTGAGACTTAATTAAGGGACCTGAATAATAAATGTATGCCGAAGGTTAGATATGTTTTATTAACTTCCCAAACTCAGACTGTCGCCAATAAAGAAGAGGGGGCCTCAAGGCATGTAAATTGGACCCCGCCTCAGACTAGCTTGGGCTCCCTCGTTGGCACCAAGCGAGTATCGCTATGGGTTGTAGTGAAACTGGCAAGCATCGCAAAGATGTAAAGTCAATCCCTGTTGCCAATCAACAACAAGTAGAACAGGGTAAGACCCCCGTAAAAAGGTCAGATAACAGGGTCACTAATAGTTGCAGACTTAACCTGCCACCAGATGCTACCCCCTTAGTTGCAATTCTTATAGGTGTGCCGCCGCTTATAGAGAACTGTTTAGAATCTACTCAGGATCTTTTACGTAAAACCAAGTTCTGGTGTAAAAGGCACTCTAGCAATGGGGCGCAGGCTTACTCTCACATCATAATGGCCAGATGAGTTGGCTGGGTTGGCTATAGGCCAAAACAGACAGAGGGATTTTGCATTGTTATCAACTTTGACCAGGCAGGAATAGCGGGGAAGCTGTTTCAGGAGGGCTCAAATGAAGGCCCTGGGGGGATCAGGGCCCTACCTCTGGGGCTACAGTTATGTTGTAGGAGTGAACGGGGGAATTTTGTACCAGCAAATAGGGAGGCGTGCTCAATGCACAGCTCAAGTACTAGGGGTGACCAGTGTTGTATTACGATTCCACATAGGGCCCCGACCCCACTCATACTGCCAACCAAGCCCTCAGGGGAGGTAGGAAGGGAGAACATTTTACCATGTGCAAATAGATTCCTCCCTTTAAGCCACCTGGATGAGAATGATTGACTGGAGCCTCCCCTCCCTCAGCGGCGTCACAGCACTGGTAGAACTAGGGGTGTCGGGACTAGTGAGGGTAACAACGTAAATTGTAAGATAATTAGTTGGAACATAGCAGGGCTAAGGAGTAAAAGGGATGATCCTAGGTGGCTTGATCTTTTAAGAGAATATGATATAGTGGGCTTACAAGAGACATGGGACAGGGAAAACAATTTTTGGTTGGATGGGTATGAGTCCTATGGTGAGCCTGCACGGCCCTCCCCAGCAGGCAGAGCAAAGGAGGGTCTCTTAACACTAATTTCACTCAAATTGTTAGGAAATCATTATATTGTGGACACTGGATCTTGTAATTGCCTAGCGATAGAAATGACCCCCACCAATACTAGATTTCTTTGAGCCGGATAATTTCTTTAATTCCCATTTTGAGCATACCCAGCAAGGGGAATGTTTGGAGGACCTTCTGGCTGCAGTAGACCTCATTCAACCCTGCACAATTGTTAGCGAGGCTGCAGTAGACCTCATTCAACCCAGCACAATTGTTAGTGAGGCGAGGATCCCCACTTTTAAGGCAAGGGGACGGGACTCTATAATTGATTATATATTTATCTCCCCTGTATTGTCATCTCAGGTGGTTTCTTACAATGCACAGTGGTCCCATTATAGTGACCACAATCCCGTCCATCTTGTGTTAGGCGGGGGTGCCGGTTTAAAGGGCAAACAAGGAAAACCATCTATAGACACCTGTTTAAAACCTTCAGACCAGGGATGTAGGTTAAAATGGACTAAAGTAATTCCGGACCTCTTCCTTCAGGACCTCTAGCAGAGTGCCGAGGAGAACTTCGGCATCTGTCTCGATCCAACTAAACTGGGGGCTGAAGTACTCCCAGCGTTTGAAGGAATTTGCAGCCAGGTAGCGTTAGGCTTCACCCTGCCTAGCAGAAGACACACAGAAACAGGCGAGAGATGGTTTGACAGGAACTGCTCCAAAGCACATCAGAAGCTTCTTACTGCCCTGAGACAGGTCCCTCAAGATAATATTTACATAGCCACGCTAAGAAAGTCATGCAAGTGTGCCTTGAATACGCGTTTACATGAAATTAGGGAAGAAGCATGGAATGACTTATTAGCAGTAGAGGTCCTTAAGGACAGTTCCAGATTTTGGGCAATAGTAAATAAACCCTTCTTTTCGGGAACCGACAACTCTCCCCTAGAATGCAACATCACTGAGGCTCAATGGAACTCTCATTTCAAATCCATATACGAGGGATCGGCTGTGCTGGGATTCCCTGCCCCCTCAGATCATGAACTGAGTTCCTTTGTAGTGGTTTTTAATGAAGGAGAAGTTGAGTTAGCAATTAAACAAATGACCAGCAATAAAGCCCCTGGCCCAGATGGTGTCCCGGCCGACTTTTATAAACAGAATCCAACCTTTTAGGTAAAAATTTTAACTAAAGTGTTTAATGTGGCTAGTCAGCAGGGATTCCCGATGTCTTGGTCTCACTCGACCATTATACTGGTTTTTAAAAAAGGCCTGAGAGGTGACCCTAGCTGCTATAGGCCCATATCCCTGATTGACTCAGCGGTAAAAGTGCTAGGGAGAGTCATTTTAAGTAAACTTTCGGATTGGTTAAATGACAGTGGTGTATTAACAAATCTCCAATATGGTTTTAGAAAAGGTAGGAGTACACTGGACCAGTGTTTAAATTTGCACCTACTAGCCGTATTTTAGCACCCCTGCTTTTTACTTTATACATAAACAATTTAGGCACCTCCCTATGTTCAGCTAGCCCAGACATCCCACGGGTAGCGGACAGGGCTATCCCTGCCCTCCTATACGCAGACAACGCGATACTGTTGGCTCGCGCAGCTGTAGGACTCCAGAGGCTTTTGGACTCCTTTGGGGCCTTTATGCAATCTTTGAATCTAATAGTCAACATAGCCAAATCACACATGATGACTATGGGCCAGAAACCAAAGAAGCTTAAAACTTTTTATTGTGAAGGCAAAGAGCTGACTAGGGTGACCTCTTTTACATACTTGGGGGTTTTTCTTTGACGAGAGGGGTTCGTGGGTCCCTTAACAGAAAGCAAAGAAATATGCCATGGCAAGATCTACAGCAGCCGTCCAGGGTTTTGCTCAATGGCTTGGGGCCAAACCAATCGAAGCCATGCCCAACATATACAGGTACAAATGTATTGCTATTGCGAGGTATGGGTCTGCAATATGGGGATACAAATCGTTAGAGGGGCTTCAGATAGTCGAAAATAAGTTCTTAAGGCTTCTTAAGGCTTGTCCCCCAATCTACCCCCACCTATGTTATACATCAAGAATTAGGCATTGGCTATATTTCTGATTTGTTAGGGTTGGCCCCAGTGGTATGCTGGCTAACGATCTGGACTAATCCAGAATTGGCACTGAACCAAGAGATTGCCAGGGATTGTGTCTCCTTGGAGAGAGCAAGCAGTAGCCCTTGGTTACAATATGTTAAGTCAATTTTAAATAAACTAGGGCGCCCAAACTCTTTGATTCCCCCGGTAACATAAGGAATGAGGATCTGGTGTGGGTTAAAACACATTTTTTAAACTTGTTGTTTTTAGAGAGAGAGGCGACTGAGATAATGAGACCTACCGTGAAAGCATATCTTCTGTTAAAAACTTCCTCACCGATAGAACCTTATGTGAGATTTGTTACTAAGCCTTTCCATCATCTCCTTTTAATTAGATTTCGTTTTAATCTTATTTGTTTATTAGCATATTCGCAGGGCTGGAGTAGGGTGAATGACTTAGCCCCATGTACTTGTGATAATTTCTCGACCCAGGACACCATGCATTTTATAATGTTTTGTGAACATTTTAGTGACATGCGTAGAAAGTTTTGAATCCCCATTTTAAAGGGAAAAGGTTTTATGCAGGTTAGACCTGGTCTATTATATCTGCAGATGCTGAACGATCCATGGGAGACCTTTAATATTGTGAGCTTCTTAGTGGCTGCTGTGAGGCTTAGGAAAAAACGGCATCCTATGACACGTAACCCGGCCATTCTCATATGATCGAATGAATTTTGTTTTAACGCTTGCCCTTCCATTTGAGAATTCTATGCGGAATAAGATGTTTCCTGGATTGTCCGATGTTTTATATGTCTTATTGGTTACTTGTTTTATTTTGTATATCTATGAACTCTGGTAAGGAAGAACAAGTTACTTACCTTCGGTAATGATATATCTGTAAGAAACATTAGTTAGTTATAGATTCCATAACTTAGAATTACCCCCAGGCATCAGACTGGATCCGGAACGTTTTTTCGTCAGCAGTACCCCTGCGCGTCGGTAGGCGTCGTCGGTCGACTCCGCGTCCGTTGTTGGCGTCGTGGTTGCCGTGATGACGTTGCGGAAGATACCTAGACGCCGCCCTCGCGCCTGATGTCAGTACTGTACACGACTTTCCGCGCCAGGAACGCAGAGCCATGCAAGACACTGACCACTGGTGCACAAAACTAGGGCCCTGAAAGGATATCCTTAACCCTAGAAATCAGTTCGCAGAACGGGGAGGATGGGTGGGGCGGTAAGGAATCTATAACTAACTAATGTTTCTTACAGATATATCGTTACTGAAGGTAAGTAACTTGTTCACCTGAAAGAAACACGTTAGTTATAGATTCCTTACCTTAGAATAGATACCCCAGCAATACCAACCCCGGTGGTGGGTCTGCGAACCAAGATCACACCAGAAAGTCCTGGAGAACAGAACGGGCAAAGAAGCCGTCTCTACGGACTTGGCTGTCCAGACAGTAGTGTTTCGTAAACGTGTGCAGTGATGCCCACGTAGCTGCCTGACAGATGTCATGTAGAGGAACTCCTCGTCCTAAGGCAGTAGTGGCTGCCGTCGCCCTGGTGGAATGGGCGCGTAGCCCCACAGGAGGCTCCTTTTTAGCCAGAGAATAGCATGCTTTAATACACAAAACGACCCATCGAGAAATGGTTCGCTTGTGTACTGCCCGACCTTTCTTGGCGCCCACGTAGCCAACAAAGAGTTGATCATCCACCCGGAACTGTTTTGTGCAATCCAGATAGAACAAAAGCGCACGTTTTGGGTCTAGACGGTGGAGCCTCTCTTCCTCTTCCTCTTTCGAAGGATGCGGAGGCGGAAAGAAGGTGGGCAAAGTGATGGTCTGCCCGATGTGAAAGGCAGTGAGAACCTTAGGAAGGAAGGATGGACGAGTCCTGAGAACTACCTTGTCCGGACAGGAAAGGAGGCTTGGAGGAAAGAGCCTGGAGCTCACACACTCTTCTGGCAGATGTGATGGCTACCAGGAAAGCAGTTTTAAGCGTCAGAAGCCTCAAAGGACAGTTGTGAAGCGGCTCAAAGGGAGCGCACATTAAATAGGTTAAGACTAAATTCAAGTCCCACTGAGGCATAACAAAGGGAACAGGAGGAAAGAGATGCGTTATGCCTTTCAAGAAATGATTAACCACCAGGGACTTGAAAAGAGAAGGCTGATCTGGAAGCCGAAGGAAGACAGAGATGGCCGAAAGATAGCCTTGATAGTGCCCAGATCAGAGCCCTGCTGGACTAAAGAAAGAAGAAACAAGAGAACCTCAGAAAGAGGGGCAGAAAGGGGATCCACAGCCTTTGCTGTGCACCATGCCACAAACTTGTTCCACCGGCAGGCGTATACCGTCTTAGTGGAGGGATGCCTGGCTGCCAAGATTACATCGCAAACTTCGGGAGGCAGGTCAAAAGACGTCAGCTGCCGCCGCTCAATCTCCACGCAAGGAGGTGGAGGCTGGACAGGTTCGGGTGGAGGACCGTCCCCTGTTGCTGCGACAGAAGATCCTCCCGTAGAGGCAGACGGGTCGGAGGATCAATGGCCATGTTGAGCAGCTCGGGATACCAGACTCTTCGTGCCCAATCCCGTGCCACAAGGATGACTTGGGCCTGGTCACGCCTGATCTTCTTTAGCACTCTGGGCAGAAGTGGTATAGGCGGAAAGGCGTACAACAGACCGCAACTCCACTCGCGACAAAAAGCGTCGCCTAGCGAGTCCTGCCTTGGAAATTCCAACGCACAGAATTGCTGACATTGCGCGTTCTCTTCGGTGGCGAATAGATCTAACCAAGGCTCTCCCCACTGTCGAAAGAGACCTTGCACCACCTCTGAGTGAAGACGCCATTCGTGATCCATCATGCACCTGCGGCTGAGCTCGTCCGCCCTGGCGTTCAGGGAACCTGCCAGGTGTTGAACCACCAGGGATATGCCCTAATGTTCCAGCCATGTCCAGAGGCGGAGGGCCTCCTGACATAGGGTCCACGACCCCCCCCCCGCCCTGTTTGTTGCAGTACCACATGGCGGTGGTGTTGTCCGTGAACACCTGCACTACTCTTCCCCGGACAGAGGGAAGGAATGCCTTGAGTGCAAGACGAATCGCCCGAAGCTCCAGAAGGTTGATGTGGAGCCCGGACTCCGCCGGAGACCAGAGGCCTCTGATCTCCGCCTCTCCCATGTGGCCACCCCATCCCAGAAGGGATGCGTCCGTCACCACTGTGTGCTCTGGTTGGGGAAGGGAGAGGGATCTGCCGTTGACCCAATCCTGGTTCGTGAGCCACCACTGCAATTGTTGTGCAGTGCCCTAAGAGATCAGGACGCAATCAGACAGATTCCCCTGATGCTGCGTCCACTGGAACTTCAGGTCCCACTGCAGAGCCCGCATATGCCACCTGGCATGATCGACCAGCAGGATGCAGGAGGCCATGAGGCACAGCAGCCTCAGGGTCATTCTGACCGAAACCCGGGATAGAGGCTGAAAGATCGGAATCATAGCCCGAACATCCCGGACTCGCTGTTCGGGAGGATAGACCCAAAACTGCGTTGTGTCTAGAACCGCTCCGATGAAAAGGAGCTTCTGAGAGGGAATCAGGTGTGACTTCGGCACATTGATGGACAACCCCAGCGAATGCAGGAGGTCGGCCGTAGTCTGGAGGTGGGAGACGACCAGTCGTCGAGATAGGGGAAGGCTGGAACCCCTGATCTGCGCAGTGGAGCTGCGACCACCGCCATCACTTTCGTGAACATCTGAGGGGCGCTGGCAAGGCCAAAGGGGAGCACGGTAAACTGAAAATGCTCGTGGCTTACAGTGAACCGCGGGTAATGCCGGTGGGCCGGCAGGACAGGGATGTGGAAATACGCGTCCTGCAAGTACATCTCTACCATCCAGTCTCCAGGGTCGAGGGCAGACAAGACCTGAACCAGGGTCAACATTTTGAACTTCTCCTTCCGGAGGAAGCGGTTGACGTCCCAGAGATCCAAGATAGGACGCAGGCCCTTGTCCTTCTTGGGCACCAGAAAGTAGTGGGAATAGCAACCACGACCTACTTCTGGGACAGGAACGCGCTCCATGGCACCCTTGGCCAAGAGTGTCGTAACTTCGTGTTGGATAAGGGTCAGATGATCCTCCGACATGCAATGGTACTGGGGTGGCATGGCTGGAGGGATAGTCTTGAAGGGGAGGGAGTAGCCCCTTCGGACTAATTGCAAACCCCACCTGTCCAACGTGATGGTGCGCCAGTGGGGGAGGTGATGGCGAATCCTGCCGCCCACTGGCGTGTGATGGGCCTGACACATCAGACTAGGAGGGTTTGGAGGCTGCGGCGGAGGTGGATTGGCCTGCCCGCTGGCCCTCAGAACCACGTCGTTGGTTCCCACGTCCTCGGCCGTGCTGAGATGGAACAGCTTGCGCTGGCCTGTGGCTCTGGAATGAACGTGTTGGGGCACCCCTTCCGTGACCACGAAAGGGGCGAAAAGCAGACCGTGCAGGGCGCATGGTGGGGAGGCCCAAGGACTTGGCCGTAGCCCGAGAGTCCTTGAAGCGCTCTAGCGCACTCTCTGCTTTGTCGCCGAACAGGCGACGGCCATCGAAGGGCATGTCCATCAAGGTGTTCTGGACATCCCCTGAAAAGCCAGTCATCCTCAACCAGGCGTGGCGGCGAAGCGCCACTGACGTTGATATAGTCCTACCCAGTGAGTCGGCAGTGTCCAATCCACAACGTATGGCGAACTTTGCTGCGTCTCTCCCCTCAGCACCAGCACGGGAGAGCACGGCCCGGGCCTCCTCTGGGCACTGCGGCAGCACCTGCGCGACCGTATCCCACACGGAGTGGGAATAATGGCCCAAGAGACATGCAGTGTTCACCGGCCGCAGCCCTAAACTGGAGGAAGAAAACAACTTCTTCCCAAGTTGATCCAGTTTCTTGGATTCCCTGTCCGGTGGTGCGGTAGGGAATGCGCTCTGGGATGTTGAGGCTTGGACGACCAAGCTCTCGGGGAGGGGTGTTGGGAGAGGAAACTGGGGTCACCCAGAGCCGGGCGGTGGCGTCGGGCAACCATCCTATTCACAGGAGCCCCTGTGGTGGGCCTGGACCAGGTGCCCAAAAGGATGTCTGTTAGGGCCTCATTAAACGGCAGCATGAGCTCCGAAGAGCTGGCTGCCGGCTGAAGCACCTCTGTCAGGAGGTTAGACCTGACTGCCACTGTAGGAAGCTTGAGGTTGAGAGCCTTGGCCGCCCTACGCAACACCACAGCGTAAGACGCACCCTCCTCCGTAGCCACGGTAGGAGGAGACAACATGCCAAGGTCTGGCGAGGTATCCAAACCACTGGCATCCCCCAGGTCTTCTCTCCAGTCCTGGTCATATTCTATCTGTGCAGTGAGAGGGTCCTCAGACCCCTCCCAGTCTTCCTCACACTCCTCTGGCTGCCAAACTGGCTGAAAATGGCCAGGGTGGAAAGTAGGCACAAAAGTACCCGTCGATGTCAGGTCCGACTCCGTTTCCACTTGGAAGGGGAAGCCGGGGTCGACGTCGGCTGGGGGTCCAGCCGGCATCATCTGCGGATGTGGTGCCGGTGGAGTCGACGCCGGTGGAGGTGTCACAAGGTCGACCGGTGCCAATCTGGATCCAGGCCTGGATCCAAGGGGGCCCTGCGGTGCCGAGGCCGAAGCCGCTGGCGTCGAGTCCGCCGGGCCCAAAGGCGCACCGGCGGAGTCGGACTGCCCAAATATAGGGTGCATGGCTTTGTAAAACTGACGAAGCTGGGCAGGGGTCGCTGCCGGTCCCGGAAAGGGTGGGAAGGCCGGAGTCGACCCTGAAGGCTCTGCATGGGGAGCCGCGGGAGTGGCACCACCCGCACCCTGCGTCGCGTCGGCCGACGGACGAGGGGAAGTCGAAGAGCGACGACGCTTCTTCGACTTCTTCTTATGCTTCGACTTACCCGACCCGAGTGCGAAGACTTCGTCGAAGAGGAATGATGATGACTCCGCGATCGGTCCCTCGACCTCCCACGCAACCGGGACCTTGCGCGACGCGGAGCCGACTACCGGGCCTCGAGGAGCTTTCGGGACCGCTCCTGCAAAGACTTTGGGGCCATGGTTCGGCAGTCGGGGCACGACTTGGGGTCGTGGTCGCACTCTAAGCAGAAGAGACACACGCTGTGCGGATCCGTCACCGACATCATGCGGGAACAGGAACCGCAGGTCTTAAAACCGGGCATCCCTCGTGCTACCAGGAGTCGAACGACTCGAAAAGATGTCGACAAAAGTCGCAAAAAACTCAGTCAAAAAATGACTGGGGGTGCCGCTCTTCCCGGATCTGCGCTTGCTGGCGCGGAAAGAGAAAGAACTGACGTCAGGCGCGAGGGCGGCGTCTAGGTATCTTCCGCGACGTCATCACGGCGACCACGATGCCAACGACGGACGCGGAGTCGACCGACGACGCCTACCGACGAGCAGGAGTACTGCTGACGAAAAAACTTTCCAGATCCAGTCTGACGCCTGGGGGTAATTCTAAGGTAAGGAATCTATAGCTAACGTGTTTCTTTCAGATATGTTTTATGTCGCCCAAGCTTACCTATGAATGTTATCTTTTTTTCTTTTAATGATGTGATATATGTTGTGTACTTTTATGGTTTTTATTAACCGAATAAAGTGGTTTTGACTGACTGACTGTATTTTAACATCAGGAGCTGGAACAACAAGAACTGAAATGGAAGTGGATGAATGTGTTTTAGTTACACAAGTCGGAAAAGACCAAAATGGAAATGAATATGGACTTGGACAATGACAGAGTTGAGCATGAGGCAATTGTTGCTGTTGATGTAAACCAGTCAACCGATTCTGTGGTTACAATGGAACATACGATCTTGTCTGCTATAACTTGCCCCTTGAAAGTCATAGAGTTACCACCAGGTCCCTTACAAGTTAAAGTAAGCCCACGAGCAACCTAGATTGAAAACTGCAGTTTTGATCACGAGGATCTGGAGGACTTTACACTCCAGGAAATTGCCATACATATGGAAAAAAAATCAAGAAATAGAGGCTAAACTAAAAATGCAATGTGTGCCAGGTGCTCAAGGATTATCTCTGAGACTGCCGCCGGATAATATTGTTAGCTGTCCTTGCATGCCAGCCGTATATAGTAGCACTCCTTCGAGCACTTCACTGGTACAATCTTTTGGATAATCGATTCTGGAAGCGGCCTCAAATGAAAGGGCACAAGATGTCTGGCACACATTGAATGAGGGTGTTAATGAAAACAGGGAAGGGAGGGCATATTTGGATGTATTTTATGCATTAGAGAGCATTCTCTCGTCAATTTTAACTTTGCTTGAGAAATCAACTGCCCATTCTGATCATGTGCTGGGTGTTCTATCTCTGATTTTAAAGGGGGTGTAGCAGCTTAATTCTGCTAGTTTTTGTCTAGGAAAGGCAGGAAAATGTAAAGATGTGAAATCTCAGGTGAGTCAGACTAGTACAAAGGGGATTGACATATGGACCCAGGTGCCGAATTGGGAAGGTCTGGGGCTACTCCGTCGGTGCAGCCCAGAGATAGCCCTATGCTTGTTAATTTGTCTTGTAGCAACACAGTAGGTCATGAATCAGGGGATCATCTGCACATCATTATAAAGGAAAATACAAATGCATTAGTATCTAAGAATACCCGACCAGTTTACTCTATTTTTAAAAAGGAGAACACCAAGATGTCATGCGATACAGTTTTAACAACTGAAGTTTCAGTTGTTAAACAACCCATGGTTGCGTTAGAGGTTGTTCCCCCCGGGGAGGGTGTTTCTTGGGCAGAAGATAATGGCCCAAAAACTCAGAGGGAGAAGAAGAAGAGGACCCGGCGTATAATAAAACGCAAGCCAAAAAAATTACGGTTTCCGACTTTATTTGAGGAGCCCGTCGATTCCTCCTTGCAGCAGAACAGTAGGGAGCCCAAGCCCGTTGGGTCCCCGGTTGGTCAGAATCCTGGGTACCAGAGGTAAATCCTCTCCCTCCACCTATTATTATGAAATATGAACTTGTAGGGAGGGGTTTAGGACCAGAAGAAGGGCCCAAGGTGTTGGGGGTAATGGGACATAATGGGGGGAATTGTGCTCTAAATGGGAGAATAATAAAATATTAACAAATCAGGATTCTGTGCTTCATAAGATAAAGATAAACCCAGACTCGTAGAATAAAGTAGTAAAAACAAACGATGCTCTACTAGAGATAGGGCAGGTGGGGGATAGCTCCCACTCAAACCCCACTGGTGGGGATACTCTACCAGTACGGTTAGATCCCAACCATGAGAAGTTTTATGTGGGAGGACCTACCTTTACTTTCCCTATAGGACAAATGTCAGAGCCAGTGTTTGAATCAAGGCTGAGTGATAGGGTACGTGTTGTACAAGGGCCAGGACAAGTAATGAACACCTTGGTCTTTGCGTCACTATTTGACAGAGAATTGGGCCCCCTTAATAGAAGTTTCCTTTTGCAGTTATTATGTGAAATTGAAGATCTGAGATTGGTAATAAGTAAAGATATTGAGCGGGTATTTTTAGAGCCAAGAAGTGAACTCCCACTTGCCAGAGTAACTTTCAGCACTGCAATAATTGTAATGTTAGTATTGGCTAATGTAGATCTCTTTAGAAAAAATGGGATTGATGTTTTTCCATTTAAGGAGCCAGTTTTTTTCCCACGTGAGTCTCATTGGGAGGATTTCCAGGACATTGGTGGAGCATTATCCAACACTAAAGGAGCTGTAAGTCCAAAAGATATTAAAATCTTGGTTGTTAGTACTACAGGGAAAAGAGCGATTAACATGGTGGGACCCGTGGTTCAAAGTACCACGGACCATAGAGGAGGGGAGCAGTTGGCTTGTTGAATGCTTCCAAAGAAGGGAAAAAAATCCCTATGATGCGGACGTAGCCCTACGAAAAAAGTTTTGTCCTGGAACATGACTGGGCTAGGAAATCCTAGCTCTGAGCTAGACGACCTAAGGCAACATGATCCAATGATAATCTGTCTACAGGAAACATGGTGCCGCGCATATTTTAAATTTGAAAATTTCTTTGTATTCTGCTGTGCAGCAAATCACTCAGTAAAGGGTCACACGCAAGCGGTGGTTTAGCTATTTTACTTAGTTGCAGGATAAATGGTAACCCCCTGGTTTTCTCCCATCCGTCTAATCTCTGCATGGCCATGAAACTTAAGCTGGGCAATGGGAGGCTTGATCAGCACCTGTCCCTGTTACTGGTAAATGTATATTCCTCCTGGGAGGGTGTCTGATTCTCTGGTTGAATCGATTTTCTCTTTTATCCATAAAATTAGTATTTCAGAAGAATGCACAATGATATTTGTGGTGGGAGATTTTAAAGCAAAAATCTCTAACTGTTCCTCCCTGGTTTACCGTAACCAAGAAAAGGAGGATGTATGGACCATCCCTGAGCAAATGTTGCCCGACAATATTAGGTCAGATGAGCGAGGATTGAATTTTATGCACTGTTTTAGAATAAATGATTTTGTTATTTTAAATGGGAGACTCCCAGAGGATTCCCCAGTCTCCCTTATTTTCCACGCCTCTCGGGGTAGTCACTTATTGATTATATGGTAGTATCTTACCCGCTTTTTGGCGCCTGCTCCCAATTTAAGGAATTGGGGACAAACTAGAGTGACCATAGAATTTTATCAGTGGAAGTCAGCTTGGAGGTCAAGTCTTTGGAGCCTTGGAATTCTAGAGACGATAGTATTACGTATAATGAAACAGATGGGCACACTTTTTGGTCGAATAAAAGCATTTTATGCCTAGGGAGGCTGGTTGAAAATGTGAGCTGTGGTCCTATACAGGAAAATCCCATTTCCTGGTTTGAAAAAAACCTTCTCTTATTCAGATGCTGCAGAAGAAAAAATCAGGCTAGAGGAACTAAGCAACCTGCAGTTAGTACAGGGGCGGTAAAAAAGTTAAATCATGAGATAAATGCCCTAGTAAGGGAACAATTTAAGCAATATTCTTTGATTAGGCAATGGGAAATTAGTAGATTAAAGCAGATAAAAAAGAGAGTCCAGGTATCCGAACGCAGAAAGATGAAGGACTCAAACTGGATTAAACTAAGAGTGGTCGCTCGGTCCGGTGACCTGTGCAAATACTGGCCCAAATAGCTAAATATTGTGACAGTAGAGTTAAACAAAAAAGCCATTTTAACATCTGATGCAGAATGGACCCAATACATCTCACAGTTATATGCTTCAAATATAACGGCCAAGTCCAAGTTAGAGGTATTTAAGGAGATCCACGTGGGGAGTCATTACGGCTCCCCTTCCTGTAAAGAAATAGAGAGCTTCATTAAAGGGGCAAGGTATTCAGGTGCGATGGGCCCTGATGATTTTCCAATAGCTGTTAACAAACAAGATAGCTCCGCATGGGCCCAATTCCTTTGTCCGGTATTCTCTTATTGCTATACATATGGGATTATCCCGTCTTCTTGGACAGAAAGTATTGTGGTTCCATTGTATAAAAAGGGTCCCAGAACGTCCCCTGCCAGCTTTAGGCAAATCGCACTGTTAGATGCGACCGGAAAATTGTTCGCTAAAAGCATCCTTCTCCATCTCCAGGATTGGGCTTTTGGAAATAATTTTGTCCCGGCAGAGCAAGCAGGGTTTCGTAAGAATAACGGCATGTTAGATAATATTACCGCCTTGCAAACCCTGATTGAAAAATACCCAATGGGTAAGGGAATGGCCCTGTAGAACGAGTTACTTACCTTCGGTAACAATGTATCTGGTAGAGAGACAGTCTAGCCGCAGATTCCTTAACTTAGAATATCCCCAGGCGTCAGATTGGATCCGGAGAATTTTTTGCAGCAGCACCTCTGCGCGCCGGGGTGCAGCGCTGCATGGCTCCGCCCTGACGTCGTCCACGGACATGACGTCAGCGGAGGCATATAAGTCCCTCCCGGCGCGCTGACGTCAGTTTTCTTCAGAGAAACTTTTCCACGCCACAACGCGGAGCCACCACCAAAAACTGTGAGAGTATGGGAACAGTGTGCGAAAAAAGATGAAAAATCAGTGAAACCAAAAAAAAAAGAATCGAATGGTGAGAAACATCACCATAAATGACAGTGACACGCACTGTATACTGAAGCAATTGAAGGGAAAGAGCAGAGCTATGCCCTCCCCCGAGGCAAAACGACACATGAAAAGAATGTCAAGGCAGACGACAGGAAGCCTGCAATCGCAAGATCTAACCGTGAAGGGCAACAAAACCAGAACCACATAAGTAATGACGACCTACCACAGGTCGGCAACACCAGGAATGCCGTATCGAGATCTATGGACTAAGGCACAGTCAAATAGACCCCAAACCAATTGACTGTAGTGGGGTCAAGAGACAAGAGACCCCAAAGCAATGGAGAAGGTGGGAGGGAGGGAAGAAGAACATTAGTAGGCCCCACGCTGGAAGAACCAGGGTGTAGGGATGTAGAAGGATACATGAACCCACCGCCCAATCACGAGAATGGGTGGAGTAGAACAAGTAAAACAGAATGAATCATCCTACCGAGGAGGGAGGTGAAAGACGCCACCCCGCAGGAAGACAAAAGCCACCCGGAAGGAGGCGAGTGCATAAAACCCAACCTGAAAACGTCCTCGCAGAGCAGGGAGGATGGGCGGGCGTTAAGGAATCTGCGGCTAGACTGTGTCTCTACCAGATACATCGTTACTGAAGGTAAGTAACTCGTTCATCTGATAGAGACATCTAGCCGCAGATTCCTTAACTTAGAATAGATACCAGAGCCATACCCTATAGGAGGCGGTTCTGCGACTGAACCCCACCAAGTTCCAAAGAGAACCCAGTCGTCAACAAGTTGACTAAACACAGTGGGGGCAGCAATGCCAGCGTGGCCAACACCAGACCAGTAAGCTCTGTAAGGAGCAGAAAACAATGGGAGGCAAAGGCATCACAAGCCGCCCAGGGACGGCATGAAAGCCCTCTCGTTTATACAGGGTTGAAAGGGAGCACAGAACCAGAATGTCAGTGCGGAATGTGAGAGTCCATAACTTACCCAAAAGAAGGTGAACTGATCATAGGAGCCGATGGATCCGCAAGATCCGATGGATCTGCAAGAGACAAAGACCCAGAGAGAGGACAAGATGGTATGACCGAGTCAGAGCATACAGGTCGAGCATGCACAACAGTGGAAGAAGCACTGTTGAAAGCGTACCAGCTAGGAAACTTTGGACAGCAGTGGTAGGATGCTGACCATGTCCAGAAAGAGCCTGTGTTACCAGAGACACAAGACTTGCCATTGCGCAATCGCCCCTTCACAAAAAGACATGTGAGAGGCGGACATCAACAAGCAGAATGACATATAACCATGACTACAAGAATAGACATGCATGCGGGGGACAGAAGTACACATGGGCAGACCGTGTGTACCGCTAGAACCACACTACGCAAAAGGAAATGCCCAATGGAACGCAGCGAGAACAACCCAGATGCGAGAGATGCATCACCAGGTAGTCAACCGGCGAAAGAGATCCGGCAAGCTGGACACACACAGAAGGCTTGCTCCCATGAGAAGGCAGAGAGCAAGACCACGGACACCGCAGCAAGGAAACCCTAGCATGCGTGAGCCCTGGTTGTGTGCAGAGTGCAGGACAGAATATACATCAAGAAAGGACACAGCCCTGAAGGATGTGTTTCATAAAAGAATACAAGAGCGCACCATAGGTACCAACAGCTAAGTTGCAGCAGAACCGGACAGAGCAATGTCCAGATCCATAAGCGACATCAGCCACCCGGCAGGGAGGAGCCACGGTCCCCCGCGAGACGACCTGGGAGACTGAGCAGTACACGAAAGAGTCAGTACTAAACGTACATAGAGTAACAGGAAATTGTAAGAGATGTACATACAAGACCACACAAGAAAGTGAGTGTCCTAAAGAGAACACTTCCACAGAGAGCAGCAGCAGCCCGACATAGAAGTGTGGCAAACTCCTGCGCGGAAAGCAGCAGGGGAAGAGGAAACTCTTGGTTGGGAAGTGCCCAGGAAAGTAGGGCACAAGGCAATGTACAGTATTGGCGTACGTGGCGAGGATGCCACCGTCTATAGACAAAGTCCAGACAGGTCTGAACTACGAGAAAGTACTACCCATCCCGGAGAAGGGCGAGTAGAAACCAGTCATCGCAGAAGCGTAAGGAAAGCGTAAGCCCCCCGTGAGAGCAAACATACTAGGGAGCATCCACCTGACACGCATAGAACACACAAGAATCGTGCCGCGTCAGCCCTGCGTGCCTGGGGGCAGCGCCACAAGGCTCCGCCCTGAGGTCGTCCATGGGCATGACGAACTGTGCCGGAACGGAACAGAACAAGGTGGTCCAAGGGACAGTGGCTGACAATAAGGGCAGCCAACATAGACAAGGAGGGCAAAACTGAAATGACACTCCTGGAAGAGGCAGGCGAGGCAGAACCTCGAGAAAGTGAGCATCTACAGATGCAGGGGAGTGCTACGGACCAACCCCAGACCCCAACAGATAGGCAATAGAGCGATGCCAACCTGTGGGCCGCAAGAAGGAAAAAGAAGGGTCCACAAAAGCAGAAAGAGACCACAGTCTCATCCGCAGGACAAACCCTTTGAAGAAGACTCCACAGGAGCCTACCAAGCCTTCTGTGTAAGGAAGGCAGCTATACAATAGCCAACGAATACCCCACATAGGGTAAGCCTCAACCCCAGCTAGGGGCACCTCTTGGCACGAACTCATAGACAGAGGAATCAAAAGAAAGCAGAATCAGCTGACCAGCTGCACTAAATGGAAGCAAAAACGGCGGGAAGCCGCACAGGCCGTCTGGGTATTACGTCATGAACCCAGGGCCCAGAACTAGCAGAGACAACACTGCACCTGAAAATAAAAGTCCGCAAAAGGACTAGAAAACACAAAGTCATGGGAGCCCAGACATGAGGCGGTTGACTGCTGAGTCTGCATGACTGTCAAAAAGGGTCACACCATCAAATGGCAAATCCCGAAGATTCTCCCGAACATTGTTAGGGAAACCGCCATCGCGCAGCCAGGCATGGCGATGCAGAGCAACGGACCTGGCCATCGCCCGACCCACAGAATCAGTGGTGTCCATGGCCGACCGAATGGTAAATTGTGCCATTTCTCGGCCATCATGAAGGAGACGATCCAGGTCCGCACGGGTACCCTCTGGAAGAGAGGGAAGAAGACGCTTGACCGAGTCCCAAAAGGCAAAAGTAGCCCGTGCAAACACGCAAGACGTGTTCAGAGCATGGATGCCCGAAATAGTGGACGCAAAAATATGGCGGCCACATGTCTCCAACCAACGAGACTCCCTAGTGGGAGGTAGCAACGAGGAGAGGAAGGCTGCGAGGCGAAAGCCGCCTGGACTACCCGGCCGTGAGCCCTAGGATGAAGGGATAAACAGACAGGGTCATCTGGAGCCGGGCAATGCCGACGTGCGATGGCCCGATCCACAGGGTCTCCAGAGGAGGGCAGTGCCCACATGCCAAGAAGGGTGTCAAATAACGGCCCGCCAAAAGGCAGCAAGGGCTCCACCTCCACAGCATCCTGATGGAGGAGATCCAATAATGGATCAGAAGGCAAAGAGATTGAGGGGGGTTGCAAGTGTAAAATAGCTGTAGCCCTGCGAACAGCCCTCGCAAATGCCGCACTAGCCTCTGTAGCCATTCTAGGTGGCGATAACAAACCATCTGTAGGGGACGGTTGAAAGCTAACGCGTCCACCAGAAAGGAGAGGCGCCGCAGCCTGAGGCCGAGCAAAGGGCCACTGTCCAAGGGGCAGCGGAGCCGGAGAGCGTCGAAACAACTCTGGGTGCTCCGGGTCCTCATCCTCTTCGGAACAACAGGGACCGGCGTCGACCGACGTCGAGACGGCGTCGTATCAACGTCGACAACCACGAGAGGTGACCCAGCCTGGCATCAGACCGGCGTCGACTCGCACTCCACTGAGACCTGCGGGGAGGAAGGATGTCGACAAGGAGTCGAGCTCCATGTGGCAGCCGCCTCCGGCGTCGGCGCAAGGAGCCCCAAAGTGCTATGCGGAGACGGGGCAGAAGGGCTCGACGTCTGACTGGGATGCCCCTCCGACCGTGTCCCGACGTCACAGCGACTCTGGAACCGGAGTCGAGGCACTCGGCCGGCTCTGAGGGCGAACCCCCTGGCGAAGACCCGACCTGAGTCCCTACCCCCTCTGTGGGGCCCGAAGGCCGCCAGGGAGAGGGGTTGACCCAAAGATGGATTGAAGAGCCTTGGAATAGGCTTCCATCTGGGCCCGAGTCGCCCCTACACCCAGAAAGGGTGGGTATAAGGGGGCCGACTCCTGGGCGCCCGCGCCCGGTAATGACCGGGAGCAGCGGGCCCCGTCGTCACGTTTATGTGAGGTCGACGACCTCCGTGTCTTGTGCTTGTGCTTACCT
This sequence comes from Calotriton arnoldi, assembly GCA_963921515.1. Classification (NCBI taxonomy): domain Eukaryota; kingdom Metazoa; phylum Chordata; class Amphibia; order Caudata; family Salamandridae; genus Calotriton; species Calotriton arnoldi. Next base: position 1,335,550 of record CAWUFW010004529.1, read on the forward strand.
GCGTCAGGTGAACGACGTCCGCGGGAACGACTCCGCGACCTGACCCGAACAGGAGCCCCAGCTCGAGATGGAGATCGGCGGCGTGAAGACGCAGAGTGGGACATCCGGGCGGTCAACAACTTCATCCGGCGCTCCCGCAAGGACTTCGGCTTCATCTGCCGGCAGGCGTCGCACTCCTCGGAGTCGTGGTGCTCTCCTAGGCACCACATACAGATCGCGTGCGGATCCGTCGCTGATATCTGCCGCGTACAGGTCTCACACGCCTTGAAACCCGAAGGCATCGCACACTGTTCCCGGATGCCGAAGGCGTCAAGAAGGCCTGAAACAACAGGCCAGAGGGACCGCTTACTCCTGGATCCACGTTGGGACGCGGAAAAGAAGGAAACTGACGTCAGCGCGCCGGGAGGGACTTATATGGGTCCGCTGATGTCATGTCCGTGGACGACGTCAGGACGGAGCCATGCGGCGCTGCCCCCCACCGCATAGAGGTGCTGCTGCAAAAAATTCTCCGGATCCAGTCTGACACCTGGGGATATTCTAAGTTAAGGAATCTGCGGCTAGATGTCTCTATCGGATTATTGCCTTTATAGATTTCTCCACGGCTTTCGACTGGGTAGACCGGGGGACGCTGTGGAGGAAATTGGATGCAATGGGGATCCCTATGCATTTGCTGAGGTTGATTATAGCATTGCACTCCTCAACTTGGACTCAGGTTTTGATGGGGGGTAATCAGGGCCTGTCGAGTAAAGTAGAGACTCATAATGGGTTGAAGCAAGGGTGCCTGTTTGCCCCTCGCCTTTTCTATCTTTATATCAATGACTTGTCGAGTAGGGTGGGGCGGTGTAAAGGGGACCCCCAAAATTAGGAACGATGAAACTGAGTTGTCTGCTTTATGCGGATGACGCCATCCTGATGGATCTAACCCCGATAGGACTTCAAAGGCGCCTTAATGAGTTGGCACGCTATGCTGATGATCATTTAAAAAAAAAAAATATAGCAAAAAGTAAAATTATGAGTTTTATATATCAGGGGTGTAGAGTCAGGAAAATACGCACTGGTTCCTGGGGAAAGGCAAAATTGATGTTGTGTAATTGTGCCCGTACCTGTGAAGAATTTTTACAAGCAGATGTTCGAGCAGTGATCATATTGACCAATGCCGAAGCATGGCAATATCTCAGGCATGCGCAATTGGTAGATTCTACAAATGTTGCGGACAACGACCCTTTGCACACGTTTTACCAGTATATAAAGTTAAAATCCCGCCAGTATTGCGTTATGCTTGTGTACTAGTGGACGAACAGCAGTGGGTTTATTTTGAGAAGGTTGAGGGATGTATTTGGTGCCAGATCTGTAATCTGAATAGAGCAGCACCCATAGCGGCGATCAGGCTTGAATTTGGGCTCCTTTCGACCTCAGTGTGTTCAACGGCTGCATGTTTGAGATGGAGTAACGCCCTACTGAACAGCGTTGAAAACCCTTTACGGGCAACGCTAAGGAAGGAAATATTTTCAAGCCTGAAGGGGAAAAGCATTGTTGCACAAGTTACTAACTTGTGTAACGATATATCTGTAAGAGACAGTAGTTAGTGACAGATTCCTTACCTTAGAATATCCCCAGGCGTCAGGCTGGATCCGGAAAGTTTTTTGCGTAGCAGTACCCTTGCGCGTCGGTAGGCGGCGTCGTGCGGCTCCGCGTCCGTCGTCGGCGTCGTGATCGCCGGGATGACGTCGCGGGCAGTACTTAGGCGCCGCCCCTGCGCGCTGACGTCAGTTCTGTACACGACTTTCCGCGCCAGGAACGCAGAGCCATGCAAGAAGCTGACATAGGTGTCTGAAAAATACTAGGGCCCTGAAAGGGATGTCCTTAACCCTAGAAATCAGTTCGCAGAACGGGGAGGATGGGTGGGGCGGTAAGGAATCTGTCACTAACTACTGTCTCTTACAGATATATCGTTACACAAGTTAGTAACTTGTGCATCTGAAAGAGACACGTTAGTGACAGATTCCTTACCTTAGAATAGATACCCCAGCAATACCAACCCCGGTGGTGGGTCTGCGAACAAAGATCAGACAAGGAAGTCCTGGAGGACAGAACGGCCAAAGAAGCCGTCCCTCCGGACCTGACTGTCAAGGCAGTAATGCTTTGTAAACGTGTGCAGCGAGGCCCACGTAGCTGCCTGACAGATAACCGGCAGCGGAACACCGCGGCCCAAGGCCGTGGTAGCAGCCGTTGCCCTGGTGGAATGGGCACGCAGCCCAACAGGAGGCTCCTTTTTAGCCAAAGAATAGCAGGTCTTGATGCACAAGGTAACCCAGCGGGAGATGGTCCTCTTGTGCACCGCCCGACCTTTTTGGCGCCCACGTAGCCAATAAAGAGCTGGTCATCCACCCGGAAGTGTTTTGTGCGGTCAATATAGAAGGAGAGCGCACGTTTTGGGTCCAGACGGTGGAGCCTCTCTTCCTCTCTGGAAGGATGCGGAGGCGGAAAGAAGGTGGGCAAAGTGATGGTCTGCCCAATGTGGAAAGCAGTAACCACCTTTGGCAAGAAGGACGGACGCGTCCGAAGAACAACCTTGTCTGGATGAACAGACAGAAAGGGAGGTTTGCAAGATAGAGCCTGGAGCTCACTCACCCGCCGAGCGGAGGTGATGGCCACCAGAAAGGCTGTCTTCAGAGTCAGAAGACGAAGAGGACAGTTATGTAGAGGCTCAAAGGGAGCGCACATTAAAAGGTAAGAACCAAGTTTAAGTCCCACTGAGGCATCACAAACGGAACAGGAGGGAAGAGGTGAGTAATGCCTTTTAAGAACCTGTTAACAACAGGGGACTTGAAAAGGGAGGGCTGATCAGGGAGCCTGAGGAAGGCCGAGATAGCACAAAGATAACCCTTGATGGTACCCAGGGCAGAACCCTGTTGGGCCAGAGAGAGAAGGAACAGAAGGACCTCAGAAAGAGGGGCAGAAAGGGGATCCACAGCCTTTGCTGTGCACCATGCCACAAATTTGTTCCACCTGCAGGCGTATACCACCTTAGTGGAGGGACGCCTGGCTGCCAGAATCACATCACAAACTTCGGGAGGCAAGTCGAAAGGAATCAACTGCCGCCGCTCAATCTCCACGCAAGCAGGTGTAGACTGGACAGGTTCGGGTGGAGGACCGTCCCCTGCTGCTGCGACAGAAGATCCTCCCGAAGAGGCAGACGGATCGGGGGATCTACGCTCATATTGAGTAGCTCGGGATACCAAACTCTTCGAGCCCAGTCCGGAGCCACAAGAATGACTTGGGCCCGGTCGTGCCGAATCTTCTTCAACACTCTGGGTAGAAGTGGTATAGGCGGAAAGGCGTACAATAGACCGCAACTCCACTCGTGACGAAAAGCGTCGCCGAGCGAGTGCCGCCTTGGAAATTCCAACGCGCAGAACTGATGACATTGCGCGTTCTCTTCGGTGGCGAATAGATCTAACCAAGGCTCTCCCCACTGTAGAAAGAGTCCTTGCGCCACTTCCGAGTGAAGACGCCATTCGTGATCCATCATGCACCTGCGGCTGGAGTTCGTCCGCCCTGGCGTTCAGGGAACCTGCCAGGTGTTGAACCACCAGGAACATGCCCTGGTGTTCCAGCCATGTCCAGAGGCGCAGAGCCTCCTGACAAAGGGTCCACGACCCCACCCCGCCTTGTTTGTTGCAGTACCACATGGCAGTGGTGTTGTCTGTGAACACCTGCACTACCTTCCCTTTGACAGAGGGAAGGAATGCCTTGAGTGCAAGTCGGATCGCCCGGAGCTCCAGAAGGTTGATATGGAGCCGGGACTCCGCCGGAGACCAGAGGCCTCTGATCTCCGCCTCTCCCATGTGACCGCCCCATCCCAGAAGGGACGCGTCCGTCACAACTGTGTGCTCTGGCTGGGGAAGGGAGAGGGATCTGCCCATGACCCATTGCCGGGTCGAGAGCCACCACTGCAACTGTTTTGCAGTCCCCTCCGAGATCTGGACGTGATCGGACAGGTCGCCCTGGTGCTGCGCCCACTGGAACTTCAGGTCCCACTGCAGAGCCCGCATATGCCATCTGGCATGAGTGACCAGCAGGATGCAGGAGGCCATGAGGCCCAGCAGCCTCAGGGTCATCCGTGCCGAAACCCAGGATAAGGGCTGAAAGATCGGAATCATAGCCTGAATATCCCGGACTCGCCGTTCGGGAGGATAGGCCCGAAACTGCGTCGTGTCCAGAACTGCTCCGATGAAAAGGAGCTGTGGAGAAGGAATCAGATGCGACTTTGGCACATTGATGGAGAACCCCAGCGAGTGCAGGAGTTCGGCCGTAGTCTGGAGGTGGGAGACAACTGCCTGGGACGAGCCCGCCTTCAGCAGCCAGTCGTCGAGGTAGGGGAAGACTGAAACCCCTGCCCGGCGCAGATGAGCTGCGACCACCGCCATCACTTTCGTGAACACCCGAGGGGCACTGGTAAGGCCAAAGGGGAGCACGGTGAACTGAAAATGCTCGAGGCCTACCGTGAACCGAAGGTAACGCCGGTGGGCCGGCAGGACGGGGATGTGGAAATAGGCGTCCTGCAAGTCCAACGCTACCAACCAGTCTCCGGGGTCGAGGGCAGTCAAGACCTGAGCTAGGGTGAGCATCTTGAACTTCTCCTTCCGGAGGAAGCGATTGACGTTCCGGAGGTCCAAGATAGGACGCATGTCCTCCTTGTCCTTTTTGGGCACCAGAAAGTAGTGGGAGTAGCAACCACGCCCTACTTCTGGGGTCGGAACATGCTCGATGGCCCTCTTGGCCAAGAGGGCCGTGACTTCCTTCTGTAGAAGCACCAAGTGATCCCCTGACATGCGGTGGAATTGAGGTGGCATGGCTGGGGGTGGTCTCGAAGGGGAGGGAGTAGCCCCTTCGGACAATGTCCAAGACCCACTTGTCCGAGGTGATGGGACGCCAGTGGTGAAGGTGATGGCGGACCCTGCCCCCGACTGGCGTGCTGTGCACCTGAAAGGAGGGACTAGGAGGGCTTGGAGGCCGCGGACGGGTTGGAGGTGGTGGCCTGACCCGCACGCTGGTTGCCCGAACCGCCACGGCGGTATCCACGTCCTCGGCCACGCGAAGGCGCTTGCTGCGCGGGCCGTTGGCCGGGCTGTGGACGTGACTGGGCGCCCCTTCCGTGGCCACGAAAGGGGCGAAAAGCAGACGTATGCGGAGGGCGCACAACAGCAAGGCCCAGGGACTTAGCAGTAGCCCGTGAATCCTTGAAACGCTCCAGCGCATGGTCCGCCTTTGAACCAAAGAGACCGACTCCATCAAAGGGCATGTCCATGAGAGTATTCTGGACATCCCCTGAAAAACCAGTGGTTCTCAGCCAGGCGTGGCGACGCAGCGCCACCGTCGTTGCAAGCGATCTGCCCAGCGAGTCGGCGGTATCAAGGCCACAGCGGATGGTATACTTAGCCGCATCACGCCCTTCCGCAATAGCGCGGGTAAGCAGTGTCTGGACCTCCTCAGAACACTGCGGCAAAACATCAGCCACCGAATCCCACAGGGAGTGGGTGTATCGGCCCAAGAGGCAAGCGGTATTAACAGACCGCAAGCCAGCACTGGAGGAAGAGAAAGCCTTCTTCCCAAAGTGATCCAGGCGCTTGGATTCCCTATCCGGAGGGGCGGTAGGGAAGGCTGTTTGGGAGGCAGAGGCTTGGACAACCAAGCTCTCAGGGGTGGGGTGTTGGGAGAGAAACAGGGGGTCGCCCGGAGCCGGGCGATGGCGTCGGGCCACGTTCCTATCCACAGGAGCCCCTGTGGTGGGTTTGGACCAGGCACCCAAAAGAACGTCAGTGAGTGCATCGTTGAACGGCAGCACAGGCTCCGAAGAGGAGGCCGCCGGCTGAAGCACTTCAGTCAGGAGGTTAGTCCTGACGGCCACTGTAGGCAACTGGAGATTTAAGGCTCCAGCAGCTCTACGCAACACCGTTGCAAAATTAGCCCCCTCCTCCGTTGCCACGGGAGGAGACAGCATGCCAGAGTCGGGGAGGTATCCAGCCCACTGGCATCCCCAAGTTCCTCAACCCAGTCCGGGTCAAACTCGCACTGTTGTGTGAGAGGGTCGTCAGACCCCTCCCAGCTCTCCTGGTCCTCCTCAGGTTGAAAAGATGGAGGAGGAGGGACATAAGGGACCCAAGGCCTCATCGGCGCCGGAACCGGCGTCGGGCGGCGCCGGTCCGGCTCCATGTCCGGACCCGGGGAGAACCGGGGAACGACGCCGCCCGGAGCCCCGGACGGCGTCGGAAACGGCACCGGGGACATCGGCGTCGGCGGAGGCGTGGTTAGGTCAACCGGCGTCGATGGAGGTTGCGGCACCACCGGAACCGGGGTCGAGGCCGGGGCCGGAGCCGAGGCCGGGACGAAGGCTGGTGGGACAGGCGACGCCGGGACCGGAGTCGACGGCGACGCCGGAGCAACCCCATCTGGGCCCGCGGGGCCCGAAGGCGCACCGGAGGGACCTTGAGGCCCGAAGAGGCGGGCCATGGCCGACAGGAATTTCTGTACTTCGGCCGGAGTCGCCCCGAACCCGGGAAGGACGGGTAATGCGGGGGCAACTCGACAGGCACGTCCGGGGCCGCGGGGCGGGGACGGTGCCGACAGGGACCTCAGCCGAGTCGCGCGACCGGCGAGGCGAAGTCTTAGAGCGATGACGCCGCTTAGACTTCTTGTGCTTCGACTTACCGGAGGAGCGCGAAGACTTGGATTCCGACGAACGGCGGGGACTCCGCGTCCGGCCCCTCGACCTCTCCCGGGACCGGGGCTTGCTGCGGCGCGGAGCCGACTGCCGGACTTCAAGGAGCTTTCGAGACCGCTCTCGCAAAGCCTTCGGATGAAGTTTCCGGCAGTCAGGGCACGACTTCGTGTCGTGGCCTCGGCCGAGGCAGAAGAGACACTCGAGGTGGGGGTCCGTGATGGACATCATACGACCACATACCTCGCAGGGCTTAAAGCCGGGCATCCCTACGACACCTTAGGAGTCGTGAAGACTCGTTGAAGAGAACAGTGAAAAATTTCACAAAAAGATAGTCAAAAAGTGACTAGGGCACTGCTCTTCCCGGATCTGCGCTTACTGGCGCGGAAAAAGAAGAACTGACGTCAGCGCGCAGGGCGGCGCCTAAGTACTGCCCGCGACGTCATCCCGGCGATCACGACGCCGACGACGGACGCGGAGCCGCACGACGCCGCCTACCGACGCGCAAGGGTACTGCTACGCAAAAAACTTTCCGGATCCAGCCTGACGCCTGGGGATATTCTAAGGTAAGGAATCTGTCACTAACGTGTCTCTTTCAGATTTTAGGAATCATGTGAAAGCTGCACTTTTATTTGACATTGGGCATAGTAGCAAAGGCTCCTTACTAAAACAAGCTTTGAAAATGCTAATTAAAAAGACCATTTATGAAGTCAGTCGTAAAAGAGATACTGCCTTGTGCTTGGGTCATTCTGGCAATGATGTAATAGCTGGGAGTAGTATTTATAAACAACCCCAACCGTATGTTGTATGGAACCTCCCTCACGGAGTGCGCAGAGCTATCCTGTTGTTAAGGATGAATCAGCTGCCCCTACGAATTATAACAGGAGCATGGGAGGGATCAGCCAGGAAGGACATACATTGCCACCTATGTGGAAGCTGGGTTCAGGATTTAAATCATGTCTTATTTGTCTGTCCCCTATTACAACCATTACAACGTCGTTTGCTGAGGCCATTGTATTTAAAATATAACATCGCCACAGCCGAGGAGGCCCGAAATTTCTTTTTGCCCCCCCCCGAACAAGTGTGCTTTAAAACTTTTATCTTTTTTAAACAATTTTTAAATATATTTTAGATAAGAACTGATGTGAAGAAGTAGGCTGTGGTCTGCTGGAGAGGGTCCTTGGTGGACAATATTCACTGCATATTATAATTAGAATTGCAGGGTCCTTGTATTATATATTTGATGATGTTATGGTACAATGTGAATTACACCTCACCAGTTAGTTGGCTCCATAAAGGATCAAAGGATTAATGGAATTGGTATAGCACTTACCCACTTGCACTTTTTGATACCATGTATGCTGCTACGTAAACTGCATTGTATATTGAATGCACTTTGCATCTCTTAGGCTACTGTTTGTATTTTACCCCTGGGGTCCGTCTGAGTTCAATTTATTATTCATTTTAAAAGAAATTGTTGCAGGATGTTTTCGCATTTGCACTTTCAATTATCTTGGGCGCACTTATGTATTTAGTATGTATAATAAAAACTGTAATCGTCAGGTCTCTGTATATACCTCGTACTTTTATTATATATAGAATTTTAAGTTGCTGTATAATGAAGTTAAAGTTTATAGAGTATTTAAGGGTAAAGCTTGGCCCAAACTGCTTTATCAGTATTCCATCACAAAGGTAAAACTGGTCTAATATCTGCGTACTTGCACATTTAGTTGTAGCAAGCTGCTAGTATCTCGCATTGCTCAACAAAATTGATGAATTTATGGTTTTATATGCATTTTAATGTGTTACTGTTACTATAGCTCTGGATGATTTGTTAAATCAGAGCATTTTTGTATATATATATATTTTTTTTTTTATATGGAACTCTTAGGAGCTCCAAATCATAATAAATTAAAGTGAACCTTTTTCCACTTCAGTGTCTGAAACGAAGCCATTGTGATGTCACTGGAGCAACAAAGCAGCAGCACCGGTGCACAAACATCAGTTTTCCATTCATTAGGTCGAGCATTTGAGACCTCTTGTATATACTTTAGTATATACTTATATGTGTATGTACTTTGTGGGCTCTGGAGATCAGCCCTAGGACTTGTCTGCTTCCGCTTAGGGACTTTTTTTCTGTTCAACTGCCACTATTTAACTGTCTTGATAGAAAATGACCAGCAGAGGTCAGTAAAATACCAGAATCACTTTAGCATTCTCTAGATTCCAGTCTATAGAAATTGTCTTCCACGAGCACCCGTAGACAATAATATTTTTTTCAAATCTTGTATTTGCAGTGATATGACCATTGAAGGCCCTGCTTTTATATTAAAAACAGAGCTTTGGACTATACCATATCCTGCTGAAAGGCAATATTTCTCTCCATGTGTTCCCATACCTGGCGTGTCACGCAGTTTGGTGCTTACTTTCCCTCCATGTTAAAGAACAGTAGATGTTTCAGCGCCCAGGCTAATGTTCTGCATAGCTAAATACATATAAGGTCCCAAAGGCGAGACCGAATGCATTGCAAATGCTTGTTTTTTACATGCCTTCGAGGTGAACGAGATAAGAACAACATCAGCTGGACAAGGTGCAGTGCAATCTCTAGAAAGGGGACCTTATTAAGGTGGCTGACTTCGTAGCCAGCCATGAAAACCAGAGAAGGGCAGGGTTGGTGAGGAATCTGCAGAAGGATAAGAGTACTCACAGGAAAGTAAATTTCCGAACGCAAGTAATTTTTTCTTCTGATGGATAATTCTAGCTGCAGATTCCTCCTCTTTTAAATACAGATTCCCCAAACCATATCCAACTAGGAGGTGGGTTGAATGGCTGGTTAAACTAAGAAATCCTGAAGTACAGAATGTGTGAAGTGGCCTTCCCTCTGAAGCTTCAAGTCTAAACAGAAATGCTTTGGAAAAGTGTGGATGGAAGTCTAAGTTGTTGCTATGCAGATCTCTGCAATGAGAACCCACCGCCCCTTGCAGTGCTGAAGTAGAAGATTTTGCTCTAGTGGAGAAAGCCATGATGCCCTCTGAAGGTTCTTTATGAGCCAAATCATAGCATATCTTAATGCAAGTTAATGCCTAACATGATCCACCTTGACAACGTCCCATCTGGATGGCTTTCCCTGTTAATTGAAAAGTATTTCGTATGGCTAATATAAAAATAAATATCTCTCTGGGATCCAGCCTATAAAGCTTCTCTTCTTCTTTAGTAGGATATGGAGGAGAAAAGAATTCAGGTAATGTGAGATCCTGTTACATCTGGAAGGGCGTGACCATTTCAGTCAGCAAAGCAGCCCTGTTTCTAAGAAGCAGCTTGTCGGGATAGAAGGTAGCGAAGGCAGTCATGGCACTTAGCGCCTGCAACTCATTTACAGTTTTTGCTGATATAATAGCTAACAGAACAATAGTCTTAAGAGTAAACAGCTACAATTTACAACTGTGCAAGGGTTTAAACCGGGAGCATATTAAAAAAGTAAGAACCAGATTAAGATCACATTGTGGCATTATGAAATAGGTAGGCAGAAACCTGTTGGTTGTGCTCTTTAGAAACCTCATAACCATTGGTGATTTGAAGAGGGACGGTTGGTCCAAGACACAGAGAAAGGCCGACAAGGAAGACAATTAGCCTTTAATTGTGTCCACTGTGCACCCCTGGTGGGCTAAAGGCACAGCAAAGAGAAAGATGTCAGGTAAATGGGCTTTAAGAGGGTTTACTGAGTTGACTCTGAGTTGATCAATCAATCAATCATAGGTTTGTTAAAGCGCGACTACGCACCCGTAAGGGTCTCAAGGCGCTGGGGAGGAGGGGGGGTGCGGGTTCCAGTCCATCAAGGAGGGGGTCTATCGAAGAGCCAGGTCTTGAGGTTTCTCGTGAAGTTGACTGAACACCATATGATAAACATACCCCACCTCACAGAAAAACAAGTTACTTATCTGTGGTAACGCTCTTCCTGGTAGACACTGTACCTAACCACAGATTCTCCACCTTTTGAATATTCCCCAAGCGTCAGACAGGACACAGAAACTTTTGAGCAGTACTTCTGCATGCCAATATGTGCCACAATATGGACCCTCACTTATGCCATTCCACTCCGAAATGACATGCAGGGCCTATATAGACTCCACTACCACGTACTGATGTCAGTTGCTTCTGAGGCTGCCCACGCAGAGCCCCAACAGCAAATTGACTTTGACTACTGGGTAGATTCCCATATATGGGATCTTATTAATGAATAGAGGCAAATTCACTCACAGAAGAGGGAGGATGGGAGGCTGGCTGAGGAATCAGCGGTTAGATAGAATCTCTACCGGAAAGAGCATTACCTAAGGTAAGTATCTTCTTCTTCTCATAAAGACTTCTAACTGCAGATTCTTCACCTTTTGAAAAGATAGCAGAGAACCACCAATTAGGAGGTGGATCTGTGAATTGGCTCAAACCAAAAAATCCTATAGGACTATGTGGGTGAAATGTCCTTCTCGTCGAACCCGGCTGTCAGACAGTAGTGCTTCATGAATGTATGGAGCGACGCCAACTTAGCAGCCTGGCAGATGTCCAGGACAGCAACTCTACATACCAACGCAGTGCTAGCAGCTTTGACCCTTCTGGAATGGGCTTGCAGATCTTCAGGAGGCTGATTTTTGGCCAAAGCATAGCAGCTTTTGATGCAAAGTACAATCCACCAGGAAAAGAGCTGATCATCCAACAAGTGTTCTTTGGACAATTAATTAAAAAAAGATTGATGGTGTTCAACTATCGTCGATCAATCTCCATGCAAGAAGGTGGAGATAACAAAGGCCCTAGTGAGAACCCTGCCATGCTGATTTGACAGCCAGCCCGCCAGAGGGGCAGCCTGATCAGAGAACCAATGCACAGGCTCAGGAGTTCTTGATACTATACTCTCCATGCCCAATCTGAGGCCAATAGGATAACTTGGGCCTGGACATTCCTGATCTTCTTAAGAACTCAGGGCAAGAGTGGTATCAGCGGGAAAGCATACAGGAGTCCTGAGTTCCACTCATGGTGGGGTGGTGCTCAGTAAGAAAAGAACTTTCTTCAGTGCACCTAGGTGACGCCTACGTAGGTGCCGTAGACGTTACTTCTGGCATGGGCGATGGTGCACGCAGAGCCAAACAACGCCACCTACCGGCACACAGGGGTACTGCTCGTGAAAAATCTTCCGGATCTAGTCTGACACCTGGGAAATTCAAAGGCAAGGAATCTGCGGCTAGAAGTCTCTATCAGATAATGCGCATTAATGGACTTCGGAGTCATACTCCCTGCCGAGAACATCTTCTTCCTCCAAGCTTCTATTCTTTTTCACTCTAAATCTGAGGGTCAGCTGTAAAGTTTCCCACTGATAGATCTGATTAGTAGTATGTCTTGAGGACGAAACTTTCAGTTGAAGTTTGGATTGACAAGAAGGATGAGTCACCTGGAGCCAGACAATAACGCTGCACCACTAGCCTGTTGACTGCAGGGGTGAAGATGATATCCCAGCCAGCCAAGATTTAATCCAAAAGGGCAACATTCAAAAGCAACAGAGGTTCCACCTTTAAGAACTTTGGTCTTAACTACAGTCATAGGTAGCTGTAAGTCTAAGACTTCAGCAGCATTCTTCATCACCATATGTAACAACATCACTTTAAGTGTGGGTGGTCCAATGGGAATTTCCATATACAATTCAGGGGAAGTGTCAGGCCCCTAGTTTGAAAGGCCTTGTAATGCTTGTCCTTGGTCACCATCATCATCCCCACAAGAATAAGGGTCTAGAGCTTCTGAATTTGTGCCAAATAGGTCATGAATAATGCTATTGTATTCCTCCTCCTCTACCAACCTTTGGGCCTCTCTTCGCATCCTGTTCTGTGGCACGATTTCGGGGTCTGATGCCAGTGGCAGAGGTGGCATCTTTCAAGGAACTATCTGATGTGGCATTGAGTAGCAAAGTGCCGGGTCAAACAAGTGAGGGGTCGGCATAGGACCAGGTGGAACAGAATTGAGCTGTGACAGCAACATAGGCAGGGACAGTGGGAGGCCGAAGGAGACATGGGACCCAAAGGCACGTTGGATGGCACCGATGCTCTTGCAAAGATTTAGTGCATGGCATTCACAAAAGCTTCTAAAATACTTTGAGGGTTGGGATACTTCTTAACCTGAAATTGTGGAGTTCGTCACAAAGGTAGTGGCAATACAGCAAAGGTCTAAGCGTACCTTTGCTTCCTGGTACCAACCTTGGCTTTAAGTATTGCTTTGGTATCGACATGTGGTATGTCACAGACAAAACAAGTTTGGGTTTCTGTACCACACCTGAGACTTTCCTCCGGTTCTGGAAACCTTCAAATATATATATATTTACATATTCAGAAGAGGCCTCTGACGGACTGATTTAAGTTGCGGAGTACAGTTGCAATCCATTAGGGTGAGAGAATAAACTACTCCATAGCCCTCATGGAGTACCTGTCCTCCACATTTAGAGATGTCCGCCAGCCCTGCAAACATCACTAGAAATTGACAAGAACCACCTTCATAGTGGTTCCTGCCAATGTGTTAAACATTTCATGGATAGTACCATCAAATTGATAGCCACCTGTTAAGCTTTTAACAAGTTTTTGCTTTCTTACGAACAAAATCCCAAATTGGGATTTTGTTTTTTAAAAATCAAAAACTCATGACCCCACACCATTGGAGTTTTCTCTCATGGTGTCGGGGTCATTTTACAGTTTTCACTGTCCCTTACTATTAGGTTTCTGTTGGGTCATCAGAGATCTATTTTGGCGACAGAGCCAAAGGAGGCGTTGTTAAGATACTGAAAGTCCACACACGGTAAATCAGGTGGGCGCACCAAGGGCTTGGCAAAGAGGGTACACCATCACAGTTGCATCAGAGTACCCTCTCCACCAAACTCTAAATCAGGCCCCGAGTCTTGTGGAGGATTTAAACTTATTCCATCACAATAAGGGATAAGTTGTGGCTGTAGGTATGGTTGTTACAAGAAAACGTTCACAGTGGTTCCACTTACAGGCCTGCTGTTTACACCATTTAAATCCATGCCTCTTTTGTGGCAGGCTTGATATGTGTAAGGACGAAAATCGCTGATAATTTCTGCAGTTGAGCCATATCTCACATTTTAACTTTGTCCCTCTTCGTTCCACTGTCTTTTTGCTTTTTGGCACGTTTGATGGGCTCCTGATACATATGAACCCTTCAAAGAGCAAATTGGCATTCTGTGGCTCCACACAGTTTCAAGGGGGCAGGCAGCCCCTAACACCTCAGTCAGCCTCGCCCTAAATCCTCCCTTGACAGATATCCATATTTACTAGTTTCACCAAAGGAAGAGGCTTGAGGCTTAGAGGAGTCTCTCTCTGTTTATTTTTTCTTGTGTTCAAAGTGTCTAAAAACATAAAGTTCAGAGGAACACTAACAGTGCATCCATTACTGGGGTTACCCTTAGCTATTCAAGGAATTATTTACTTTTAAGAATGGAAGTCTGCCACCTGCTGCTTGCCAATGGATGGCTTTTAATTTGTTCACCAATGCAGGTTCTATCAAGCTACATACTATGACTGTTTCTTCACATTTCAGAATGACAATCAGATATGTGATTAACTGTCTGTCCCAGTAAATTAATCTACCATTTCTCCCTCCAACCTATGCCTACTCAGGGGCATGAACGTCAAACAAAATATCTCAGAATGGACAACACAGTGCAGTACCCAGTTTAATGGACAATGATCATAGAAACCTGCTTAAAGCTGCCAGCTTACTGAAAACCATAAACTGCGCCCATCTCTTTCACCATTCTCCATCCATCATTCTACTAAGCCCTGGGTCCTATAATATGATAAACCTACCTCCGTGGTCATAGCGCACAACATGTCAACACTTGCCTCACAGGATCAAAGTAAAGTCAACACACGTCTAACAACACACCCCACATGGCATAGCGTGCTATCCACAAGGGCAAGCGCTCTAGCGTCCCACGCAGGGATAGTAAGTGCTATATAAATGTTCCAATACAATACATAACAAATACTGGTGCTATACTGGAAAGCTTTTACATGTCCTATAACATCTTAGAGAAAAGAGATATTTTCTCACCTGAGCGAGGAGCCGGGGTAGGGGCTTGCTCTGATCCTGAGGAAAACAGGAATAGTGCAAATTATTACAAGACGCACAAGTGCACAAGAGTGAGTTAAATATGAAGCACTAAACTAGAATATAGAATGCTCCACTTCACTGCAGTGCAGGAATGTGGAGTATCCACTAGAAAATAGAGAAATACATTGTAATGTAAGGCACTGCACTTGAAAACAGAGCACTGCTGTGGCATCTTAGATCCTGCATAGAAGAAAAAGTTACTTACCTTCGGTAACAATCTTTCTAGTGGATACTTTGTCTACCGGCAGATTCCTCACTTTTTATATACCAGAGGTGTCAGACTGAATTCAGAAACTTTTCAATAGCTCTCCACTTCGATAGGAGAATGTAAGAAACTGAGTTATTGCTTGAGGGGGTTGTAAACCCAACTCAAGCAACAACCACAATCCTTGTTCGGGTGAACCTAAACAGTCACTTAATTAACATACCCTTTGGTAGCTTGGCACAAAACACTCAGACTTAACTTGGATGCAGATTGTTAAGTGTTTATGCAGCACACAAACAGTAATGAAGTGAAACACAACACAAGAAAAATCCCTCACCAATTTAGAAAAATCTTGAAATGTTTAATAAATAATTTGACACCAAAACGACAAACATCCAGTCAGTAGAATGGGGGCAATTAATTTTTAGGTTCTAATCCTTTTATTGAGTTTAACATTGAAAAGAACAATACAAAAAAAAACTACGACCAACATCCACTGGCGGGTGAGGAACAACAAGTGAAAAGGGAGGAAACTGAAGAGAATAGACAAAGAGAAGGGAACAGTAGAGTGGGGGAAATGAATTAC
This sequence comes from Calotriton arnoldi, assembly GCA_963921515.1. Taxonomy (NCBI): domain Eukaryota; kingdom Metazoa; phylum Chordata; class Amphibia; order Caudata; family Salamandridae; genus Calotriton; species Calotriton arnoldi. The sequence continues at coordinate 1,351,222 of CAWUFW010004529.1, forward strand.
CTATCTAGCTGAAATGATGGCCTTCAACATAGAAACGAGGTATACCGCTTGTCTAGAAACTGAAAGTGAGTGCCATATCAGTCAATACTGTTTTTTGTGGGTATAAGGTGGAGGATGCGTAAGTAGGCTGGGCATGCCAATTCTAAGAATTCTTGGGACAGGAATTTCAGACAGGGTCCCCACATCTTGTTGAATTGAGGCAGCTTCTGCTCTACTGAGGCTGTTAGCTTCTCCATGGCAAGGAGATCCCAGATTTTGTAGATTCAGTCTAAGTGAGTGGGTATTGTAGCTGTACCCCAAAGTGCTAGCAATAATTGCTTGGCAACACATAGAGCCAGAGTGATGGCTCGTCCACGCATGGATTTCAAGGGATAAGTCAGGGCATTCAGGAGACCCAGGAGAATGTAGCTCGGGAATCTGGGGAGTTTGATGTTATACATTTGGTCAATGGAGGCAAAGACTTCAGACCAGTACTGCTAAAGCTTTGTACACTGCCAAAGAAGGTGGGTTAAAGTTCCCACTTGGTCGCAGCCCCTCCAGCAACATGCATATCCATCTCTTTTCCATTGAGCTGTTCGCGCAGGGGTATAGTACCTATAGTGGGCTATTTTGAGGAGTGTTCCTTTGCCTGAGGTGCTATGTACTGAAGAATGGGAATGGGCTCACTTTTGAATGGCTGACCACTCTTTGGAAGTGAAGAGGCGTTCGCACTTTTCTCCCAGCGCAACAGTGCTGAGGATTTGACGGGGTTCTGTAGAGTGTTGAGAAAGATATATATGTCGGAGAGGAGACGTCATCAGTATTTCTAGTGTGAAGCCATTTCTCAAATGGTAAGAGCGGATGGCTAGCATGAGGCAGATGCAGGGCTAAGTGACCCAGTGTTGGATGGCTAAGTACTGCCAGTGAGTGGCGGATGGGATATGATAATGTCACTGGATCTGTGCAAAGTCCATTGGTCACGTCGTGAAAGAAATCACCTATTCTTTTGCAATTGGCTTGTTGCCATTGTGTGCAGCTGGAGTACTAGTATGCTGGGGGGAAATGATTGGTTGTAGTGGGGAGATGGGAATGGATAAGTGTTTTGAGTTCTGCACCCTGTCCCCTGGTCCCTATTGTAGAAATAAGAACAGGCAAGATATATACCCCTGGTGGTCTGTGTTGTTTGGACAGCCAAGGCACCTTCCAAATATGAATGCTGGCGACTGCTTGGTCAATAAAGCACCAGTGCTTCTCCGAGAGGAGCATATTCCATTCCACTATATACCGAAGTTGTGCAGCTTAATAAAATGTGTGAGGTGGGAAATCCCAAGGCCACCCTCTACTGGGGATGAATAGACCTGATGTTTAGCTATGCATGCTTTCTTACCCGCCCAGGTGTAGTCTTCTAGAAAATGTTGCATTTTATTCAGCACCTGTGGAGGAGGTAGGAAAGGTAGTGTCTGCATACCATACAAAATCTTAGGTAATAGGGTTATCTTAACAGCCGCGAGTCGTCCAAGCCATGAAAGCATGTGGTCTTTCAAACTCCGTAAGTCTGATCATGTTTTTGATATGCCATAATTGCTCTCCACGGTCTGTGCCAGTGTAGAGTGGATTTGGAGCCCTGAGTATACAACCCCATGTTTAGCCCATGAGAAGGGGAAGAGGTGTTTAAGGGTGGTTCGATCGGTTGCTGGGACTGTCGAATTGAGGATCTGCGACTTCTGAGATTAGTTTTAAACCCAGGGGCTTAACCACAAGCCTCCAGTTCCTCCATTAACAGCGGCAGGGTTTTGAGGGCGTGCGACAGGCTACCATGACATTATCCACGTAAAGAGCAAGCTTATATTCCCTCCCGTCCATAGTGATACCTGTTATTGTGGGTTTACTACAGATACGTTCCACAAGGGGTTCAATATATAGGGCAAAAAGTAGTGGAGATAGGGGACAGCCCTGTCTGGGTGCCATGGGTAATGTCGTTCGGGGGAGGACGTCAAGCCATTAACCAGTACAGTCGCTCGGGGACCAATATAGCTACACCCAACCCAGCATCGGAACCGCTCACCAAGGCCCACCTTCTGAAGGACCGAGAACAAATAAGGCCAATGTATCCAGTCAAATCCTTTCTCAGCGTCCACCGGCTGCAGTAATTCAGGAATTGGGGTGCGTTGAGTTTTATCTAAAAGGTGACACAGGTATTGTTGAAGGAAGTGACCCGCTTGGGGCCACCCGGGTCACCTCGGACCACCTCTCAGCCTTCCATACCAGAGGAAGAGTCAGAAGAACAGTGGAGAATATACCAATAATTGTTTTATTCAGATACACTCAGAGTGGAGCCCCGTCTGCACAGTCTCGAAGAGTGGTACAGATGGAACTGTAAATCAACAAGCATAGAGATACATTATGTACATTTCATAGCCGGGCAAAGACACAGTGGAATTTTCCAGGCAGATGCAACTGGACAGTGAAATACAAAAAAATAGGTTTCGGTTCTTGTATCTCACACAACCTTTCACAATCCAAGGTTGTTTCACCCTGCGCCCGCCACCAGACAAGTGGGAGAGGGCCTTTATCTAGTGAGAAAGGTATGCGTTAATATAAGCAGTCTATTAATTACTGAGGCAAAACTTCAACATTTCAGAAACAAAACTTAACAGAGGTTTTTCTCGGAAATGGCAAAGGATTAGTTTCAATCGTCATTCAAAATGGCGTCTGAACAGAAAATGGTGACGCAAATCCTAACTTATATAGGGCACTGCATAAGCAATCTCGGGTCTATTCTAACAGACCTTCCTTTTAGCATGAGCTAAAATATTTTCAACTATAGCAAAAAGAACAGAATTGCAAACAATAACAGAATATCAAATTGGGGTACAGTTATGAACACTCCATACCATCAACATCAGAAAGCGAAACAGCAAGGAGGGATGAGTTCGCAAATATTCCTTCATCAATATTCATCAAATCATCAACATCTTTCTGAAGCATTATAGTGGCATTTGTGTCGTGAATTGATATTTTCTTTTTATGTGTGAAAACAGTAGTACAATAGGAACAACAAAAGGGGAGACACTGAACGAGTACACAGCAGAGCATCCTTACCACAATAAGATAAATCACTTTTTCAAGGATCCAGCCCCAGCTGCCGAAAAGGGACCAACTCCAATTCCCACTCTCCATTCCCTTGACATTTTCAAGGATATCTAAAGAATAGCACTCATTACAACGCATGCGTTTACAACGCATGCCATTACAACACAAGTCGTTACCACGACGCGTTGTTACATCGCATGCCATTACAACGCAAGTCGTTACAACGACTTGCTGTAGGGGGGCGCTGGAGTTTGAAAATCCAACAAATCCAACACCTTCTGCCCCCTACAGCAAGTCGTTGTAACAAATTGTATTGTAATGGCATGCGATGTAACAACGCGTCGTTGTAACGACTTGCGTTGTAAAGGCATTATAATGTAATGCCTGCGTTGTAATGGATGTTTTCCTATCTAAAATGTGTTTGGTAATATTCTTTTCCATATTATCGATCCCGACCACACACTGATCGCGAACTACCACGCATATACCACCACTTTTGGCTAGAATAAAATCCACTGCATATCTAGTCTGTTCCGAATATATTGGCATACTTTCCAATTGAGTGGTGATCTCATGCAAGGCTGCCACTGTAGTATTAGATAGAATTTGCAACTTGCATCCAAAATATTCACTGGCCTATTCACCCCTAGCCATGGAAGTACTACCCAATGTGAAAATAGAAGAAAGGATGTATCCAAAGGTGATACCATTACTGTAATTATTGACCTCTATATCGGTCACTCCCTCACAGAATTCTTTTGTTAGTGTCCTTTTAACCCATCTTATTTTAGGCTTGGCATATTTACAGGGCACACCCAAAGGCAATACCATGCCAAGACCTACATCGTCTCTACCATTATAAACATTGGAATAAGTCCCATTAGACAAAAAGAAAAACCCTGGGTGTGCATAAATCGGCCCCTCATAATCCACTGCAGCATACCTGGAGTTCATTCCGAAAGTACTTGGATCCTCTTTATTCACTAAGTGAACCGTGTGTTTGTACAACACCATTCCTGAACAATTTATATACAATGATGTATCCATACTGTTCACAATGGGGCAACAAGCAGGGTAATAACCAGCCTCCCGAGGGACTGTCAATTCCTTGCAATGCCATCACACTAATATTATGTTCTGTTCTTCCATATAAAAATTATCACAATATGTATTGTTCTCACAACCCGGATAACCCACTCCTCGTGGTTTTCTATGGTATAGACATGGCCCCAGATAACAAAAACCAAATACTCCTTTCACTTCTGTAAATTGAGGTGGTCGAGTATATGTGTAATTCACAAGTGACAATGGATATGCAGTCCATAGACCGGTGACAGATTGGGTGGGATAACAAGCGGTCCCTTCGCCAAAGAACCTCTTATGTGTTTCCGGGAATACATTACTCGGGGCAGTTCTTTTATTTCGTCTCGGGGAAATGACCTTATCCTTACTGCGTAAAGGCACACTTTGAGCATCTTCCAAAACCCATGACTCCCCACACAGTATTATTATCATCAGAATCAAAAGAACAACACGTTATTTTGCTTTTCCTCAACCACATCATATTATGTTGTGCAACAGTAACTATTGGCTGCTCCTGCTCAGCAACCTTTCGGCCAAAAGGATGCATAATGAATTCAAAAGAAAGAGAATGCAAGCAAATATGAAAGTTCCCAGTGTCCGTTAGAGCCTCACTGGCACAGGATCCTATTGTCCATCAATAAGTTGGCGCTCTTGAGCACCGGTGGTGGAGCTTCCACTGTCCTAAGCTCTTCTCCTAATCTATCCCACGTCGATAAAGGTGGTATACCTTCAAAGTATACTTTTTTCCCTGACTAATGTTCAAACAACAAAGGCAAAGCAAACACAGAATTTTTCACTCATTGCAATTAGTCGTTGATACTGTTACTCAGTACTACCTATCTTGTACAGTCCATCCCTAATCTTTTTCTCCTTAGACTCAGTAGCCCCCAGCCGAGGGTGCAAATTGTACCTGGCAGCCCCAGGCACTGTATGATCAATGAACAAAGAATCCTGGACAGCTATTATTTCTGGTGGAACAGCCTTGTTCAAAACATCATCGTTCTCCTTATCTGTCTGTGTCCAGGTCAATTTGGCATCACTAAAGGGGACGAACCTGGGCACTTGCTCACATTCAGTGTCTCCGATACCCTCCTTGAACCACAGGTCATATGGCAATGGTAACGGAATCCTTCGGCAGTGGGTGACACGCACCAAGTTTTTCCGACCAGCAACCTTTTCAGCCATCCGTGTCACCAACAGAACTTGCTCAGGGCCTTTCCAGCGGGGCTCCAGACAGTTCTTCCTCTGGAAATTCCAGACCAGGACGTAATCACCGGGTTGAATGTCGTGGCCGAGCCCCTCTGGAATAGAAGGTAGGGTCCCGTACCTGTTGGTGAATAGAACGTAAACCTTCTGTCAATTGTCCAAGATTATCAAGCAACACAGGGTATTCAATATCAGAGTATTTACGAGGACGCAGGACACCCCAGACATTTGCCGGGCGTCCAAATACAACCTCGTAAGGTGATAAGCCTGTTCTAGAATGAGCTGTAGTTCTTGTTGACAAAAGAGCTAACGGTAGAGCATCTGGCTGTTTTAACCGTCGTCTCCTGAATGTTTGCCAATTTCAATTTGAGAGTACCATAGTATTTCTCAACCAAACACGCTGACTGCGGATGACTGGCAGCATGAAATTTCTGTTTAATATGTAAACCTTCATAAATCAATTTAATCACTTTCCCATTAAAATGAGACCCGTTGTCACTCCATATAATTCAGGGCAAACCGAATCGAGGAAAGTATTCCTTAAGGAGTACTTTCGCAGTTGTAATGGCCGTATTATCCTTAGTAGGGTAAGCCTCAATCCATTTGCTGAACGCACATATGACCACTAAAACATACTTAAGATTATTACATCTTTCTAGCTCAATGAAATCAATTTGGAGGACTCCAAACGGGAAAGTGGGTGGTGCATAATTACCAGGCGGTGTAGGGGTACCCTTCCCTGGATTATGTTTCATGCAGATCATGCAATGTTTCACCAAATGCGCAGCTGTCTTAGAGATGGTGTCATTATGCCAAACAGGGGCTAACAATTTACAAATGCCTTTCGCACTAATATGGGCTGGACCATGGGCCATAGTAACCACACGAAGTACACATGCATCGGGCAACATCCATTTCTGTTCTCCAGATTTATCAATCCAACATCCTTCCTCATTTAACTGTGCTGTACTCTTCTGCCATTTCGCTAATTCCTCTATTGCGGCTTTGCTTTGTATCTCCTTTACACTTTCAACTGTATTTTCAAACATAGCAACCTCAGGAACCCCCCTAGCTGGACCTGCAACAAACATGCGTTTCATTTTACTTCGAGCCGTCTCCTTGGCTACCTGATCTGTAAATGCATTTCCTCTACCCACATCATCAGTAACCTTCCTATGAGCACTGCACTTAATTATTGCCAATTTCTTGGGGAGCATTAAGGCAGACAAAAGCTGCAATATAAGGTGCCCATGTTGGATTTTGGTACCATGAGAGGTAAGAAATCCTCTCTCTACCCACGGTTCCGTCATAAGCCACGGTGGGCATGTGCTCATGACGGAACCGTTCCATCTTGGCACCCACCCATGGGGGAAGCGCTGCCGCTCCCCCCCATGGGCAGTCCATCAACTCCCCACAAACAGGGATGGCAGCAGAAGAGTTTCCGCATCCACCTAGACCCCCCCTTGGCAATCCCATGACGTCAGTACGCACAGCGCGCGCCGACGTCATCAGGAGGCCTGGACACGCTGGAAGCCATTTGCTTCCAGGCGGCCGAGAAAACAGGTAGGTGTTTCCTGCTCCGGGGGAGGGAGTTTCCCTGTGCATCGGGGGAGAGGAAAGAGTTTTTCCTCTCCCCTGATGTCTCTTTGTAGGGCATTTCTGCTGCACGATCGCACACAGTGTTGCGATCGTACAGCAGAAATGCCCCCACTGGGCACCAGGGATTTATTTTATTGTAATGGAAGCGACCCCTTGGGCAAGGGTCGCTTCCAAGGGGGTAACATTTTGTTTATGTTTTTTAGCCCCCCCTGGGACAGATCGGCCCATTTTTTGGGCTTTCTGCCCCCAGGGGAGGCAGAAAACACTAGGCACCAGGGATTTTTTTTTATTGCAGATGGAAGTGACCCCCTGGGCAAGGGTCGCTTCCAAGGGAGTCAAGTTAAGTTTATGTTTTTTCTTCCCCCCCCCCTGGAGGCAGAACGGCTTGTTTTTGGCCTTTCTGCCCCCAGAGAAGAGCAGAAAACCCCACTAGGCACCAGGGATTCTTTTTTTATTGCAGATGGAAGTGACCCCTTGGCCAAGGGTCGCTTCCAAGGGGTTAAATTATGTTTATGTATTTTCTGCCATCCCTGGGGACAGATCTGCGTGTTGTTTTTAGCCTTTTGCCCCCAGGCACCAGGGATATATTTCTTTTGCTTGCGTGGATCCCCCAACATTTTCCTGCCCAGAATCCCTGCAAACCTCAAATTTAGCTGAAAAAATCCCTTTTTCCACACATTTTTGCATGGGATCACCGTGCCAGCACAAATGTCCTACCACTCAGCGTTCCCCTTGGTCTCCCAAGTAAAATGATACCTCACTTGTGTGGCTGTCTAATGTAGAATCAGCTAAAAACGTATTTTTAAAAAAATGGAGCGCGTAGAATTCACTGTGCTATACCCTTAATCCCTATGTTTTTGGCCCTTCCTAGTCACAGGCCCTTGGCCCACCCAACCAAGTGAGGTATCATTTTACTCGGGAGAACAAGGGGAACACTGGGTGGTAGGATATTTGTGCCTGCATGGTGATCCCACACATAAATGTGTGGAAAAAAAAAAGTTATACCTCACCGGGGGGCGCTAGAGGGCGCCAAGCAAGATGGCCGCACTTACGTGAGGCTCTTGCAGCTCGGGGCACTATCCGCTCAACATCCTCCTCATCACCTGCCCCTAATCGCTAGACACATCACTGCTGGGGTAGCGGAAACTACATACTACCCACCTGTGTGGAGATATCTGCGGAAATTAAATTACAGACCTCAAAAACCGCCTCTGCAGACTCTGGCCTTGATGACCTAAGATGGCGGCCGCCATCGCTGCCTAACTCTGAGATCGTCGCTGCGGCGCCGGAGACTTGGCACGCGATAGACCTGCCTCTACACCGCCACTCGCGGCGGCTGGTGACCCCGCGAGCTTCCTGTGCCAGGGAGACAAGTGCATCTGGACTGCCATCTGAAGTTTTGATACGGCGGCCCTGGGCGGGCGCGGACGGCACCAGCCTGCTGCACCCCTGGGAACTCGCGCCTTTCACCGCTGCTTGCCATCCTGTGACGTCCCCTCCAGCGACTGCGAGATCCTGCATCGACTTGCCTGGGTGAGAGCGCCTGAAGACCACGCTCCGCCTTAGCCCAACTCCAGCCTGAACGACCTGGGATGACGGCTCCCGTCTTCACCTAGTGCTGCGGGTGTCGCTGCGGGTCCGGAGGCCCGGCCCGGGCTAGATCTGCCGCTGCGGCGCTGCTCACGACGACCGGTAACTCTGTGGGCGGATAGGGCGGCCCCGGATTGGCGAGGACCACACCAGCCTACTGAACACCAGGAAGCCTGTGCCTCTCCCTGCCGCACACCTTCGCCACCTGGTTTGCCCGCTCCGGCGGCCGTGGGACTCTGCTTCCACTTGCCCGGTGAGTCTGCCTGCTGCGAAGACCACGCTCCAGGACCCCCAACGCTCGCTTCTCCATTGCCTGAGTCAATCATCTGGTCTGCACCGCTACCTTATGCGGCCTCCCGCGGCGGCGCCCCCGGCCTCTTTGTGATCTGCGCTGCCACCGTCTCGCCACCCGGGGCCGCCTGTAGTATCCCTGCTGCACCGCCACTGTCTGACCTCCCTCCCTGCACTGTGCTGAGAGACTGCTGCGCCAGCCGTGCCTGACTCCCGAGGAAGACAACCCTCTCACGGCCTGGGGCCGGCATTTCCCGACCGGCCTCCCTGCTTCGCCTAGCCCTGCGCCAATCCTTCACAACCGGGGACCCTGCTCTCTCTCGCTGTTGCGGTCTGCCGGCTCTCTGCGGCCCTCAACGCTCCTTCACTCAGTCAGGACATCCTCCTTTGACTCCTCGCCAGCCCGCCCAACCAGCAATACCCGCCTGCCACCTTCATCCACTGATGCCCTCGGCTTCCTGAGGCGCCTGCACGGCCGATATCTTCCTCACTGGGGCCGTCTTCCCCAATACGATTCACCAACTGCCGATCTGCACTGGTCGCTGAGCGGTGGAGAGCCTGACACCAACCCGCTCTAATCGCTGCTGCATTTCAATCTCACCCACCTAACAGCCTACCACCACCTGCGGAGCCCAACATCTTACTCTCCCGCATAAACGCCTCCCCAGGCCTCCTGGACCTGCTATAAACGGCTGCATATCTTCCGGTACACAAATTTGCCCGTGGCGGCCCACATAGCCCCTTCCGCTGATACGGCCCCAGGTGCATCGAACAACAACCCCGTAGGCACACCCACTGCTTGCCTCCCCCTGAATCGCAACCGTCGCCATGGGCAAAGCTGACGGCAAGCAGCCCAAACTTACCTTCGAGGCCCGCAAATCCGCTAGAACGCAGGCGGACATGGATGGTAAGCAAATCGGAGTCCCCACTCCTGCCCAACCCACTTCCACGGAGGACCTGAAAGAACTCCTCCTCGTAATGCAATCTAGTTTGACCTCCATAGAGACCAAAATGGACGCGATGAACGCTCGCATGGACACTCTCACGCACAAAAGCAAGCAGCATGAAGAACGGATTAAAGAAACGGAACGTCGCATTTCCGATCTGAAAGATACCTCCACCACGACCGCAGACAAAACACTCGACATGGAAAAAGTCTTGAGGGTCATAGCCGCAAAAAATGAAGACCTAGAATCTCGCTCGAGACGCAACAACCTGCGGATCCTAGGAGTGCCGGAATCAACCGCCACAGGCAAAATGGAGGATTACGTGGAGCGCATGCTTACCGCGACCTTTGGAAGAGAGGCCTTTTCGACGGTCTTCAGTGTCGAGAGAGCGCATCGGTAATTGGCCCCTCGCCCTGTACCTGGCACCACGCCTCGCCCCATCATTGCGAGGCTCCTCAACTATAGGGATCGAGATGCCGCACTACGGCTTGCCAGGGAGTGTGGGCAGGTGCTCTTCGAAGGCATAGAAGTTTCACTATACCCTGACTTTATCATGGCCGTCCAGGAGGCGCGCAGGAAGTTCCTCCCAGTGAAGAAAAAGCTTCAACAAATGAACATTGCCTATGCTATGCTCTTTCCCGCACGCCTCAGTCACTTATCAAGGGAAGCAACACATCTTTACTAACCCTCAGCATGTTCATGACTTTATAAAAACCTTACCCAAGAGATCCACGGATCGTGCTTCCCCCTCCACTCGTTCAACCGAAACTGGCGGCACATCAGATGTAGAATGATGGTCATATCTCTCTTTAAGATACCTGACACGGCCTTTACTTGGTAACTTTCACTGCCGCTGATCCCCTCAGATCACTGCTTGAAATGCGACGCCCTTCATTATGGACTGCTGCAAGGTCCCTGTTGGGCCTCTCCTGCGGATGTCATAGCCGCTTCCCTACCCGGAGACATCACCGAAGAACTCTGGGCAAGTTGAGACTTTCTACTATTCTCCCCCGAGCGCCCTCGCTGCTGCGAGGTGTCTCTGGTTCGCCCTCTGGCCGCTACCCACTTAGGGAACCCCTATCCTGCTCTGGTTTATCATGTTCACAGCCCTGCATCCACCCTCCCCCGTTGGGAGCATGGAGCACGAGGCACTGGGGAAGGGAAGGAGGGAATCAGGCCACGACAGGATTGGGCTGCTGATGTGGGTGGGGGGAGGAGGGAGGTTGTGTTTCCTGCCACTTACTGTTGACTTGATATGCATAGGCACAGCCGACGCAGCTGACCTGCTCGACACGTAACTAACGCCCACTGCAACACTCCCGACATGTGACCATGGAGAACCGACCTAGCCCCTCCAGATACAACCTCTTGACGTGGAACGTGAGAGGTGTGCGAGATCCCCGTAAGCGCCAACACATCCTTTCTTACCTGGACCGACACAATATACACTGCGCTCAGCTTCATTTGCATCCCGCTGGGCAACCTGCCAATGTTTTCCTCATACTCCACCTACGCACGTGGCACGGTCATTTTGATTAAGCGCACAATCCCCTATACCCCCATTGGGTCCTACGCTGACCCGCAGGGTCGGTACAGTATCCTATGGGGCAGACTGGCTGCTCAATCCATAACGCTTGTCTCCTGTTATGGCCCGAATACTGACGATCCCGAATTCTTCCGGGTCCTATGGGGCAGGATCCTGGACACTGGCTCAACACACGTGGTGTGGGGAGGAGATTTTAATGTCACCCTCGACCCACCGCTAGATCGCTCACACCCACAACCCCATCACTACTCCAACCCACATCATACCCTTAACCACATCATCAATGACCACGGCCTCGTCGATGCTTGGCGCAGCCTTCACCCACGAGATAGAGAAGGCTCCTGCTTTTCCACTGCCCACTCCTCCTGGTCTCGGATTGACAGCTGGCTTATCTCTAGAGGGTTAACCCCGTGGATGTCCCGCTCTTCCCATCTCCCGCGCACCTACTCTGACCACTCACCGGTCCTCCTCACGCTCACACCCCCTCATGAAGAATCACCATACCTGTCCTGGCGCTTACCCACGCATGCCTTGTTGGACCCTGTATTTAAAGGAGAACTTGAGCAAGAAATTGTCGATTTCTTTCCTCGCAATGAACACTCAGTCACACAATACTCCACTGTATGGGAGGTCTTCAAAGTCACCGTGCGCGGAATCTGCATCGCCAAAAGTGGGGGGATCCTGAGGGACATTCGCTCCACACTCAATAAGCTGGAGAACGAACTTAAGCGCACTGAAGCTCAGATGCAAGCCACACCCACCCCAGAGCTAAAAACGCGCCTGTGGGAACTAATCACTGACTATCAAGAGACAGCTGATAGGGAGTGCAAGTTCAGAGGGAAATATCACCAGGCCCGCCACTATGGGGAGGGTGAAAGACCAGGCAAAGCGCTTGCGGCCCTGAATCGCCCACCTAGATTCTCCAACACTATCCTAGAAATCACTGATGAGGACGGCCTCCTGCACAGAAGCACTTCAGACATAGCTGCCACCTTTAAACGCTTTTACAAAGCCCTGTACACCTCACACAGGACACAACCTGTCAATTTCACCCCTTTCTTTGAAGACCCTGCGATTGCCTGGCTTGGGGACACCCAAAGAGAATTTCTCCTTGCACATCACGAGGACGACGAGATCATCACAGCTATAATGCAACTGCAGTCTGGCAAGGCCCCTGGCCCTGATGGCCTCCCGGCTGAATTTTACAAAACCTTCCGTACTATACTTATCCCCATTCTACGACATGTCTATGAGGAGGCTCGAGAAACGGGCATAATTCCCCAGACAATGCGAGAGGCGCTCATAATATCCTTACCGAAGCCAGGGAAACTGGCTGCGCAATGCGATTCATATAGGCCCCTCTCCCTCATAAACGTAGATGCTAAAATCTTAGCAAAACTGATCGCAAACCGTATTAGCCCCCTCATGACCGCTCTTGTCCTCCCTGACCAGTCAGGGTTTGTGCCAAGCAGAGGTACATCTCACAACCTTCGCACCATGTCTGCTGTCCTGCAGGACATTGACCCTGACACAAATGCGGTGGCTGTCTTCCTTGACGCCACCAAGGCATTTGATTCCCTAGAATGGGACTATCTAGCATTTGTTCTTCAGCGCATGGGCTTCCCTGCTCCATTCTTGGCATGGATTAACTTGCTATACACAGGCCTGCAGGCTAGCATATTAGTCAATGGCACTAGGTCCTCCGCCTTCACAATAGCCAGAGGTACCAGGCAAGGGTGCCCTCTATCTCCTCTCCTCTTTGCCCTAGCAATTGAGCCCCTGGCTGCCAAGATTCGCCAGCATTTCCGCGATCATGCCCTCATATACCCCGAAAGGCAAATATTAATTTCCCTATACGCCGACGACCTCACTCTCTATCTGCGCAATCCGGGAGATAGTCTCAACCCCATTTTAAGGTTGCTCATCCTCTTTGGACACCTCTCGGGAGTCAACATAAACCGGGGTAAATCCCAGATTTTTCCCCTTACTGATGCCACTACACGGTTCGTACCAGACTTCCCCCTTGCGTGGTGCGAAGCCACAATCACATATCTAGGAACAGTAATCACTCAAAGTCGTAACGACTTGATGGCAACCAACTATGGGCGCGCACTAGACCTCCTTACTGACAAAATTACCAGGTGGATTGCCATGCCAATTTCACTGGCCGGGAGAGCCTCACTTATCAAGATGGTAATCCTGCCCAAATTGCTCTACCTTTTCATTAACATCCCCTATGCCCCCAGCAGACATTTCTTTAAAGCCCTAAAAACTCAACTCATCCGTCTTACCTGGGGAGGGAAACAGGCTAGATTGCGCTGGGACACTCGGCCCTTTAGTGCTGGGGGCTTTGAGATTCCAGACCTGGAACTGTATTTCAGCTGTGGTCAAGCCCACTTTGCCGCGTATTGGATGGACCCCCCTTATATGCCTCATCTAGCAATCGAAGTCGGGTATATGACCCCGACCCCTTGCTCCGCCTATTTAAGCGAACCTGCCATCCAGAGGTGCCTTGCCTCCACCACAGTAGACTGCACCACAAGCGCTTGGCGAGACCTAGCCCGTCGCCTCCACATAACCACACAATACTCCCCCTTGTTGCCCCTCCAAGGCAGGCTTGACCTCCCAGTCATGCGGGAAGGAGGCTGCCGCCAACTCCTCCGAAAGCTTTCAATTCAGACCTGGGGTAAGCTCTATGTTAACGGTAAATTTTGTACCAGTGAAGAGTTCTTCGGTGCTACCCTACCTACCTCCTGGAACGCTTTTTCTACATCAGACTGAGACAGGACGTTAAGGCCCTCACCCCGTGCTTCCCACAGGAGCCCCCCACTATGACTCCGCTACACACCCTCCTGCAGAAAACTACCCCCACACATGTCATTTCACTGCTGTGCCGCACTACCCAAAGAGACTGCACACATGACCCCCCTTCGGCTAGGTCCCGCTGGGAGGAAGAACTCGGCTCCCCCCTCACTGACGACCAGTGGTCCTTCTGCTGCCAACACACCGGGAAAATATCCGCCAGCAGCAGGCTGCGCATCATTCACTACAAGTACTTACACTGTCTCTATTATACCCCCACACGCCTGATGCGCCTTCGCCTCCGTGACACCGACCGCTGTCACCGATGTGGGAGTGAGGGAGTGGATTGAAAACACCTAGCTTGGGAATGCCCTCCCATTCGACGCTATTGGTCGGAGGTGTTGGTGCCGCTTGATCTGATGACCGGACTGCACATTCCCGACGACCCCCTAGTCACACTCCTAGGCTACACCGAAGAATTGACCGCTTCAGTGCGGAGATACATCTCCCTGGCGCTCTTGCTAGCTAAAAGACGAGTCGCCTGCAGATGGGGCAGAGGGAGGGCGCCCAAATTCAAAGACTGGCTGAATGACCTTATATATTGCCAAGAACAATTGCACACTTATGCCGAGCTCCTACCGCCTTCCTCCCGCCCATGTGACATATGGTCTCCCCTCCAATCATACCTCCTGGAGCAAGCTGCCACCGATGACGCAGATATAGAACCTCGACCGGATGGTTGACGGGGATCACGCATGTTATGAGTTCTGACTCATAAGGAACCTAATTGTGTCTAGAAGGCAAAACTTAAGATGGTCGCTTACGTGGGGCTTTGGTAGGTTCATACACAATGCTCAGGATACTTTGATGCTGCATGAATGATCAACCTGCATTGTCGACATTGTTAAGTGGTAATGTTTGTCTCTTAAGTATTGTATCCTATGCTTAAAACTCAATAAAGAAATTAAAAAAAAAAAAAAAAAGTTATACCTCACCGGATTCTCCTGGGTCTCTAGTTTTTAGAAATGTGTGGGGTTGGTAAGTTTCCCTAGATGGCTGCCGAGCACGGGGCCAATATTCCAGGTGACCACCCTTGCAAAACCAGGTCGTTTTGTGATAGGTAATTTTGATGTCTCCACAATACATTTTGGGCCCTTGCCTGTTGCAGGTACTTGGCCCACCCACATGAGTGAGGTACCATTTTTATCGGGAGACCTGTGGAAATGCTCGGTAGTAGGAAATTTGTGTCAGTACAGTTATCCTACAACTTTCCCACACAGAAATTTGAAAAAAATTAGATTTTTTCAGCTAACTTTGAGGTTTGCAGGGGATTTTGGGTAGGAAAACGTTGGGGGATCCACACAAGCCATACCTCCCTGAACTCCCCCGGGTGTCTAGTTTTGAAAGATTTCTGGGTTTGGTAGTTTTCCCGAGATGGCCGCTGAGCCCGGGGCCAAAAACCCAGGTGCGCCCCTTTGCAAAGCAAGGTCATTTTGTGATAGGTTATTTTAATGTCTCCACAATAGGTTTTGGGCCCTCCCCCGCCGAGGGGCACTTGGCCCAACCACACAGCTAGGCACTTTGCAAAAAAAAGGGTCAGTTTTCACTGTAAAAATGTGGTGTGTCTACGTTGTGTTTTGGCCTGTTTCCTGTCGCGGGCACTAGGCCTACCCACACAAATGAGGTACCATTTTTTGTTGAGAGACTTTGGGGAATGCGGGGTGTATGGAATTTTGTGGATCCACACAGATTCCAGAACTTTCCATCACAGAAATGTGAGGAAAATGTGTTTTTGTGACAAAGTTTGAGGTTTGCAAGGGATTCTGGGTAACAGAACCTGGTGAGAGCCACATAAGTCACCCCCTCCTGGATTTCTCTGGGTGTCTAGTTTTCAAAAATGTATAGGTTTGCTAGGTTTCCCTAGGTGCCGGCAGAGCTAGGGTTCAAAATCCATAGCTAGGCACATTGAAAAAAAAGGGTCAGTTTTCACAGTAAAAATGTGGTGTGTCCACGTTGCGTTTTGGCCTGTTTCCTGCCGCAGGCACTAGGCCTACCCACACAAGTGAAGAACCATTTTTATTGGAAGACTTTGGGGAATGCGGCTGGGTGGAATTTTGGAGATCCGCGCAGATTCCAGAACTTTCCATCACAGAAATGTGAGGAAAATGTTTTTTTTTTTACAAAGTTTGAGGCTTGCAAGGGATTCTGGGTAACAGAACCTGGAGAAAGCCAAACAAGTCACCCCCTCCTGGATTCCCCTTGTTGTCTAGTTTTAAAAAATTTATAGGTTTGCTAGGTTTCCCTAGGTGCCGGCAGAGCTAGGGTTCAAAATCCACAGCTAGGCACGTTACAAAAAAAGGGTCAGTTTTCACTGTAAAGATGTGGTGTCCACGTTGCGCTTTGGGCCGTTTCCTGTTGCGGGCACTAGGCCTACCCACACAAGTGAGGTACCATTTTTATCAGAAGACTTAGGGGAATGCGGGGTGGGTGGAATTTCGTGGATCCACGTAGATTCCAGAACTTTCCATCACAGAAATGTGAGGAAAATGTGTTTTTTTTACACACTTTGAGGTTTGCAAGGGATTCTGGGTAAAAGAACCTGGTGAGAGCCAGGCAAGTCACCCCATCCTGGATTCCCCTGGGTGTCTAGTTTTCAAAAATGTATAGGTTTTCTAGATTTCCCTAGGTGCCGGCAGAGCTAGGGTTCAAAATCTACAATTAGGCACTTTGCAAAAAAGGGTCAGTTTTCACTGTAAAAATGTGGTGTGTCCACGTTATGTTTTGGGCCGGTTCCTGTCGCGGGCACTAGGCCTACCCACAAAAGTGAGGTACCATTTTTATCAGAAGACTTTGGGGAATGCGCGGTGGGTGGAATTTTGTGGATCCACGCAGATCCCAGAACTTTCCATCACAGAAATGTGAGGAAAATGTGTTTTTTTAAAACTAAGTTTGAGGTTTACAATGGATTCTGCGTAACAGAACCTGGTGAGAAGCACACAAGTCACCCCATCCTGGATTTCCCTTGGTGTCTAGCTTTCAAAAATGTACAGGTTTGCTAGGTTTCCCTATATGCTGGCTGCGCTAGGGCCCAAAATCCACATTGGGCCTAGTGGGCTTTCTGCCGCCCTGGGGGGGGAGGGGGAATAGGGGGGGGTGTTTGCCCCGATATGCCCCCAAGGGGGGCAGAAAGACTGTGGCTATTTGTTTGGGGGGTGGGGGCATTGGTATGCCCATTCTGGGCAACTCCAACTCCCACGCATAAAAAAAGCCAGCGTAATCGCTCTCTGACGCCCCCTGGGGGGCAGACCAGGGGCTACTGCCCCATCTGTCTCCTGGGGGGGGGGGGCAGAAAGACTGTTGCATTTTTTGGGGCGTGGTGGGGGGATTGGCAGTCCATCCTGGGCAGCCCACACCCCTGAATTAAAAAAAAAATATTCCCTGATGCCTATTGGTCTTTCTGCCCCCCCCCCGGAAGCAGATAAGGGGCTTTTGCCACTACCTGCCTCCCGGGGGGGGGGCAGAAAGACTGTGACAATTTTTTTTGGGGTGGGGTTATTGGCATACCCATTCTGGGCAGCCCTCACCCCGAACTTTGGAAGAAAAAAATCCCTGGTGCCTAGCGGGCTTTCTGCCCCCCCCCAGGGGGGCAGATAAGGGGCTATTGCCCCATCTGCCTCCCAGGGGGGGCAGAAAGACTGTACCATTTTTTTTTGGGTGGGGGCATTGGGATGCCCATTCTGGGCAGCCCCCACCCCTATGTATAAAAAAAATAACCCCTGGTGCCTAGTGGGCTTTCTGCCCCCCCGGGGGGCAGATCAGGGGCTATTGCCCCCAACAGCCTCCTGGGGGGGGGCAGAAAAACCTTTGCCTTCATTGGGGGGGGTAGGGTGGGGGCATTGGGATGCCCATTCTGGGTAGCCCCTACCCCTGGCCTATTAAAAAATAATCCCTGGAGTCTAGGGTGCTTTCTGCCCCCCCGGGGGGGGGCAGATTGGGGGCTACTGCCCCATCTGCTCCCCAAGGGGGGCAGAAAGACTGCCTGTGCCAAAAATGTATGTGGGGAGCAAAGGCCCTTGCCCAAGGGGCCGCTCCCCCCTCCCTGGTGCCTGTGGGTGGATCCCTGCTTGGGGATCGCCCTCCTGGGGTGATCCCCAAGCAGGGATCCACTAGGGAAGGGTACCATTGGAAAGGGGGGATTCTCCCCTTTCCAACAATACCTCTCCGATGTGTTTCGGTGCTCAGGGGCTGAGATAGCCCCACAAGCACCGAAACTGTGAAACTGAATCTAAGTTTCAGTTTAGTTTTCGTTGCAATGACGATGGCGCGCCATGCGCACGATCGTCATTGCAAGGAAAACCAAAAATAGACCTCGAGAGGTTGGGGAAGCTCTTCCCCACCTCCCAAGGCAAAAAAAAAAAAGGAAATCCCTCTGCTGTCTGCAGCAGGGATTTTCTGAGCCAGTACTCATGACGGAATGGTTCCGTCATGAGCACAGGAGCACTGGTGCTCATGACGGAACCATTCCGTCATGAGCACCCAAAGGGTTAACATAGGCACCAAAACACATTGAAATCATCATAAAACAATATTTTTAATATCTATAATACTGAAAACACTATACTTAAAACTATATAACTTACTTAAAAAAACGATTTCTTGACAATGATATTTCTGCATCACAATATTTTTGTATCACAATATTTTTCAAAATATTTCTGTCTCCCGATATTAAAAATGATATTTTGCCCAAGTACCACATTTTTTAAGTCCCATGTTTCAGGTTGTTGCTGTTTCTGTCCCTTTAGCACCACCTCTAAGGGTCCCAGACTTATTGAGCACTATGTGGAGGGCAGGGCTTACTTAAGGCAGGGTCCAGGTGCGGTTTCAAGTTTATTTGACCTTGTTGTGTCCCTGTAGCTTGGAACAGAAGGCAAGCCAACTAGCCCCTGAAGTAACTTTAGTAGTCCTGGGTTCAAACAGCAGGGCAGTCCTCTGAGGGTATGAGGCAGGCTTCAAGCAGCAGAACAGTCCACTGAAGTATAAGGGAAGTCTCAAGCAGCAGGGCAGTCCTCTGAAATACAATGAAGTCCTTCTGAGTGCCCTCTGCAGGCCCAGGAGTGGACTGAAGAGTTGGAATGAGGATCCAATATATTGGTGCCAGCCTTTGAAGTGGGAGAAACATCTAGGCCTTTCTACATCTGGTTCTGGAAATTTCCCCCGTTCCCCTGCCCAGGCTACAATTGATCTAGGGAGACAAAAGGCTGCAGTCAAGTTCTTTGTGTGTGTGTTGGAGGCAGCCCTTTCAAATGTAAGTGGGGCAAGGAACAACTCCGCCCCTCACATCTTGGCAAGATGGCCCATCGAACCAACACCTAATCCCCCTTTTGTCTCACTATTTGTGAGGAATACACAAAGGCCATCTGCCACCCTAATCAAAGTCATGTGACCCAGAAAACAGAGTGCAGGCATAAAATGCTTAGGACAAGAAAATGCCAACTTTCTAAAACTGGCATTTTTAGAATTGTGACTTGAAATCCAACTTTACCAATACAAATTATTTTAAATTTCAATGTATTTGAGACCAAACATGATTTTTCTACCTGTTCCCAATCAAAAGTTAGTACTTAATAAATGTAATAAGGTAACTCAATGTTATCCTATAGGAGAGGTAGGCCTCACAGTAGTGAAAAACAAACGTGTATGTTTTGCACTACCAAGACATGTATAACTCAAAAACACATGTCCTACCTTTTAAATACAATGCACCTGCCCTTTGGGCTGTTTATGTCCGGGCTTACGGATAACGTAAATGCATTAAAAAGGGAGGTTTAGACCTGGCTAAGAGTTAACTTTGCACCTGGGCACCCAGGCAGCAGTGGCAGACCTGAGAAATGTTTAAAAGGGCTACTTAAGTGGGTGGTACAATAAGTGCCGCAAGCTCACTAGTAGCGTTTAATTTATAGGCCCTGGGTAAATGTGGTACCACTTTACTAGTAACATCTAAGTAAATTAGATGTATCAATCAGGTGTAGGCCAATTCTACCATGTTTTAAGGAGTGAGCACAAGCACTTTAGCACTGGTAAGCAGTGATAAAAGTACACACAGTCTAAAGCCAACAAAAGCTAGATACGGCAAATAGGAGAGAAGAAGGCAACATGTTTGGGGGCAACCACACCAAAGGCTGACAGCTGTAACAGAGAACCTTTCTCCACTTCGGTGCTGGAAGCGAAGCCATTTGTGATGTCACTGGAGCAACAAAGCAGCAGCCTCAGTGCCCAGAGATGAGTTTGCGATCCAATTTTTACACGCCTTTGAGGAGAACGAGATAAGAACGACATCAGTTAGACATGGTACAATGCGATCTCTAGAAAGGGGACCTATTAAGGTGGCTGACTTTGTGACCAGTCATGAAAACCAGAGAAGGGTTGGGTTGGTGATTAATTTGCAGGAAGCTAAGAGTATTCACAGGAAACTTAATTTCCGAATGTAAGTAATTTTTTCTTCTGATGGATAATTCTAGCAGCAGATTCCTCATCTTTTAAATACAGATTCACTAAGCCTTCTCCAACCAGGAGGTGGATTGGAATGCTGGTTAAACTAAAAAATCCTGAAGGACAAAATGTATGAAGTGGCCTTTCCTCTGCAGCTTCATGTCTAAAGAGTAATGCTTTGGAAAGGTGTGGATGGAAGCCGAAGTTGTAGCTATGCAGATCTCTGCAATGAGAATCACCTCCTCTTGCAATGCTGAAGTAGAAGATTTTGCTCTAGTGGAGAAAGCCATGATGCCCTCTGAAGGTTCTTTAAGAGCCAAAGCAAAGCATAACTTAATGCAAGTTAATGCATAACATGATCCACCATGAAAACGTCCCATTTGGATGGCTTTGCCTGACAATTGATAAGTATTTCATATGGTCAATATAAAAATAGATAGCTCTCTGGGATCCATACTGTGAAGCTCCTCTTCTTCTTTAGTAGGATATGGAGGAGGAACGAATTCAGGTAAGGTGAATGTTTGCCACATATGGAAGGGCGCGATCATTACAGTCAGCAAAGCAGCCATGGTTCTAAGAACCAGCTTGTCAGGATAGAAGGTAGTGAAGGCGGGTTTGACAGTTACAGTTCTTGTTGATATAATAGCTAACAGAAAAGTAGTCTTAAGAGTAAGCAGCTACAAATTACAACTGTGCAAGGTTTCGGAGAGGGAGCATATTAAAAAACAAAGAACCAGATTAAGATCACATTGTGGCTTTATGAAAGGGGTAGGCAGAAACATGTTGGTGAGGCTCTTTATAAACCTCATAACTATTGGAGATTTGAAGAGGGACGGTTGGTCCGGGACATGGAGAAAGGCGGACAGGGCAGATAATTCGCTTTTAACTAGGTCCACTGTGCACCCCAATGGACTAAAGGCACGGCAAAGAGAAAAATGTCAGATAAGTGGGCCTTAAGAGGGTTTACTGAGTGACTGTACATCATCTGATAAACACATCACACCTCACAGAAAAACAAGTTACTAATCTTTGGTAACGCTCTTTCTGGTAGACACTCTACCTCACCACAGATTCCTCGCCTTTTGAATATTCCCCAAGCATCAGACAGGATACGGAGGTTTTTGAGCAGTACTTCTGCGTGCTGATAGGTGTCGCAATATGGCCCCTCACTGCTGCCATTCTGCTTCGGAAATGAAATGCTTGCCCTATATAGATACCACTACCAAGCACTGACGTCAGTTGCTTTCGAGGCTATCCACACCCCCCAATTGCAGACCCACAAAAGCAACGTGGCTTTAAGTAGTGCGCAGATTCCCAGACTTGGGATCTTATTAACAGATAAAGGCCAAGTCACAGAACAGGGAAGACGGGAGGGTGGGTGAGGAATCAGATGTCAGATAGAGTCTCTACCACAAAGAGTGTTACCAAACGTAAGTATCTTTTTCTTCTCATAAAGACTTCTAATTGCAGATTCTTTACCTTTTGAATAGATACCAGAGGCGTACCTATTAGGGGTTGGATCAGTGAAATGGCTCAAACTAAAAACATCCTGTAAGTCTGAGTGGGGGAAATACCATTATCAGCAAACCCGGCTGTCAGACAGTAGTGCTTCATGAATGTGTGGCACGACGCCCACATAGCTCCTGGTAGATGTCCAAGACAGGAACTCTACATGCCAACGCAGTGCTTGCAGCTTCGACCCTTTAGGAATGGGTTTGCAGACCTTCTGGAGGCTGCTTTTTTGCCAGTGAATAGCAGATCTTGATGCAAGATACGATCCAAAGGGACATCGTCCTCTCCTGCATGGCCTTGCCTTTTTTCGCCCCCCAAAACAGCTGATCTTCCACCAGGTGTTCTTTTGTACAGTTAATTAAAAAAGGTCAAAGGTGTTAAACTATCGATGCTCAATCTTCATGAAAGTTGGAGGAGATTATGAAGGCCCGGGTGCAGAACCCTGTCATGATGATTCGACAGCAGATCCTCCAAAGGGGCAGCCTGATCAGAGGACCAATGCACAAGCTCAGAGGTTTTTGATACTATACTCTCCATGCCCAATTTGGAGCCAATAGGAGAATTTGGGCCAGGACATTCTTAATTTTCTTAAGAACTTAGGGAAGGAGTGGTATTGGCGGGAAGGAGTACAGGAGTCCCGAGTTTCAATCTCTAGGCAGAGTGGTGCTCGGTAAGAAAAGAACTGACGTCAGTGTGCCTAGGTGACGCCAATATAGGTGGCACGAACGTCACTTCTGGCGTGGATGATGGTGCACATGGAGCCAAACGACACCACCTACCGTGCACAGGGGTACTGCTCATGAAAATTCTTCCAGATCCAGTATGCTGCCTGGGAAATTCAAAGATAAGGAATTTGCAGCTAGAAGTCTCTATCAGATAATGCACATTAATGGACTTCGGAGCCATACTCCCTGCCGAGAACATCATCTTCCCCCAAACTTCTAGTTTTTTTTACTCTAAATCTGAGGGTTAGCAAGAAAGGTTCCCGCTGATTGACATAACGAGTAGTATGCCTGCATGATGAGGCTTTCAGTTGAAGGGTAGGTTGACAAGAAGTGTGAGTCACCTGGAGCCAGACAATAACGCTGCACCACTAGCCTGTTGACTGCAGGGGTGAAGATGGTATCACACCCAGCCAAGATTTGGCCCAAAAGGGCATCACTGAAAGAAAACAGGGGCTCCACCCTTAAGAGCATTGGTCTTAACTTCAGTCATTGGTAACTGTAAGTCTAAGACTTCAGCAACATTCTTCATCACCATAAGTAATAACATCACTTTAAGTGTGGGTGGTCCAGTGGGAAATTCCATATCTAATTTAGGGGAAGTGTCGGGCCCATAGCTTGAAAGGCCATATAATGCTATCCTTGATCACCATCATCATCCCCATAAGAATAATGGTCAATAGGGTGAGTCTGTGCCAAATAGGTCATGAATAAAGCTTCTGTATTCCTCCTGCTCTACTAACCTTTGCGCCTCTCTTCGCATCCTGTTCTGTGACGTGACTTTGGGGACCGATGCCAGTGGCGAAGGTGTCATCATTAGAGGAACTGTCTGATGCAACGTTGAGTAGCAGAGTGCTGGGTAAAATGAGTGAGGAGTCAGCGTAGGACCAGGTGGAAAGGCATTGAGTAGTGCCGGCACTATAGGCAGGAACAGTGAGAGGCCAGAAAGAGGCATGGGACCCAAAGGCAGGCTGGATGGCACCAATGCTTTTGCAAAGATTGAGTGCATGGCATTCACAAAAGGTTCTGAAATACTTTGAGGGTTGGGATACTTCTTAACCCTGAAATTGTGGATTTCGTCACCAAGGTAGTGACAATACAGCAAAGATGTTAAGTGTGCCTTTGCTCCCTGGTACCAACCTTGGCTTTAAGTATTGCTTTGGCATCGACATGTAGACTGTCACAGACAAAATAAGTTTGCGTTTCTGTACCACACCTGAGACTTTCCTCCGGTCTTGGAAACCTTCAAATGTATATATTTTTACAGAATCAAAAAGAGGCCTCTGAGGGACGGATTTAAATTGCTGGGTATTGTTAGATTTGAAAATTCCATTCCTGCTATGCACTCGCATCATGCTACATTAGGTTAGCAGTGAGTGGCTAAATATATGTCATTTGTATTCACGTTATGCAACCCACTGAGTTATCCCTGCAACGTGCAAGCTTTAGTTAGCAAGTGTGACTCCATTTTGTATTTCGTAATCCCTAATAGGCTGTGTCTGAACTAGGCCTCATTATTCGTACTGCTTGCCTCAGCAGAATACTGTATTTAGTTATTATTTTTCTTTACGGTTCAAGGCTGCTTCCCGACTTACTAATGAATAGGCCATTCTGCCCTCGCATGCCTATCCGAGTGTGTAGTCCTGCTCCCACGTTAGGAGAAGCTGAGACTCAGCGCGGTAACCTTGAGTTGCCGATAGCATGTACCCAACTGGCAGGTGGTAGCCCATCCTTCTGAGCCTTCTTTGTTCATGTTCGGCTCAGGCCGGTAACTTTCCACTGTGGGCGTGGTTGGGGGGTTCTTGGAGGAATGATCATACATTGCAGGCCGTTGGGGAGCCAGTCCCTCGGCAGACATCTTAGGGTGCAGGTCAGATTGGACTCCTCTGCAGAGTATTAATAACAAATGCTTGTTTGTATTCTCTACTGTCTGACCTACTCTTCATTTCTTGGGAAGGCATAGCAGGTGGTTGTAAGTAACCCGGGTGGCCCCTAAGGGCCACTTCCTTTAGTTGGCGCCCGAACAAGGACCCCGCTAGGTGATCCAGCTCGCCCGTAATCGGGTTGCAGGGTCGGGGTTACGTCCGGTCGGTCGGGCGGATCGGGGTACCCCACACGATCGAGCTTGGTTCTCGCAGCTGCCCCGCCCGTTTGATCGGGCGACTCCTCGTCTAGTGGTCACCGGCTGGGGTCCTGAGAAGGCGAAACCTTGGAGTTGACCGTTTGGTCCGAAGAGTCGGCAGTGGAGAATAACTTGACTCGACCTGTGTGCACCAGGTGAGTGATATGATTCTTGGAAAAATTGCGTCATTCTTGAACGGCACTAGCCTACGGGCTGTGTCTTGGTACAGTCTCCGGACTGTCTTGGTGCAGTTTTTGGACTGCCTTGCTTGAACGGCACCAGTCGACGCTCTGTGTCTTGGTACGGTCTTCGGGCTGTCTTGTCTTGAACTTGGTGGGTCTGCGGACCCTTGAAAAAGGCACAGAGTGTTTGTGAGCAGTTTACCAGACCAACTGGAAATTTGGCCCGCGCTTGAAAAGGTCTGGGACTGTTCGCGAACAATCTGCCAGGCCTACTGGTATTTTGGTCAATGCTTGAAAAGGTCTGGGGCTAGAGCCTGTCTTCTTGAACCTGGTACAGTCTCCGGACAGTAGGGAGTGGTCTTTGGACCATTTGGTTTGGTTTCTGAATAATTTTTATTATTTATCTTTTTTTTATATTACTGTTGCTGGTGTTATACTTGTCCGTTAGGGTCAGTGCATGTGTCTTATATTAAGATGCCTTGCTTAAGCAAATTGGGGTGTTTTGGATGTCGGTGTTGTTATACTGAGACTCGATTGGAAGAGTGCCAGCCTGCGCCTCCGGAGGGTACCCCAAATTTTGATGTATACGTCAAGCACGGTATTGGCCCTATTATGTTTAGCACATTGTGGAATAAATATACGAGGGACAATGCTGAGTTACAATGGCCACTTACTGGCTCGTTTGATGAGCAAAAATTAAATTTCTTGCAGGACAAATTGTTCGCCAAAAAGAGCAGGCAGTCGATGTTTGATTCTCTAAGAGTATGGCAGAAGGAAGCAAAGCAGCGGCGTATGAGAGCAGAGAAAGAGGCCCGGAAGAGGCAGACACAAACAATAACGCAGAAAGCAGTGGCCTATGAAAGGGCAAAGATAGAGAAAGGCATAGAATGTGCAGATAGAAAGTTTCGATTGCAGACAGATAAATGTTATGTCACTAGAGAGGAAGGTGATGTTTTTGTTGAAGAGCTATTGGATTCTCGCCCTCCTCCACCTTATGCTCCTGAGCGGATATACCCAAGGGTTCCCACATCTCAGTCCCTGGCCTCTGGTGCCGCTCTTCCTAGTATTCCGGCCTCTAGTCAAACTGCTTCGGCCCCAGCCCCGCCTGTTCCTTCCCTGCTCACGCTAGGAACTGGGGTCGGAGCCGATAGCTCTCCTGTTCCGTCTACTGACTCTGTATCTACTGCTACACCCCCTTTCACTCCTACAACACTGTCTCCTTTCATGATGATACCTGTCTCCTCATCTGCTCTTTCTCCCTCGAGCATGACACCCCAAGCACTGCCGAATGGCGAGACCCCTGTATGGGGAATGCATGAAGGGAACTGGACGGCAGCACGAGACCGTATGGACAAAGTGTTGGTGCGTTCTGCCTTGGGTGATGAGGAGAAGCAAATGGTGGTGAATCAGGCGGCTCAGTGGGCTCGGAATCCGATCTATAGTGTGGAAGATGTGTGGAGAGTGATGAAAGATTATGAGCCCTTCATACAGCAGCATGCCCTTAAGCACATGTCGGCCACGCTAATAGGACTGTGGGAACAGTGTTTTCAAGGTATTGCACCGCAGATCATCTATGACATAGGGGACAGGGTATATGCTGCAGATATGGCTTTGAGGTTTTTAGCAATGTAACGACATTGGTGGGTTATTGGGGCAGATTGCATCAAAAGGTTCCGACGATGGTGACCCAGTACCCCATGAGAGAGGTCCATCCCATTTATCATCCTGAAATACCAGAACTGCGTGACTCCAGAAATGCTGTGATCAGGCCGCGAGTCGATGCTCGGTTCCAGGAACAGTGGATCTATACTCCTTGGAAGAGGAGTGAGGTAATATCCCTTAAAAGTCAGTTTCCAGACCCTCGGAAAAATCTGACTGCGTATTACAAAGAGTTGACAGAGGCGGCCTCCTCCACGGTGATGACGTTAGCAGATATTGAGTTGTTCTTTGGTTTGTTGGTACCGGTGGATATATGGAGGCAAGTGCATACACAGGATCATGTGGTGGAATTGGGAGGAACATGAGATCAGGGCGTGGGATAAGGACCGCAAGCCCGGTGACAAGCCGAGGGCGGAGATATTGGCTTTACCGGGCCGCATTATCACCTATATGAATTCCTTTATCCCGCCGAGACGGGTGGATTGGGACAAGTTGACTGCATGTTGTCAGAAGAAGGATGAGAGTGTGTCTGATTTCTTTACTAGGTTTGAAGGGGTGTTTCTCGACTTTAGTGGCCAGGATCTGTCATTGGAGGGTGGTGTCCGGGTTGTTTGTCAGCAGGTTTGTTACCAATTTGCTTCCTGAGATTGCGACTAGGTTGCAGGCTTCAGAAAGCACTTGGAGCACCTCTTCCCCGTCAGTAATTTTGACTATGGCACAGTACTACGAGCATAGAGAGAATGAGGACAAAGAGAAGGTGGAGAAAAAGTCAAAGGATTTGAAGACGAGGGTGTTGATGCAGCAAGTTGCGAGAGGAAGGGGGAGAGGACGAGGTTCGGGTTCGGCCCAGCAGCTGCCCCAGACTAACAGGAGTGGTACTTCAAATGCACCCCTTGGGCTCAATCAATGTGCATATTGCAAGCAGGAGGTACATAGGTGGAATGAGTGCCCGGAGTTGTCGCAGAGAGGTGAGGCCCATAGAGGTGGAGGGTTTGGAGGACGTGGACGGGGAGGAGGAGGCCGCGCGGACATGCGATCAGAGAACACATCATCTAATAGACAGAGCGGGAACTACTTCGACGACCCCCGAGGGAGACAGTACTATCACGACGAGTATGACATGGACGAAGTAACAGGGATGTCTCACAGCTAGGATAGCCAGGGACAGGGTAAGGGACCAGTTCCGGTGCCTGTAGATCAGTGTGGACCCTATGTCACCGCAGATTTACATGGTACGACCTAGAAATTCTTAGTTGATACAGGGGCTATGAATAGCTCTGTTTCCCTTTCACTGGTCCCGGGGGCGGCTCTGTCTGGCCAAAACAATGTTTCGGTGGTTTCTCAGGAGTGCCGGTCGTCAGCCCAATTTCCAAACCTCTTGCTTTGACTATTGGCCCCTTCACGGTTGATTCACCATTTCTATTAACGTCAAATTGTGGGGAAAATTTGTTAGGGTTGGATTTGTTAAATAGGTTGCATGCGACAATTGTTGTTCCCCAGACGGTGTTTACATGACTATTGGACCGCACGTGGCCCGTGCCAAACAATGCCTTGCAAAGGATGCCCCCTCCCCGCTGAGTTTCAGGATGTGCCACGTACACTGTGGGCTACAGGAGACATGGATGTGGGGTTACTCCAGATCCCACCGGTCTCTATACAGATCAAAGACCGTATTATCAAAGATGCCGTATTACCACGTATTCCCCAGTACAAGATATCCCAGGCAGGAGAAAAGGCCTTATTGCAAATAATACAGGATTTGATTACGTCTGGTGTGGTTGAGGAGACAGCGGCGAATGTGTGTAACAGCCCTATTCTTCCTATTCTTAAAAAGGCACCCTTGGATTCTTCTGATGCTCACCCTGACGTTTACCGCTTCTTAATTGACCTTAGAGAGGTGAACAAGATAGTGATTCCCTAGTATCCTGTAGTCCCAGACATTACCACGATTTTGACAATGATTCCCCCGTCTGCAAAATTCTTTTCAGTCATCGATTTGAAGAATGCTTTCTTCAGCATTCCAATCCATACAGATAGCAGATATCTGTTTGGATTTGCAATAGCCGGAAGGAGCTTTAGGTTCTGTTGTGCTCCACAAGGCTATACGGAGAGTCCCAGCATCTATAGTCAAGCTTTGAAAGCTCAAAAAGACTCCTTGGAACTTCCCCCTGGTAATGTGCTGTTGCAGTATGTTGACGACCTCCTTGTGGCTTCAGACACTGAAAATGGTTGTAAAGAGGCCACAGTTAAATTATTGTTACATTTGGCACACCTTGGACACAAGGTGTCACTATCGAAATTTCAATATTGTCGACAGGAGGTCACCTATTTAGGTCACATACTGTCGAAGGAGGGTCGCAGACTAACACCTGAATGCATAGCTGCTATTACTAATATGCCTGTTCCTAAGACCCAACGAGAGGTACGCGCTTTCATTGGCATAACTTCGTATTGTCGTCATTGGATCCCTAACTATTCCTTACTAACGAAACCCCTCCTTTACCTGACCACTAAAGACGTGCATGAACCCTTGCCTTGGACATCTGCATGCCAGCAAGTTTTTGAGCAATTAAAGGTTGCGCTTTGCTCCGCTCCTGTGCTTGGTACTCCTGATTACCAGAAGCCTTTTGTGCTCTATGTACATGAGGCGGACAGTTGCGCGCTGTCTGTTCTAAGACAGGGTTTTGGTGGTAAGCAGAGATCCTGCGCGTATTTCTCTGCTATTCTTGATAACGTCGCCCGAGCTCTCCGGAGCTGCCTGAGGGCTGCCGCGGCGGTGGCAGTTTCTATCAGACAATCGGCAGGGCTCGTCCTTGATACGGCTCTCACAGTAATGGTACCTCATGCTGTGGACACACTGTTGAATAAGACAAAGACACAGCACCTTACTAGTGCGCGTCTGACTGGATATGAGTTAACCTTGTTTGCTCCGCACATTACCATCAAAAGATGTGCTACTCTGAACCCAGCCACGTTACTACCCCTCCCTTCGGAAGAAAAGGACAATGATGTCCATGATTGTTTATTTTGGACTGAGGAAGAAACGAAGGGACGGGAAGACCTGACTGATGTTCCCTTATCTGACCCCCAAGGGGAACTATATGTCGATGGCTCTTGTTTCAAACTACCAGATGGCACTACCACTGCAGCTTATGCAATCACAATGTTACACACTGTAGTTGAGACATCCCGTATCCCATACCAATCAGCCCAGGCTGCAGAGTTGGTTGCCCTCCTTAGGGCTTGCGAGTTGAGTGAGGGACTCACTGTCAATGTCTACACCGACAGCCAGTACGCTTTTGGGGTGGCCCATAATTTCGGGCGCCTCTGGGCGGAGAGAGGGTTCTTGACCTCGCATGGGTTGCGCATACAGCATGGTCCATTGATACATAGACTGTTGACAGCACTGACACTTCCTGATAAGTTGGCAATAATACTATGTAGCGCTCACAAAGCAGTAACAGATGATGTTGGAAGAGGCAATGCTTTTGCAGATCAGACAGCTAAGGAGACAGCTAGATCGAAGATGAAAAAGATGTTCGTGGCAGGTCCCGCTAGGTGGGTTCCAGACAATGGAATGTTCAAGGACACATTAGACAATGTCAGGGAAATACAGAGTGAGGCAACAGTAGATGAACTGGCAGAATGGGAGGAGAGGATAGGGCGTTTGGACGAGGATGGGTGTTGGACTGATTTGTCTGGGAAACAGAGATGGTTGCGGCCCAACGCATATGTGCTCCCTGTTGTTACCATGGCCCACGACCCAGCACACATTAGTGCCAAAGGAATATGTAAGCTACTGGACCCAGTATGGCAAAATGATAATATCCCTAAGGTAGCCACACACTTAGTGAAACACTGCATCATTTGTCTGCAACATAATCCTGGGAAAGGTACTCCTACACGCGCAGGTAATTTTGCACCGCCTTCCTTCCCTTTCGAGGTTCTCCAGATGGATTTCATCGAAATGGAACGAGTTAACAATTTGAAGTATGTACTGGTAGTGATTTGTGCATTCAGTAAATGGATTGAGGCTTATCCCACTAAGGAGAATACGGCTATGGCGACGGCGAAGGAACTCTTAAAAGAGTTCTTCCCGCGCTATGGATTACCACGTGTGATCTGGAGTGACAACGGAAGTCACTTCAATTCAAAGGTCATTGAATTGGTGTGTAAAGGCTTGCATATTAGACAGAAGTTTCATGCAGCGAACCACCCCCAATCAGCAGGCCTGGTTGAGAAGTACAATGGTACTCTCAAATTGAAGTTAGCGAAGATTCAAGAAAGCACAGGATTGCGAAGGCCCGATGCTCTACCTTTGGCTTTGTTGTCTACCAGAGCAACAGCGCATTCTAGAACAGGGTTGTCCCCGTATGAGGTGGTCTTCAGGCGCCCCGCCAACGTCTGGGGTGTCCCAAGACCCAAGCGCTTTTCCGAGATAGAGTACCCCCTACTGATAGATTATCTGTATGAATTGTCTAAAGATCTCCATTCTGTCCACCAACAGATTCACGCCACACTGCAACCAGTACCAGAGGGGCCCGGGCATCAGCTACAACCCGGGAACTTTGTAATGGTCAAGAATTTTCAATGGAAGAACTGCCTGGAGCCGAGGTGGAAGGGGCCCCTGTTCGTCCTGCTCGCCACCCGCACCGCAGTGAAGCTTGAAGGCCGGAAGCACTGGGTGCATGCATCGCATGTGAAAAGGGTACCTCTACCACTTCCGTATGATCAGTGGGTCCTCGACGGCATTGCTGACCAGGAAGGGGAGTACGTGCCCCGTTTCATTCCCTTCTCTGACGCCCGACTGAGGTGGGCGCAGACAGACGAAGAAAGCGACGAGGCCTTACTTGAGGCGGTTCCCCCAGAGATAAGGGCCGCCCCGGATGCTCCCGCTTCTGGTGCACAGACACCAGAGTCTCAATGCCCTGCTGAGCCTGAATTTCTCCCCCTTTTTGTTGATGAAGAAGTGCCTGGGGTTGCCAGGTACAACTTGCGACCCCAACGGAAGGACAGTGCGCCAGTAGGGCAGTCCAGGAGTTAGGGAAGGACTTGAGCTTAGGGCGTAGGTGCTATGCCTAAGGTGCCTGCTTTAGATTAGATTGAGTTACACTGGTGCACTGCCCTGGACACTGGACAGGATTAGCTGAGGGTGTCTTCCAAGGAGGGAGGGTGCCCTATCCTGAAAGAAGAGGATTTGTCTTTCCAGCAAGGGCTGCGATCGCGCAGCTCCCACGTGGGAGTGCTTCATAGCACCGTCGTTGATGAACAATAGGAGTCTACCAGTGAGGCTCTGAAGGACACTGGGTGATTTGCCCCCCTCTGGTCGGTTGCATTTTTGTGGCTCCAATTCCTAAAGTTTCTTTCTATGTACCCATTTGGCCGTGCAATTATGAAGGAGGAACAGCCTCTAGTGGCCCCACCATTACAGCAGAATAGTCCTGTGTTGTCTAGTTGGTCTACTGGGAGTAGGGTGGTAGTGGTAGTGGTCCTTCTCACCGTAACGATAACACTATTCGGGGTGGTGTGGTATTTGGAAGAACAGCATCCTGTTCACACATTGATAGGGACTACACCGGCCCCAACTCAGCATTCACTTGTTACACTGGCCCTGCATAAGGAAAGACATAGGCAGACCTATGTCGAGAACGCGTTTTTGCAGATGCTTCATCAGGTGCACAGCACTACTAATGCCACGAATTGCTGGGTGTGTGGGTTACATCCCTCAGTTATGCATAAGAACGATCTACTGGTGTCCTTGCCCCTGTCATACTTGGGTAACTGTGAGGCATGGTTCCAATTGCTTTCTATGGTGTACATGCACTATTATGCTAACGAGATGAATATGGTACAGTCTGATTACGAAGCAGTGTTGGAGTATATAGTGGTACACCAAGGATATACACCTGGGGCAGATGGAAAGGAGGGTACTCTACATCCAGAAGCTTGTATGAATGTTTTTGAGGATAATAAGAATGTCACTAGGTTACAAAATGAAATGCTGGATTTTCAAGGATTTAATGTTACTGAATATTTTGGATGTTTCCAGGAACGAAATATAACTGAAGACAAAGCCATGCCCGTCCCTGTGATCAATACAGTAGCTAGTTTCTGTGTTGTGGGTACAGGGAACATTCTAGTAGGTCAGAGCAGTTGTAACTATACATACCGATTGAACACTACTAGTAGCCCACCTTTGCTCACACCTCCAAATGTATACTTTGTTTGTGGGGAGCAGGCTTATACATGGCTTCCCAGGGGATGGTCTGGCCGGTGTTATGTCCCTTTTATTTTACCTCCCGTTTACATTGCACCTTCCAACTATCACAAGGATCATAGGCTACAGCGTAGGGATCTCCATTTGCATCGAGCCAAGAGAGTTGTCAATTCAGAAGATATAGACCAAACAGATACTTCCCTACAGCAATTTACTGACATCATGAATGGCATTCTGCCATTCTGGGGCCCCATGTTCAATAGCCGTAATATCCGTCGCCTTGCTAGAGTAGTTGAGGGATTATTAGCACTACTGCAGGTATACTGACTAATATTACCATTGCGCTTCAGGCTACGAGACTTGTTGCTCTTCAAAACCGGATAGTTTTAGACATCATCCTTGCTGATAGAGGCGGAGCCTGTCGCGTCATCGGCAGCAGTTGCTGTGTTTACATTCCTGATAACGCCCCTAATGTATATTCTGCCATACAGAAATTACACAGGCTTGCTTCAGATATATGGATAATGGTTCATGGTCCCTCACAGGGTAGTTCTGGGATCTGCTGACATCATGGGGTTGGAAGATACTACTTGCCCTCATAGTTATCGCAGGTGTAATCTTCACATGTTGCCTATGTATTAATTGCCTTCCAGCATGTTGCACCTATTGCATGAGCAAGCTCACCCCTACCCCTAAATTGCCAGGACGTGATACTAAGGTCATTACTATGATGATGCAGGATATTCAGGATATCATGCTTATCGATGAAGGTATTTTTGAGTACTAAGTAGATGTTGATTCTCATGTGCTGTTTTATTCTTCCTTGTAATGTGAAGTGAGCATGTATTTTCTTCCTTCCATTTAGAATTGTAAAGACCCTACCGGATAGCCTCAATAAAGCATTTAGCCACCCCTGCTAAAAGGAGGGTCTGTTAGATTTGAAAATTCCATTCCTGCTATGCACTCGTATCATGCTACATTAGGTTAGCAGTGTGTGGCTAAATAGATGCCATTTGTATTCACGTTATGCAGCCCACTGAGTTATCCCTGCAACGTGCAAGCTTTAGTTAGCAAGTGTGACTCCATTTTGTATTTCGTAATCCCTATTAGGCTGTGTCTGAACTAGGCCTCATTATTCGTACTGCTTGCCTCAACAGAATACTGTATTTAGTTATTATTTTTCTTTTCCGTTCAAGGCTGCTTCCCGACTTACTAATGAATAGGCCATTCTGCCCTCGCATGCCTATCCGAGTGTGTAGTCCTGCTCCCACGTTAGGAGACTCTGAGACTCAGCGCGGTAACCTTGAGTTGCCAATAGCATGTACCCATCTGGCAGGTGGTAGCCCATCCTTCTGTGCCTTCTTTGTTCATGTTCGGCTCAGGCCGGTAACTTTCCACTGTGGGCGTGGTTGGGGGGTTCTTGGAGGAATGATCATGCATTGCAGGCCGTTGGGGAGCCAGTCCCTCGGCAGACATCTTAGGGCGCAGGTCAGATTGGACTCCTCTGCAGAGTATTACTAATAAATGCTTGTTTGTATTCTCTACTGTCTGACCGACTCTTCATTTCTTGGGAAGGCATAGCAGGTGGTTGTAAGTAACCCGGGTGGCCCCTAAGGGCCACTTCCTTCAGTATGGGTGTAGTCCATTAGGGTGAGAGAATAAAATACTCCATAGCCCTGATGGAGTACCAGTCCTCCACATTTAGAAATGTCCACCAGCCCTGCAAACATCACTAGAAATTGACAGGAACCACCATATCCGTGGTTCCTGTCAATGTGTTAAACATTTGATGGATAGTACCATGAAATTGATAGCGCCTGTTAAACTTTTTACACATTTTTGCTTTCTTATAGACAAAATTGTTTTAAAAAAATCAAAAACTTATGACCCCACACCATTGGAGTTTTCTCCCATGGTGTGGGGGTCATTTTACAGTCTTACAGTCCCTTACTACTAGCTTTCTGTCGGGTCATCAGAGCTCTATCTTGGCAACAGAGCAAAAGTAAGCTTTGTCAAGATACTGAAATTCCACACACAGTAAATAAGGAGTGCGCACTGAGGGCTTGGCAGAGAGGGTACACCATCACTTTTGCATCGGAATACCTTCTCCACCAAACTCTAAATCAGGCCTTAAGTCTTGTGGAGGATTTAAACCTATTCCATAATAATAAGAGATGAGTTTTTGCCTGTGGGTATGCTTGCTACAACAAAACTTTCACAGTGGTTTGACTTACAGACCTGCTGTTTACAACATTTAAACCCATGTCTTTTTTGTGGCAGGCTTGATATGTGTAAACATGAAAATCACTGACAATTTCTGCAATTGAGCTATATCTCACATTTTAACTTTCTTCCTCTTCATTCAACTGTCTTTTTGATTTTTGGCAAGTTTGATAGGCTCCTGATACATATGAACACTTTAAAGAGCAAATTGGCAGTTAATGGTTCCATACAGTTTCAAGAGGGTAGCCGGCCCCTTACACCTCACCCAACCATTCCCCAAATCCTCCCTTGGCAGATAGCCACATTTACTAGTTTCACCAAAGGAAGTGGCTTCAGGCTTGGAGGAGTCTCTCTCTGTTTATTTTTTCTTGTGTTCAAAGTGTCTACAAACATAAAGTTCAGAGGAGCACTAACAGTGCATTGATCACTGGGGTTACCCTTAGCTATTCAAGGAATTATTTATTTTTAAGAATGGAGGTCTGCCACCTGCTCCTTGCCAATGGAGGACTTTTATTTTGTTCACCAATGCAGGTTCTAACAAGCTACATACTATGACTACTTCTTCACATTTCACAATGACAATCAGATGTGTGATATTAACTGTCTATCCCAGCAGCTCACTCCATCATTTCTCCCTCCAACCTATGTTACTCAGGGGCACAAACGTCAAACAAAATATCTCAGAAGGGCCAACACAGTGCAGTAGTACCCAGTTTAATGGACAATGCTCATAAAAATCTGCTTAAAGCTGCCAGCTTCCTGAAAACCATAAACTGCGCCCATCTCTTTCACCCTTTTGCATCCATCATTCTGCTAAGCGCAGGGTCATATAATAAGATAACCCTACCTCATGATCATAACGCACAACAACACGCCTTACAGGATCAAAATAAAGTCAACACACTTCTAACAACACACTCCACATGGCGTAGTGTGCTATCCACAAGGGCAAGTTCTTTAGCATCCTACACAGGGATAGTAAGTGCTATATAAATGTTCCAATACAATACATAACAATTCCTGGTGAGATACCAGAAAGCTTTTACATGTCCTATAACATTTTGGAGAAAAGAGAGATTTTCTCACCTGAGCTAGGAGCTGGGGTGGGGACCTGTATTGATCCTGAGGAAAATAGGAAAACTGCAATTATTACAAGACACACAAGTGCACAAGAGAGCAAACTAGAACCTTTCAGGATGTCTATGTCAGAGAGTTAAATATGAAGCCCTGAACTAGAAAATAGAATGCTCCACCTCACTGCAGTACAGGAATGTGGAGTATCCACTGGAAAATAGAGAAATATATTGTAATTTAAGGCACTGCACTTGAAAACAGAGCACTGCTGTGGCATCTTAGATCCTACCTAAAAGAAAAAGTTACTTACCTTCTGTAACAGTCTTTCTAGTGGATACTCTGTCTACCTGCGGATTCCTCACTTTTTATATATCGCAGGTGTCAGACTGAATTCGGAAACCTTTCAATAGCTCTCCAAATCGATAGGACAATGTAAGAAACTGAGTTATTGCTTGAGGGAGGTGTAAACGCTACTCAAGCAACAACCACAACCCTTGTTCAGGTGAACCAACAGAGTCCCTTATTTAACCTATGCTTAACCCTTAGGTAGCTTGGCACAAAAGCAGTCAGACTTAAATTAGATGCAGTGTCTAAAGTATTTATACAGCTCACATTGAGTAATGAAGACACCAAAATGAAAAAAATCCAGTCAGTAGAACTGAGGCAATTAATTTTTAAAGTTTTTTTTTTTAACAACATTTTTTATTGCGTCAATTGTCATAAACAATGCAGAGCTCTGTAACCCAGAGACAGCCTGCCATATATTACCCAAAACATGTTGCGTTCGACGTTTAACATAAGCATTATGCAGAAACTGAAATTATAGGGAAACAAACCCCCCCGCACTGTCTTTGCGCACCACCAATATCAGCACACAATCGCCTGCACATGAAGAGCATCATTCGCAGGACCCAACAAGCCCAGAACCACAACTCCTGCCCAGCTTATCCCTCAAGTGCCACATCCCTCACAACGGGGCGCTCCAGGTCCAAGCCCCGATATACCGCCCACCTCTTCCAGATCTTATAATGCTTCATCGGGCACCCACGTGCCTGAAAAATGTGAACCTCCAAACCCATATTAAAGTCCAACCCATTTTTCCACGCCGAAAGCGGAGGTGAAGCCCCAGCCTTCCACCTACGTGCAATGTCCCGTTTAGCCAGCGTAAAGCCTAGCATCATCAAATGGCGCTTATAAATATTCCCCCCCACCCCCTCCATTACATGTAACAACAACACCAATTTTGGGGAGTAAGGGAGCTCCCACCCCAAGACCTCCGCAAGGCAGGCCAAGACTCTGTGCCAGAACCTTTCTATCACCGTGCATTGCCAAATTGTGTGCAATAGAGTACCATCCTCTGAGCCGCAACGCAGGCACACCGGGGTCTCTATCAAGCCAGCCCTCCACAGCCGAACGCGAGTATAATACACACGGTGGAGATAATTAAATTGGATCAACCGGAGACGCATGGCTATCGCCGCTCCTCGAGGGGACGCAAGCGCGTCCGTCCAGTCCTCCTCATCCAAGGGACCCAGGTCATCTTCCCACCTCCCCCTAAGTTTATCTAGCGTGGTGGGGCTATTTGTCACCAGGGTTTGGTATATTTTAGAGATTTTATGGTCTTGCAGGTCCCCCATAAAGACCTTGGCTTCAATGGGACTAAACTCGGGGAGAGACTCCAACTCCGCAACACTGGGGAGAATGGCATGTCTGAACTGCAGGTATTTGAAAAAATGTGTTTTCGGCATCTGATATTCCCGCTGAAGATCCTGAAATGATTTGAGAACTGTGCCTCGCATAACATCCCCCAGGGTAGAGATCCCGATATTATCCCAGTCACGGAAGCCCCCCAGACCAGCAAGTTGTGGCAGCCTGCCATTAGACCACAGGGGAGTTTCCCGTGTCAGCCTGCCCCACCACCCCATCCTGCGCAGGGCCTGCCTCCACAACTGGAAAACTACACTCGTGGCGGACAGCAGTGTCTTGCGAATAGAGGCCGAGTACAGGACCGTGTGCAAGGAATAGGATCCCATCCGGCACCGTTCCACTGCATACACCGGATCCGAGCGGTCCCCATACCACCATTCATTCAATATCAGTAGTTGTGAGGCCACATAATAGGACTGAACGTCCGAGGTGGCCAATCCGCCACAATACGTGGACTGAAAACAAGTTCGGAGCGCCACCCTAGGTGTTTTCCCAGCCCAAAGGAACTGTCCCAGAACCGAATTAACCTTGCAGAACCAAGAAGGCTTAACAGGGAATGGATCATTTTGCAGCTGATACAGCAACCGCGGCAACAAGAACATTTTAAAGATGGCCGACCAACCTGGAATAGAAAGGGGCATACGAGACCAGGTTCGCAAGTCATCGCGCACCCGTACCCAGATCGGTGCCACATTGCGGTCCCAAGACTCGCCTGCTGAACCGGATAAGAAGGCACCCAAATATTTCATGCCGACTGAGGTGACCTGCACCGCAGAAGCCCAGGTGCCCAGTTCCACCGGACGCCCTAGTGTCCACAACACGCACTTACCCGCATTCATGAACAGGCCGGAAGTCTCCCCGAATATTTCCATGGTACGCAGCAATCTGGGGCCCGTCCTGTTAACGTCAGTCAGAAAGAAAAGAACATCGTCCGCGTAGAGCGCGATACGGTCCGATAGTCCCGGCGCCCATTCGAAGCCCACCACTTGTGCGTCTATTCGCACCCAAGCTGCCAATGGCTCCATCGTGAGGGCGAACAAAAAGGGCGACAGCGGGCATCCCTGCCGGGTGCCCCGCCCAATCGGAAAAGTGAAGGATACAGCTCCCGCAACCCGGACTGACGCCGTGAGCTGCGTATAAAGAAGTTTTAAATAGGCCAAAAAACGTGGGCCCAGATTCAAATGGTCCAGGAGCGCAAAAAGATACGACCAACTAAGGGAATCGAAAGCCCTATCCATATCCGCCAACAGGAGTGCCGCTGGGACATCCAGCCTCCGAATCATGTCTGTGGCAATGTGCGCCCGCCGAATGTTGTGTTGTGTTGCCCGTTGAGGCATGAAGCCCGCCTGGTCCATATGGACCAGCGAGGTGATATGGGGGCGAAGGCTAGTGGCCAACGCCTTGGCCAAGACCTTGGCCTCGATATTCAGCAGCGAAGTAGGGCGGTATGAAGAATGTTGGTCCGGAGGGCGGCCCGGCTTTTGAAAAACGACCAC
This sequence comes from Calotriton arnoldi, assembly GCA_963921515.1. Classification (NCBI taxonomy): domain Eukaryota; kingdom Metazoa; phylum Chordata; class Amphibia; order Caudata; family Salamandridae; genus Calotriton; species Calotriton arnoldi. The sequence continues at coordinate 1,390,764 of CAWUFW010004529.1, forward strand.
CTCGGCGTGTCTTCAGACCCGCGGCAGGCATCCACGCACACGCACCTCCTCCACCACCTGTAGGAGATGGGGTCCCAGTTGCGAGAAGTATCTCTTAAAGAACTCACAGGGGAATCCGTTGGGCCCCGGGGCCTTCCCGGAGTTCAGGTCACCTAACGCCGTACCCAGTTCCTCCACCGTAAGCGGGAGATCTAAGGCCTCTCGAGCCTCATCAGAGAGAGGCCGGGGCAGAAGATCCGAGAGAAAGCGGCGGACCATGTCCTCTGACAGGGACTCCCGTGGGGCATACAAATCCGCATCGTAATGTGCGAAGCTCTCAGCAAGAGCTAAGGGATCACCCAATGTCCTCCCATCCGGCCCCAGAAGCCCAGGCAGAACCAGGGAACTCGCCGCCCCCTGACATAGTCGATGGAGCAGTTTACTGGACTTATCACCCCACTGATAGATCCTACTGCGGGACGCCAGCCACGCCATTCGGGCCTCATCTAGCAACAAATCTGCGTGCGATTGCCTCGCCACTAGCAGTTGTCGACGCGCCAGTGCCCCACCCTCCTCTCTACCTGCGCGTTCTAATTCCAACAGATGGGCCTCGGAGCGCACCAAGGACTCTTTTTTGGAGCGCCTCGCTGCGGGCAGTAGGAAATGTCCACACCCCGAATGGTCGACTTCATCGCTTCCCACAGCGGCGCAGCGGTCGTCACCGAGCCCACATTGATATCTAGATAGTGTTCAATGGCCTGCCCCAAATGAACCCTGTACTGGTCATCTTACAGATGCCAGGGGGAGAGACGCCAACGAAAGGGCGGCCTCGCAGGGCCGAGCTGTAACCTGAGCGCGACCGGGGAGTGGTCCGACAGACCCCTGGGGGGGATTTCCGCATCCGACACTCTCCCAACTGCCGCAGCTGGTACGAAGACATAGTCTAGCCGTGAAAACGATTCATGCACCACTGAGAAATAGGTGTAGCCCTGCTCCTCCGCATGCTGTCGTGGCCAGGAGTCCACCCAGCCCAGACCCGACGCCAAAGAGGATAATTTAGTTGGTTGGCCCGCGGTTGGCATTCCTCCTCGGCGCCATCTATCCCGAACCCCATCCATTACATCATTCCAGTCACCACCCACCACCGCCACCCTATCTGGAACATCTGCACACAAAGTCATAATGCTTTCAGCCAACGTCCAGGACAGGGGGGGAGGTGCGTAGACACTACCCAGCACCACCCGTTCCTCATAGATAGATCCAAGGATAAAAACATACCTCCCTTGGGTGTCTGCCCACGTCTTAGAGTGAACGTATGGAACCCTAGGATGGATAAGAAGTGCCACCCCCGAGAACCCCTCGTGAACCCAGAGTGGAAAACTTGGGAATACCCATATCTCTGTAAGCAAAGGGCCTTGGTCCCCAGTAGGTGCGTCTCCTGCAGCATAAGAACATCAGCCTGGTAGCGCTTAGCCTGGTGAAGTATCGCCCCCCTCTTGACTTTATCTAGTGCCCCCCTGACATTCCAACTCACGATCCGAAGGGACCCGGCATTAGGCCATGGGCTCACTACAGGAGTGTTAATTAAGAAAAACGATAGATACAATGGGCAGGACCTGCGGTGACAAGGAGACACGCGGCGGCACATAGCAGCAATAGGACAGTACAGTGAAATCAAAACAATCCCCCAAAACGTAATCAAGAGTGGCAAGAAGGGCAATGAGCATGAACTGCAGTGACATGAAGCGTGCGGCGAAATATAAGAGCGATAAGACAGCGCAGTGAAATCAGAACAATTCCCCAAAACGTAAGAATTGAAACAAAAAACATCGGTAAAAAACCTGCAAACAATGAACAAGAACATCCCCATCAACCCCAACCCCCACCCCAATACCTCAAAACCGCTGAAGTATCTGTCGCGGCGAAGGCGGAATGGTGACCCCAACGGGAGTCCCGGCCCACCTCCACCAATGAATCCCCCAAAGCCCAGCCATGATACATGGAGCTGACCCCCGGACCCAAAAAGCCCAACGGGGATAGTAGCCCAACCTATGCTTCGACAACCTAAGCGCATGTGTATGTATATTTGTCCACTGGGAAAGTTCCAGGAAGGTTATGAGGCCGGCCTCCCTGAGCGGGGCACCGATGCTGATCTGTTGGCGTCGCTGTAATTTTTAAAGTTTGAAGTGAAATATAGCGCAAAGAAGAACAAAGCAACAACCGAGGGCATCTGGTGGCGTCAGACCAGGGCTCAGTCAAACTTTAAGGCCGATGGAGAGTGGTGCTGCTACATGGAGTGGATTAGATCCAGTTTCTGCTTACCTTTGGGCTTAAAAGAAATTTGAAGTAAAAGTTGCAGAGAAGGTGAAGTTCAGCGGAGAAGGCCAGCCAGCGGTGTCCGATGAGCAGGCATCATCGACAGGGAGCACAGACACAGGTAAAGATTTCTACATTAGGACGTTGTCACTTCTTTGAAAGTCGAAACTCTCCAGCAGGACGCAGCTGCAGACTGTAGCCAACAGGGGCTTCAGAAGGCTGAATACCCCTTCGAAGAGGAGCCACTGAACAGGATTCTCTACTGTGGAGAAGAACATAGTGGGAACTACCACAAAGTCAGGCCGACTGGTGATGCACCTTGGGCGAGCAGGTGGGTTCCAGTCTCCTGTCAATTCTCAGGCCAATTTTTGGTGGAAAATTTTCGGATCACTGACACAATATCGAGGTAAACAATATCGTATGACACAAATATTGTTTCAAAAAGACAGTTTACTAAAAAATTGTGCCCCTATACTTATAATGGTAAGTAAAAAAATATCAGGAAAAAATATAATCGACAATAATATCGTCAACAAATATACAAGAATATCAAATTTGTAATATAAATAGAATTTAAAGTAGTAAATGGAATTTTAATATATGAATTTAACATAATGTAAATTAAATATTTTCCACAAATATTTAATACTGCTTATAAATATATATAAATAAGAAGAAAACTCTGGGTGGTTCACAAATTTAGGTGGAGAGCAGCTGCTGAATAGAGCACCCTACAACACAAGCGACACTCTGAATCTGCTCACCGCAAATGTCTGTTTTTCTAGCAAAGTTTTTACGCATAGGATTAGCACAGTGCCATCCACGCCAAGTTAGAACGAGACAAAGTCTTTCAGCATAGGAATAGCACAGTGCCATCCACGCCGAGCTGTAAAATGACAAAAGCCTTTTACCACTCCAGGCACAGTATTACAGCTTTGGATTGGTATAAATTCCATCCAAGCCAACTGGAATGAACAAAAGCAACCCAGAAAACATGTTTCGCTATCATTATAGCTATTCAGAGAGGTTTAGCTTTGTCCAGACACAAAGGAGCACCCAGTATAAGTCAAAACAAAACCCTTTCAAGATTAGGGTGCTACATAAATTGTGCAACAAAGAAGCAGAAAACTCTGGGTAGTTCCCAATTTTAGGTTGACAGCACCTCCTGCCTGTATAGAGCACTCCACAACACCAGCGACACTATGAATCAGCTTACCTCAAATGTCCATTTCTCTAGCAACGTTTTTAAGAATAGGATTAGCACAGTGCCATCCACGCCGAGCTTGAAAGGGACAAAGTCTTTTGCTATTTCTACAATAAAGTCTTTAAGCATAGGATCAGCACAGTGCCATCCACACAAAACTGTAAATTGACAAAAGCCTTTTACCAATCCAGGCACAGTATTACAGCTTTAGATTGGCATAAATACCATCCAACCCAACTGGAATGAACAAAAGCAACCCCGAAAACATGTTTTGCTATCATTATAGCTATTCAGAGAGGTTTAGCTTTGTCCAGACACAAGGGAGCACCCTGTAAAGTCAAAACAAAACCCTTTCGGGGTTAGAGTGCTGCATAAGTTAGGCAAAACAGAAGCAGAGAACTCTGGCTAGTTCCCAAGTTTAGGTAGACAGCAGCTTCTGTATAGAGCACCCTACAACACCACCGACACTATGAATCAGCTCACCTCAAACGTCCATTTTCTAGCAAAGTTTTTAAGCATAGGATTAGCACAGTGCCATCCAGGCTGAGCTTGAAAGGGACTAAGACCACCAAACTCGACCGCTGCCCGCCCGTCAGAGTATGAGTTTCCTTGTGGTCTGGCGGGCGGTGCTTTGGCGGTCCCGCGGTAGTGCAGCTCTAAGGCTCATATGTGAGCCTTAGCACTGCAGCGCTGAGGGAGCGCCAAAGCCCTTTCCTGCAATGCATAGACTGTACAGTCCATGCCGTGCAGGAACAGGGGTGCATACAGACAGGGGTGCACAACATGTGCCCCCCTGCATGTACCCCCATGCACATGGGAACCAGGGGGCCCTGTAGAACACCCTTACTTTTGTGACTGCCACACTTTTCATGGCAGTCTCACCGCCATGGTCTGGAAATTCGTAATATGCTTGGTGGTGCAGCAGCGGCACTGCCAGCATATTGCTACCCCAGCCCGCCACGCCAAAGCCAAGGGATCATGGATCCCTGGCGGTTGCAGCGGTTATGTGGTGGGAGAACAGTTGCACTCATTATGCGGTGGGCATGCCGCCAGTGTGACGCTTCCCGCCACGCCATCGTGAGTTTGGCAACCCCTGACATATGTTTTGCTATCATTATACCTCTTCAGAGAGGTTTAGCTTTGTCCAGACACAAGGGAGCACCCTGTAAAAGTCAAAACAAAACCCTTTCAAGGATGGAGTTCTGCATAAATTATGCAAAAAAAGAAGAAGAAATCTCTGGGTAGTTCCCAAGTTTAGGTGGAGAGCAGCTCCTGTATGGAGCACCCTACAACACCAGGTTGGATTTATTTAAATCCAAAGCTGTCTATATATAAATAAATATAAAACACATACATAATAAAGCCATAAAAAATATAAACTATTTAATAACAAAAATATAGTAATTAATTTAAACAATAAATTAAATATTGCAAATTTAAAACCCCCAAAAGACATTTACTACACATACTATAAGGAGGAGGGATAGAGTTGGTCGTTGGAGGTATTACATTTACTATTCCCACTCCAGTCTGTAGAGCAGTAGAGAAAGCATTGGAATTCGGAGGGGTCACTCCAGTCTGCATAACAGTAGGGAAAGCGTTGGGCTACGGAGAGGTAAGGTTTAAAATTCCCACTCCAGTCTGTGCTACAGTAGGGAAAGTGTTGAACTTCGGAGGGGATAGATTTACTATTCACTTTCCAGGCTGGGCAAGTAGGAAAAGCAGAGGACTTCAGAGGGGTAAAATTTACTGTTCCCACTCCAGTCTGTAAAACAGTAAAGAAAGTGTTGGACGTCGAAGGGGTAAAGTTTACTATTGCCATTCTAGTCTGTGCAACAGCAGGAAAAGCTTTGGACTTCAGAGGGATAAAATTTACTATTCTCTCTCTACTTTTTGCAACAGTAGGTCATGTGTTGTACTTTGGGGGGGGGGTGAGATTTACTATTCCCATTCCAGTCTGCGCAACAGTAGGACAAGCATTGGACTTCGAAGGGGTAAGATTTACTGTTCCCACTCCAATCTGTGCACCAGTAGAGAAAGTACTTCACTTCAACCATATTACATATTTGAATAACCCTAATAATTTATTAAAAAACTATAAAACTCCAAATAAACTCCAAATAAAAAATTATTAATTTACCTAAAAGATATATATTAAAAAATAAAATCAATTACACAATTAACATAATTAATATACAATTTAGTAATTAATCAGTTAAAAAATATTTTTTTAGTAATGACTTCATTAACTTTCTATCCTATACCCCTACACAGCTAGCAGCCCACACCTAAAATTCAACTAAAACAAATAAACATAGCAAGATTTACATAAATAATAATAAATATATATTTAACAATTAGTAATGAATTGTTGATTACTTAACTTTCACTCCACAAAAAGGTTAAAAATCATGAAGAAATAAAAGTAGCCAGAAGGGCATATAGATGTGCCTTAAAAGTGAGGAAAAAATGTTTAAAGGATGAGGCATGGAACGCCCTGCGAGCTGCATCAGAATTGAAAGACTCTTCAGCGTTCTGGAAAGCGGTTAATGCTCCCTTTCTAGTCGATGCAGGGAGGGCAACCATAGAGATAGCGGTTACCAAGGGTGAATGGGTTGACCATTTCTCAAAACTATATTCTACACCTTGCCCTGAACCAAGTAGTAGTGACTTGGCGGGGGACAGGTTAGAACCCCAAACTGTAAATCACCATTCACATCTCTAACTGGATCTTAACGAAATTGAGGAGGCGATTGCAATGAGCAAGAGTGGTAAGGCCCCAGGCCCAGATGGCATTCCTGTGGACCTTTTTAAATACCCGGTTCCGGGGACGTAGGGACAGGTTCACATTTAGGATTCTGTGGATACCAGGACACTGCACTATGTGTATCCTTAAACCGCCGGAAACTGTGGAGGCATGCCCTTTACACATTTTAGGTCGTCCTCCATATCTGTGGGTACTTATCCCCGCAGTTCAATTATATGGTAGGTAGTAGACTCCACCCTACCATGGTGTGTGGATAGTTTTAATTAGGTCCTGAACAATTGCCATTGATCCCCCTGACAACCAGGCAAGAAACATGTTGACCCGAAAAGTAAAAGTAGAGCGCGATGTCTTGATTCATTATAGTCAGATAGCCGCCACTTCTTTTCTATTTTTAATCAGGTAGGAAGCCTACCAGAATAAAGGTTGCTTATTGGACTTCCGCACCTGTTTTAGTTTTAGCACTCCCCAGCACATTACATCCACACCTATTAGGCCCCTCACCCCCACGGCACCATACGGCGAGGAACAAAAGATCTCCGCTAAAGAGCCCCTCATTGGGTGCCCGTCGGGTATTGCAGCGCCAACCCGACGAGGAGCAGGCCCAATGATGAAGCATGACACCTAGCAGGCTGGGTGTGTGAGGGCCCTAGTTCCAAAGGGAGGAATTCTCCTCCCTCTTTCACAGGACGACCCTTCACCACAGTGGATGTTTCACTAAGCTCTCTCACCTCTTTTTTTAGACCCACAATAAGGAACTACGTACCCTTTCTTTGTATGACCTTTTTAAATATAACATAGCTTTCTGGGGACCCATTTTAACACAAGTCATCAACGCATGCATCTCGACCAGCCTCATCCCCACTTGGAGTGAATCGATATTGGTTCCGATTTTTAAAAAGGGGGATAGGCATAACCCAGTGTGTTATAGGCCTATCTCGCTTTTAGACTCTACGGTCAAAATAATCGGAAGAGTACTCCTTTCTAGACTGCAGGACTGGGCAGACGACCATTCTATCATTAGTAACATACAATATGGGTTCCGCAAGGGCCTTGGTACAATAGATCAGTGCCTAATTTTAGAATTAACTATTGCCAAATATACTAAGGCCAAAAGGGGCACTCTCTACTTGGCTTTTGTGGATTTGTCCGCGGCCTTTGACTGCGTCATCCACAACAAACTCTGGTTGATCCTGGAGAGGATGGGAGTGGAGCCATCCCTAATTTCCCTAATGAGACAGTTTTATATTGGGGCCAGGGCCAGGGTCCGATTTGGAATAGGGGGTGAGTGCACTGATCCCTTTACCGTCGGAAGAGGAGTAAGGCAGGGCTGCGTCCTGGCACCCTTTCTTTTCACCTTGTATATCAATAACCTAGAATCGGCTTTGATATACGAGTGCCAGGACCTTCCGGCGGTAGGGAAGCGCTCACTCCCTGTGCTTATGTATGCGGATGACGCGTTGCTTATGGCCCGTACTCCGAATAGTCTACAGAAGGTATTATCCAGTTTTGCGAATTTTATGTCTAACCTGGGTCTCACAGTTAATACTTCTAAAACATTTATTTTAAAATGTGGCCTGGGGAGCAAAAAGTGTTGCCCGTTCTTTTTAGAGAAGAATCGTCTAGATTGCTCTAACACTTTCTCATACTTGGGGGTCTTATTCGATCGCACTGGCACGTGGACACAGGCTGTTAACCTAAGGAGATTGTTATTCTCCAAGGCACTGGCAGCCTTGGCTAATTTTAGCAGGAAATTGGGCAGACGCCCCCCCTCAGAATTACTTCAAATTTATAAAGCTAAATGCGTCGCTATAGCGACCTATGGAGCGGGTATCAGGGGCCACGCAGATGTGACGTCTTTACAGACGGCTGAAAAAAGATTTCTTAGACACCTGCTGGCTGTCCCGGTTAGTGTCTCTACTTTTAACTGCCATTCGGAATTAGGCATACCTTACTTAGCGGATGTTATCGGCATTCAACCAATTCTCCTCTGGTATCACATTTGGACTTCAGAGAAGACCATCTTAAATCGTCAAATGATTAGCGATTGTTGTGGGCTAGATGGGGTATCTCATATAGGTTGGCTCAAGTATGTTAAGGAATTTCTGTGTAAATTAGGCCATCAAGAATATTTTGATAACCCCATCACTATGACTAAAGTAAACAGGAATGGTTTTAAACTTAGCTGTTTGCAATACCTTGAAAATATTAGATTAAATACAGAGATTTTAAAAATCTCAGTCCTTGCCCACCAAAACACTTTGACTACTTTTAAGATGCAGCCGTATTTAATTCTTGTAGCCTCTGACTATGAAAGATTTTTACTTACACGCTTCAGGATGGGCATTGTCCATAGGTCACTTAGTTTTCCAGTAAGTAATGATTGGTCTAGGCAGCTGTCCAATTGCCCATGTGATGATTTGTCAGCACAATCCACCATGCATGTTTTATTTTTTTGCAAATTTTATACAGTCCAGACGAAAAGGTGGATACTTCTGGTGCTTACAACATTAGGTCTGAGACAATGCCGTCCTGCGTTCATAGCCATGCAATCCCTTGGGGAAGAACTCGTAATGTTATCTGTTACGTTGTTTTTAAAGTCTGTTTTCACTTGTAGAAAGACTATCCTCATGTGAGAATCTGTATTGTATAATTTATTCCATATTCTTGTGGTTTCTTACTTAGCCTTGTAACATGTGATTTTACTGTTTTTAACATGCTTTTGTGATTATTTTATAATCGAATAAAGCTTTATGATGACGATTACTTAATAAGCTTCCCACCTTATACCCCTATAAACCCAGCACTCCCACCTAAAATATAACTAAAAGAGCAAGTTACTTACCTTCAGTAACGATATATCTGTAAGAAACATAGGTTAGTTATAGATTCCTTACCTTAGAATTACCCCCAGGCGTCAGACTGGATCCGGAAAGTTTTTCGTCAGCAGTACCCCTGCACGTCGGAAGGTGGCATCGGTCGACTCCAAGTCCGTCGTCAGCGTTGTGGTCGCCGGGATGACGTCGCGGTAGCTACATAGACGCCGCCCTCGCACGCTGACGTCAGTTCTGCACACGACTTTCCACGCCAGAAGCGCAGAGTCATGCAAGACACTGACCACTGGTGCACAAAACTAGGGCCCTGAAAGGATGTCCTTAACCCTAGAAGTCAGTTCGCAGAACAGGGAGAATGGGTGGGGCGGTAAGGAAACTATAACTAACCTATATTTCTTACAGATATATCGTTACCAAAGGTAAGTAACTTGTTCATCTGAAAGAAACAGTTAGTTATAGATTCCTTACCTTAGAATAGATACCCCAGCAATACCAACCCCAGAGGTGGGTCGGCGAACCAAGTTCACACCAGAAAGTCCTGGAGAACAGAACAGCCAAAGAAGCCGTCTCTCCGGACTTGGCTGTCCTGGCAGTGGTGTCTCGTAAACGTGTGCAGCGATGCCCACGTAGCTGCCTGACAGATGTCATTTAGGGGGACTCCTCGTCCCAAAGCAGTAGTAGCTGCCGTCGCCCTGGTGGAATGGGCACGCAGCCCCGCTGGAGGCTCCTTCTTAGCCAAAGAATAGCAGGCTTTGATGCACAGAACGACCCACCTCGAGATGGTCCGTTTGTGCACGGCCCGACCTTTCTTAGCGCCCACGTAGCCAAAAAGAGCTGGTCGTCCACCCGGAATTGTTTTGGGCGATCCAAGTAGAAAGAAAGCGCACGTTTTGGATTCAGACGGTGGAGCCTCTCTTCCTCTTTCGAAGGATGCGGAGGGGGAAAGAAGGTGGGTAAAGTGATGGTTTGGCAAATGTGGAAAGAAGTAACCACCTTGGGAAGAAAGGCAGGTCTAGTTCTAAGGATGACCTTGTCCAGATGGACAGCCAGAAAGGGAGGCTTGGAAGACAGAGCTTGTAGCTCACCCACCCTGCGCGCAGAGGTGATGGCCACCAGAAAAGCAGTTTTCAAAGTGAGAAGTCTGAGAGGACAGTTATGTAGTGGCTCAAAGGGAGTGCACATAAGATATGTCCAAACCAAGTTCAAGTCCCACTGGGGCATTACCATGGGAACAGGAGGAAAAAGATGAGTAATGACCTTAAGAAATCTATTTACAACAGGGGACTTGAAAAGAGAAGGCTGATCAGGGAGCCTGAGGAAGGCTGAAATGGCCGAGAGGTAGCACTTAAGAGTGCCCAGAGCAGAGCCCTGCTGGGCCAAAGATAGGAGGCTATTTCAATTAAAGAGAGGAACCCTTGGTCACCCAAAGGACTAGGATTAAACTGAATTAAAAAAAGTGCGTCCTCTGGGATTTCTTTATAAACTTTTATATATACACACCTCATTCATATCAACCCACTACATACACACCACAAGCATCCAAAATGGTCACCGCCAACCTGGTGGATACAGTATGTTAGCACAAAAATTCACTAAGAATCAATAATGTTTGTGATTTTCCTGAGACAATTTATTATGATTGTTTTAAAAAAGCAAAAAAGGATTCAATAAAAACATTAATATTCAGAAATAATCACAGGCATCATATTTCATAATAAACACAATTGGTCACAAACAAAGATAAAAATTCTAAAAAACAAATTGTACATAAATACACGAGAGATAAAAACAGACAATTATCTTTGTCATTAATGGCCACAATCCAGATTAACATTCATGTATACATGCCCTGATCTTTTGTAGACCCTCAACATCTAAGGCGCTATCTGTATAGCTGGATTCATGGCAACAATAAACAAAGCGTCGACGCGTTTTGAAGGTTTTATCTTATTCCACATTCTTTTTCAAGACTCAAATAATAAAACCTCCCGTTCTTTGTGGATTTCTCAGTGGGTATATAAACCCTCACTTTCTAACACGGAATGTCATGATCAAAGGACGTTGTAGTCATTAACATCATTCAAGTAGATTTTGTGACACACTACTTGATGAGAACGGAGTTTATGGTTATAAGAGAACTCCCCTACCAGTCTTTAGGATTTCATTCCTCGATCCTGTATTTTCAAATTTCTTGTTAAAAACAAATTCGTCTCCCAGCCTTTTTTTATTAATTTAATATCAGGAACTATTTTTCCTTTAGGAAGTCTTGTTTCTTAACTCGACTACTCGTCAGAGCATGTTCAATTTGAGCTCTATGCGTTGGTATATAACCGACGGTCCTTTTTTCCGTCCTGGTTCGATTCAAAAGTTAGGAGGAACAAGAGAACTTCAGAAAGAGGGGCAGAAAGGGGATCCACAGCATTTGCTGTGCACCATGCCATAAATGTATTCCATCTGCAGGCGTATACTGTCTTAGTGGAGGGACGCCTGGCTGCCAAGATTACATCACAGACTTCGGGAGGCAGGTCAAACGACGTCAACTGCCGCCGCTCAATCTCCACGCAAGGAGGTGGAGGCTGGACAGGTTCGGGTGGAGGACCGTCCCCTGCTGCTGCGACAGAAGATCCTCCCGATGAGGCAGTGTGATTGGAGGATCGATGGCCATGTTGAGCAGCTCGGGATACCAGACTCTTCGTGCCCAATCCGGAGCCACAAGAATGACTTGGGCCCGGTCGCGCTTGATCTTCTTCAGCACTCTGGGCACAAGTGGTATAGGCGGAAAGGCATATAGAAGACCGCAACTCCACTTGCGACGAAAAGCGTAGCCTAGCGAGTGCCGCCTTGGAAATTCCAAAGCACAGAATTGCTGACATTGCGCGTTCTCTTCGGTGGCGAATAGATCTAACCAAGGCTCTCCCCACTGCTGAAAGAGACCTTGCACCACCTCCGAGTGAAGACGCCATTCGTGATCCATCATGCACCTGCGACTGAGTTAGTCCGCCCTGGCGTTCAGTGAACCTGCCAGGTGTTGAACCACCAGGGATATGCCCTGATATTCCAGCCATGTCCAGAGGCGGAGGGCCTCTTGACATAGGGTCCACGATCCCACCCCGCCTTGTTTGTTGCAGTACCACATGGCGGTGGTGTTGTCCGTGAACACCTGCACTACTCTTCCACGTACAGAGGGAAGGAATGCTTTGAGTGCAAGATGGATCGCCCGAAGCTCCAGAAGGTTGTGTGGAGTCCAGACTCCGCCGGAGACCAGAGGCCTCTGATCTCCGCCTCTCCCATGTTGCCGCCCCATCCCAGAAGGGATGCGTTTGTCACTACTGTGTGTTCTGGTTGGGGAAGGGAGAGGGATCTGCCGTTGACCCAATCCTGGTTCGTGAGCCACCACTGCAATTGTCGTGCAGTGCCCTCTGAGATCTGGACGCAATCGGACAGATTCCCCTGATGCTGCGCCCACTGGAACTTCAGGTCCCACTGCAGAGCCCGCATATGGCACCTGGCACGATCAACCAGCAGGATGCAGGAGGCCATGAGGCCCAGCAGCCTCAGGGTCATCCTGACCGAAACCCGGGATAGGGGCTGAAAGATCGGAATCATAGCCTGAATATCCCGGACTCGCTGTTCGGGAGGATAAACCTGAAACTGCGTTGTGTCCAGAACCGCTCCGATTAAGAGGAGCTTCTGAGAGGGAGTCAGGTGTGACTTCGGCACGTTGATGGAGAACCCCAGCAAATGCAGAAGGTCGGCCGTAGTCTGGAGATGGGAGACGACAGCCTGGGGCGAGCCCGCCTTCAACAGCCAGTCGTCGAGATAGGGGAAGACTGGAACCCCTGATCTGCGCAGATGAGCTGCGACCACCGCCATCACTTTCGTGAACACCCGAGGGGCGCTGGTAAGCCAAAGGGGAGCACAGTAAACTGAAAGTGCTCGTGGCCTACTGTGAACCGCAGGTAACGCCGGTGGGCCGGCAGGACGGGGATGTGAAAGTAAGCGTCCTGCAAGTCCAACGCTACCAGCCAGTCTCCAGGGTCGAGGGCAGACAAGACCTGAGCGAGCGTCAACATCTTGAACTTCTCCTTCCGGAGGAAGCGGTTGACGTTCCTGAGATCCAAGATAGGACGCAGACCTTTGTCCTTCTTGGGTACCAGGAAGTAGTGGGAATAGCAACCACGACCTACTTCTGGGGCAGAAACGCGCTTGATGGCACCCTTGTCCAAGAGTGCAGAAACTTCCTGTTGGAGAAGAGCCAGGTGATCCTCCGACATGCGATGGTACTGAGGTGGCATGGAGGGAGGTGTAGTCTCGAAGGGGAGGGAGTAGCCCCTTCGGACTATTTGCAAAACCCACCTGTCCGATGTGATGGTGCGCCAGTGGGGGAGGTGATGGCGGATCCTGCCGCCCACTGGCGTTTGGTGGCCCTGAAAGGTCAGACTAGGAGGGTTTGGAGAATGCTGCAGAGGGGGCTGTGGTGGAGTGGCCCGCCCGCTGGCCCCCAGAACCACGCCGGTGGTTCCCACGTCCCCGGCTGCCTGTGGCCCTGGGCGGGATGTAGTGGGACACCCCTTCCGTAGCCACGAAAGGGGCGAAAGGCAGACTGCGCAGGGCGGGTAGTGGAGAGGCCCAAGGACCTGGCCGTAACCCAAGAGCACTTAAAGCGCTCTAGCGCGTTGTCTGCCTTGTCGCCGAAAAGGCGACGGCCATCAAAGGGCATGTCCATAAGGATGGATTGGACATCCCCGGAAAAACCAGTTGAACGCAACCAGGCATAGCGTCGAAGGGCTACCGACGTCGAAATCGTCCTGCCAAGTGCGTCGGCGGTATCCAGCCCACAGCGGATGGTAAACTTCGCTGAGTCTCTCCCCTCGGCAACTGCACGGGAGAGTACGGCCCGGGTCTCCTCCAGGCACTGAGGCAGCACCTGCACCACCGTATCCCACACAGAGTGGGTGTAACAGCCCAACAGACATGCAGTGTTTATCGACCGCAGTCCCAAGCTGGCAGAAGAAAACATTTTCTTCCCAAGGTGGTCCAGTTTTTTAGAAGTGGAGGCTTGAACCACCAAGCTCTCAGGGGCGGGGTGTTGGGAGAGGAAAGTGGGGTCGCCCGGGGCCGGGCGGTGGCGTCAGGCAATCATCCTGTCCACAGGAGCCCCTGTGTTGGGCCTGGACCAGTTGCCCAAAAGGATATCCGTGACGGCTTCATTAAACGGCAGCAGGGGCTCCGAACAGCTCACTGCCGGTTGAAGGACCTCTGTCAGGAGGTTAGTCCTGACTGCCACCGTAAGTAGCTTGAGCCTCGGCCGCCCTACGCAACACCACTGTGTATGACGCTCCCTCCTCCGTAGCCGCGGTAGGAGGAGACAACATGCCTAGGTCTGGGGAGGTTACCAGACCACTGGCATCCCCCAGTTCCTCTCTCCAGTCCGGATTGTACTCCAACTGGTCTGTCAAAGGGTCATCAGACCCCTCCCAGTCTTCCTCACCCTCCTCTGGCTGCCAATCTGGCTGAAAATGGCCAGGGTGGAACACAGGGTCAAAAGTACCCATCTGCGCCGGATCTGGCGTCGATCGACGCCGGTGTGGCTCCGTGTCCACATCAGGGCAGGAGCCGGGGTCGACGCTGGCTGGGGGTCCAGCCAGCGTCGGCTGCGGACGTGGTGCATGTGGAGTCGGTGGAGGTGTAACGAAGTTGACCGGCGCCGATCCGGATCCAGGCCTGGATCCAAGGGGGCCTTGCGGTGCCGAAGCCGCCGGCGTCGAAGGCCTAGGGCCCCCAGCCGACTCCGCAGGGCCCAAAGGCATGCCGGCAGAGTCGGGCTGCCCAAAGGTGGCGTACATTGCTTCCTAAAATTGACGAAGCTGGGCAGGGGTCGCTCCCGGTCCCTGGAAGGGAGGGAAGGCCGGAGTCGACCCTGAAGGCTCCGCACGCGGAGCCGCGGGAGGGGCACCACCCACACCCTTTGCCGCGTCGACCGACGGACGAGGGGAAGTCGAAGAGCGATGATGCTTCTTCGACTACTTCTTGTGCTTTGACTTACCTGACCCCGAGTGCGAAGACTTAGAAGAGGAGTGATGATGACTCCGCGATCTGTCCCTCGACCTCCCACGCGACTGGGACCTTGAGCAACGCGGAGCCGACTGCCGGGCCTCGAGGAGCTTTCAGGACCGCTCCCGCAAAGACTTCGGGGCCATAGTTCGGCAGTCGGAGCACGACTTGGGGTCATGGTCGCGCTTCAGGCAGTAGAGGCACACGCGGTGCGGATCCGTCACCGACATCAGTCGGTTACAGGAACCGCATGCCTTGAAGCCAGGCATCCCTCGTGCACCAGGAGTCAGTTGAGACTCAAAAACAAAGTCGACAAAAGTCGCAAAAAAGTCAGTCAAAAAGTGACTGGGGGTACTGCTCTCTCCGGATCTGCGCTTGCTGGCGCGGAAAAAGAAAGAACTGACGTCAGCACGCGAGGGCGGCGCCTATGTATCTACCGCGATGTCATACCTGCGACTACGACGCCGAGGACGGACGCGAAGTCGACCAACGCCACCTTCCGACGCGCAGGGGTACTGCTGACAAAGAGGTTTCCGGATCCAGTCTGACGCCTGGGGGTAATTCTAAGGTAAGGAATCTATAACTAAGTGTTTCTTTCAGATATATATATTTAGGCAACGCTTTTTCTGGTGTATACAGTATTTGCCTGTGGATTCCTCACCTTTTGAATTATCCCAATGCGCAGCATTCCACAGAAACTTTTTTCCTCAGTTCTCCCACGTCGACGAGGATGTCACAATGGAATGGCTCTGCACACGACTCAGCGTGACGTCATCTGAGCCATAAGAAGACCTCGTCGGCGTGCTGATGTCAGTTCCACCCATTTTTTCCGTGCCTTCGAGTCGAACGGGTGAACCAACAACTTTTTCACAAGTATACATAGTATACAAACACAGCCAAAACTGGAAATTCTTCATCATAGACATTTCCTAGTGCCAAGCATCACATGATTCCAACAATAAATCACATAAGATATACATTGATTATTTTTCAGTATAAGCAGACAGGCAACGGGGAGGCGGGTGGGTCAGTAAGGAATCCACAGGCAGATACTCTATCCACCAGAAAAAGTGTTACCGAAAGTAAGCAACTTGTTCTTCTGATGGATACATCTGCCTGTGGATTTCTCACCTTTTGAACTGTATCCCCAAGCAGTCCCGCTCTTGGCGGAGGGTGCCTGCCTGACTATACCAAACAATCCTGCAGCACAGAACATGCAAAATGGCAGTCCCATTCTCACCTCCGAATGCAACCAATAGTGCTTCACAAACATGTGGAGGGAGGCCCAAGTTGTCACCTTACAGATGTTTATCACAGGGACACCTCTAGCTAAAGCCGAAGAAGAAGACTTAGCTCTGGTGGAATGAGCGCAAATACCATCAGGAGGTTCCTTCTTGGCCAAGGCGTAGCAGATCTTGATACAGAGGATGATCCACCAGGACAGCATTCTTTTGTGGACAGCCTTGCCCTTCATCTTGCCCACATAACCAATGACGAGTTGATCATCCAACCTGAAGTCCTTGGTTCTGTCGAAGTAGAAGCTGACGGTCCTCTTGGGGTCCAGACCATGAAGTCTCTCCTCCTCCTTAGAAGGGTGAGGGAGAGGTTAGAAAGTGGGTAAAGTGATGGACTGCCCTAAGAGGAAAGGAGTGACCACCTTAGGCAGGAAATCAGCTCTGGTCCTAAGAGCTATCTTATCCACATTGGAATGATGTAAAAGGAGACTTGGAGCTAAGATCCTGCAACTCACTCACCCTCCTAACGGAAGTGATTGCAACCAAAAATATAGTTTTAAACGCTACGAACCTTAAGGGACAACTATGGAATGGTTCAAAGGGTGAACCCATCAAGAAAGTGAGAACCAAATTCAAATCCCACTGAGGCAGGATAAAAGGAGTGGGAAGAAACATATTTGTGAGACCCTTAATGAATCTCATAACTATGGGAGATTTAAACTACGAGGGTTGATCTGGTAAACAGAGAAAAGCCAACTGTATGAAAGTAGGATCTGCTTCTTATGGGTACCCCCACTTTTTGCTTCATGTTATAGTGTTTTTGACTAGTCTGACTGGGATCCTGCTAATCAGGACCCCAGTCTATCTGCTTTCTCCCTAAACTGTTATGTTATGTACTTAGATACACTCCAGATAGAATACTGGGGTACCCATGTCAGTCCCTAGTATATGGTACCCATGTACCCAGGGCATAGGTACCCCAGAGGCCTCCCATGGGCTGAAGCATGTATTATGCCACCCATGAGAGGCCATGCAAAAGTAAACTACAGGCCTGCCATTGCAGCCTGTGTAAGTTGGTGCATGCACCACTTACTTAAGATATAGGTTTTCTATACCTAAGGGTCACTACACTTAAAACCTATAAGTCACCCCTATAGCAGGCCTTAACAATCCTGAAGGAAGGGTGCTCGGTTCTAAGTGAGAGGGTGCCACTGCATGAGCAGGACACCCCTGCAGCCTACAGAGTCCATTCTCCCGGGTTGTTAGTGCTGCAGCCATTTACGACATATAGAGTGGCATTATGCGACCGCGTAATGACCAACTCTAAAACGGCTGAAAGTAACCCTATCGTGTTTGGCGTCAAACATTGTGGAATCATAGAGGTATGATTGAATCATACCCACACATCGGTAACCAGTGTGGGAGGTATGATTCCACCCCTCAGAAACGAGCTTTGTGAGGTCCCTGGTGTTCCCGGTACCAGCCTTCTAGTCCCTGGCAGCACAAAATGGTTGCAGCCGACCAGAGACACATTTCTGCCCTCTTGGTGCTGAGCCAAGCTGGAGCAGGGGAAGGCCGAACAATAGGCATCCTGTCACAGGGAGGTGTGACCACCTCCCAGAGAGGATTTAGTGTATTAGGCCTGGGTGGGTGCGCTTGCCAGCGAGCGAAAGTCTGCATGAGTGGGCACATTTAGTGTCCCTTTGCATAGTCCAGTTCAAACCAGTCCTGGGAGCCGTTGGCTCCTGCTCTGGCGCGAAACTGGACAAAGGACATGGGAGTAACCTCCCCACTGTCCAAACCCTCCCTGGGGAGGGTCCCCTGAATCTGTCCAACACTCTCCCGTGGGTACAAAAGGGCTTACCTGGCTGTAGGACCCTAGATTCGACGTGGACAAGATTCTGATCAAGAAACCACTGACCTTCGACCGTCTGGACACTCTGGACTTCGCTGGACTTCGTTTGGGCCAGACTTCATCTCCCTCTCCGTCCAAAGCATTGTCTGTGCCCGTGCACCATAGAGGCTCTGTGTAGGACCTGTGGAGCATCAAGGACTACTGAAGATATTTACCTTGGAGTGAAGGAGTCACTCCCCTGCAACCGCAGGCACCACATCTCAACTGACCGGTCTGCTGCTCCTGAGCTCCTACGGACTCCGAAGGCTCCAGCAACACAGGAGGTGGGTTTCTAAGTCCCTCAAGGTCCGAGCTGCCCTCTCACCAAGTTTGAGGCCAGAATCCCTCATGGGGGCTGCAATACCGGTACCCCTGTGCACTGCGTGCTTTTGCAAGTGTATTAGCTTGTTGACGTTTCCAAAACAAGTGCACTGGGCTCCGAGTAGCCCCGACCTCTGGCACCATTTCCACCAAAGAACTCCGGCCTCCTCGCACCGAGTGCTCCGTGGGCACTTGCTTTGTGAAACTGCTTGAGGTCCCCTCGCGACTCCTGTGCCTCTGGCCCGTGGGTCCTCTTGAGTGTCAACACTGCTTTTCTTCGGCTCCCTTGGTTGCTCCAGGCCTGCGCTAACTCCCCTGTGTTTGGTGAGTCTCCTGGACCTTGCTGGTCTGAACCGTAATCTTCTTCAACCTTCTGCGTGGTTTGCCGTTGCCAAGGCTTGTTGGTGCTCCAGCCAGACACTGACCCCTCAGTACTCGACATCCTTCGTGGGACAGCTCGCATCCAGCTCCTGGTCGCCCTTGACTTCTCCTGGTCCCGGTGGCTGCAGAGTCAAGAACCCCCCTCAACGCACCTGAAGCACTTGACATCGGTGGGCATTCGTCTACCGAGCCCCTGGTCACTTCAGAGTGACCCAGACTCTGTCCCCTCTGCTTTCAGGTACTTTTCACCAAGAATCCAGCTCTGGATTCCGACGGACACTTCTCTTCTTCACAGCAGTGGCTCTTCTTCGAAGTCCTCCATAGAGATCGACAGCGGTTTCCGACGCTAATTCAAACCTATGCACCCGGCTTCCCTGGGATAGGTAACTCTGGTACTATGGTATCCACGGGTAGGGTGGCTCTCCAACCTCCTAACTTCCAGAGGGTTTCTTAAAAGTCCACCTAGAAGGGTCCTTAAACTTTAAAACTGCAACCGCGACTCTCCTAAAGAATTGTACGTAGCACGAGGTCATGTTCCCACACTGCACCCGTCCTCCGTGGGGTCCCTACTTACTCACCTTGGGTGGTTCCTTGTTGTCCCAGCGATTCTACAACCTCTAGACACTGTCTTGACTCGAGTCGTGGTTCTTATACCACTATTTTAGTACATGGTTTGGTCTCCCCCTGGAGCCCACTGTGTATTAGTGCTATTTACTATTGTTTCTGTGCTACAGTATTGTGTGCTTTGTGAGTATCCTCGGGTAGAGGGTGCTGTGTTGTATTTAAAGAGTGTTGTATCAATAAATACATATTTTTATAACTGTGTGTGGTTCTCCTTTCATTTAACCAATACTATAAGGTTACATTCTGGTAAAACAAGCTGCTTAACAATCCTTCAACACTAAGCCTGAAGGCTGCTCTCCACAGTTACCACCTGGATAGCTTTCTAAGGTTATCTTTGACCTCTTAAATCCCCATAAGGTTTGTTTGGACTGGTACAGAGTGCCCACTTTAATTAGTGGACAGCATATACCAGGCCAACTTCTCACACTGGTGTGCAGCGGTTGGGATTCAAGCCTACATTGTTTTACCAGATAAACCTTTGTATTGATTAATTGAAAACCACTAAGTACTAGGTACATATAATACTAGCTTAGAATAAGTAAGTTCTACTGAACTTAGGGTTGAGTAAGTCAAGGGTCTAGCATACCCTTTCTCCAACCTCAGAGAGGTTAGTTCCCACTAGGTTAGGTAGGTGCAACACCTCACCACACTTAGTATGTCTACTAAAGGAGATGCCAGTGGCTCTCTGCCCTCTGGATACAGTGAGCTTTCATTCCACGAATTGAAAGCCATGTGTGCCTCTAGAAAGCTGAAGACAGGGATAAGTGCCAACACTCAACGTCTAATAGAGATGTTACTGTTAGATGACCTAAGGAAGACTCCTGGGTCAGATGAACAGGACAGAGTGGGTGAGACAGTGAATGAAGATAGGTCAGGAGGTGACACCTATTATGACCTGGAATCTAACCCTGACCAGGGGGACCAAGATGGGTCCCACCTGGATAACTCAGATCTTCCAGAAGGCAGTGGAGAAGTCCATGATGGCCCCCTCTTCATCCCTTCTGGCAGAGTTTACCAAGGAGATCTAGATCTCCCTCTGCAGAGTCTAATCACTCAGGACAGTCTGTAGGGACCTCTGTATCTAGCAAGAGGGACCACTCTTATGACAGGGAGTACCAATTTCTGGAACTTGAGAAAGCTAAGCTTAGGCTCAGGCAACAGCAATTGGCCCTGGATAAAGAGTCCCTAGAGGTCCAGAGAGCTAGAAAAAAGTTTGGACTAGAGTCCCATGGTGGCAGCAACTGTGTCCCTAGAATTAAGGAACATTCCTTTGATAATAGGAACCTGAGCAAGATTGTCCCTCCCTACCATGTTGGGGATGACATCCATAAGTGGATAACTGCTTTGGAGAGGACCTGTAAAGTTCAGAGGGTCCCTCAAGAGCAGTGGGCAGCTATCTTGTGGCTCTCCTTTGCTGACAAAGGAAGAGATAAGCTCCTCACTGTTAGAGAAGAGGATGCTGACAACTATTCAGTCTTGAAGAGTGCTCTCATTGATAGGTTTGGCTTAACCACTGAACAGTACAGGATTAAGTTCAGAGACACCCAGAAGACACAGAATCAGGATTGGGTAGACTTTGTGGATAGTGTCATTAAGGCTCTGGAAGGCTGGTTGCTTGGCAACTAAGTGAATGATTTCAAGGGATTGTACAATTTGATTATGAGGGAGCAGATCCTTAATAATTGCCAAAATCAGTTATTGCATCAGTACCTGGTTGACTCTGATCTGACGTCTCCCCAAGAATTGGGAAAGAAGGCAGATAAGTGGGTCAGAACCAGGGTGAAGCAGAAAAACCAGAACAGTGGTGGTGACCAAAAGAAGCAAGATGCTAAAACTCCAGATAAGGGTGGGAACAAGTGTAAAGATCAGAAGTCTTCATCAGGGCCCCAAAAACCTGCATCTGGAGGGGAAGTCACAATCCAACAAAGGTAAAGGCAAAAAGAAACCTGGTGTTATCTCTGTAAACAGAAAACACATTGGACAAGAGACGCTGATTGTCCAAAAGCCAAGGAAAATCCTCCTACCACCACTGCCCCTAAGGCAACTGCGCCCCCTAGCATTAGTACAGGTGGTGGTACAGGGAACAAGGGATTAGTAGGGTTAACCTTGGGCTCTGAGATGGGTTCTGGCCTAGTCAGAACTCCAGCTCAGGCTGTGCTTGTCTGTGATGGTGGCATGGATCTTGCCACCTTATTTGTCAGCCCCAGTAACCTGGGCAAATACAGACAACAGCCTTTGATCAATGGTAAGGAGGCCATGGCATACAGGGACACAGGTGCAAGTGTCACTATGGTGACAGATAATCTTGTGGGCCCTGACCAGATCATACTTGGAGAAATGTACCAAGTGACCAATGCTAACAATGTCAGGACTGATCATTCCTTGGCAGTTGTTAATTTCAGCTGGGGAGGGGTAACTGCCCCTAACAAAGTTGTGGTTAGCTCAGACCTCCCAGTAGAGTGTTTGTGGGGCAATGATTTGGAAACTTCAGCCTGGGCTGAGGTAGAGTTAAGGACTCATGCAGCAATGCTGGGCATCACTGCAGATGTGTTTGCTGTGACTAGGTCACAAGCCAAGCTGGCTAACACTGAACAGGCCTTGGATCCTGGAAAAATGGACCAAGGGCCTTTCAAGAGAAGGAGCAGGAGGGGTAAGGCTGTGTCTTCCCCCCAAACTCAGTGTGAGGATCAATCTCTTGAGGGAGATGATCTCAGTCCCTGTGAAGGAACTGTCTCAGATGAACTGGAACCTGAGCAGGTTGAGTTCTTGGGGACAGGAGGCCCTTCCAGGGCAGACTTGAGTTTGGAGCAGCAAACCTGCCCCTCTCTTGAACCCCTCAGACAGCAAGCTGCTGCTGAGGCTGCTGGGAGTGTCAGTGGATCCCACAAGATCTATTGGAATGAGGGACTCCTATACTCAGAGGGTAGAGACCCCAAGCCTGGTGCCACCAGGAGGTTGGTCATACCTCTGAAGTTTAGGGGCTTCCTACTCACCCTAGCCCATGACATTCCCTTGGCAGGACACCTAGGCCAAAGTAAGACTTGGGATAGGCTTGTCCCTCACTTTCACTGGACTCACAAAGGAGTTGTGTTGCTCCTGTACCACCTGTCAAGCCAGTGGTAAGTCAGGTGATACCACAAAGGCCACCCTCACACCACTATTTGTGGTGGGGGTTCCCTTTGAGAAGATTGAGATTGACATAATTGGTCCCATGAACCCTCCAACTGCATCTGGGCACAGTTATATTCTAGTGGTAGTGGACCATGCCACTAGGTATCCAGAGGCTATACCCCTTAGAACCACCACAGCTCCTGTGGTGGCCAGGGCCCTCCTGGGAATTGTTTCCAGAGTGGGTTTCCCTAAGGAGGTCTTAACTGACAGAGGTACAAACTTCATGTCAAGTTACATTACTGCAATGTGGAAGGAGTGTGGAGTGAACTACAAGTTCACCACACCCTATCACCCACAATGCAATGGGTTGGTTGAAAAACTCAACAAAACCGCAAGGGCATGATCATGGGCCTCCCAGAAAAACTTAAGCGAAAATGGGATGTCCTGTTGCCTGCCTTCTCTTTGCCTGCATATAGGTCCCACAGAAGGGGGTTGGCTGCAGCCCTTTTGAACTTCTGTTTGGGCATCCAGTTAGGGGTCCGTTGTGTTTGGTGAAGGAAGGATGGGAGTTACCTCTCAAACCTCCTAAACATGACATAGTGGACTATGTACTTGGTCTCCGCTCCAGTATGTCTGAGTACATGAAGAAGGCTAGTAAAAACCCTGAGGCAAGTCAAGAATTGCAAAAAGCTTGGCATGACCAAAAGGCTGTTCTGACTGTTTATCAGCCAGGGCAGAAGGTGTGGGTGTTGGAGCCTGTGGCCCCAGCAGCTCTCCTAGACAAGTGGAGTGGACCCAATACCATTCTTGAGCAGAAGGGAGAGGTCACCTACCTGGTGGACCTTGGTACTCCCAGGAGCCCACTTAGGATGCTTCATGTGATCAGGCTCAAGCCATACATTGACAGGGCTGACATGGGCTTGCTCATGGCCGCTGATGAGGGACAGGAGGAAGAGGGTGACCCACTCCCTGACCTCCTCTCACAGAACCCTGATAATGGATCAGTTGATGGTGTAGCTGTGGCAGGCAGCCTCACTGACCAGCAACAGATTGATTGTAGGAGAGTCCTCAATCAATACAGACACATGTTCTCCCTGACTCCTAGTCAGACCACCTGCTGAACCCATGAAGTGGACACAGGTGAGAGCCTACCTGTTAAAAATAAGATTTACAGGCAGCCTGACCATGTCAGAGACTGCATCAGGACTGAGGTCCAAAAGATGCTAGAGTTGGGAGTAATGGAGCCCTCAGATAGCCCTTGGGCTAGTCCAGTGGTCTTGGTGCCAAAACCTCACACCCAGGGTGGTAAAAGAGAGATGAGGTTTTGTGTTGACTACAGGGGACTCAAGGCAGTCACTAGGACTGATGCTCACCCAATTCCTAAGGCAGATGAGCTTATTGACACTTTGGCCTCAGCCAAGTTCTTGAGCATATTTTTACCTCACAGCTGGCTATTGGCAAATCAGAATAGCTGAGGATGCCAAACCAAAAACAGCATTTTCAAACCCTAGTGGGCATTATCAATTTATTGTGATGCCCTTTGGCTTGAAGAATGCACCTGCCACATTCCAAAGGCTGGTGAATAAAGACCTTCCAGGCCTGGAAGCCTATAGTGCAGCATATCTTGATGATATAGCTGTCTTTAGCTCCACCTGGGAGGATCACCTGGTCCACCTGAAGAATGTTTTGGAGGCTCTGCAGAAAGCAGGCCTCACTATCAAGGCTACTAAGTGCCAGATAGGGCAGAGCAAGGTTGTGTACCTGGGCCACCTTGTGGGTGGAGGCCAAGTTCAACCACTACAGAGCAAAATCCAGGCCATCATGGACTGGGTTGCTCCAACTACCCAGACTCAGGTCAGAGCTTTTTTGGGCCTGACTGGGTACTATAGAAGATTTGTAAAGGGATATGGGTCTATAGTGACTCCCCTGAATGACCTCACATCTAAAAGAATGCCCAAGAAAGTTCAGTGGAATGCTAGCTGTCAGAAGGCATTTGATGACCTCAAGCAGACCATGTGCACTGCTCCCATTCTGCAAAGTCATGACTACTCCAAGCAATTTATTGTCCAAACAGATGCATCTGAGTTGGAGGTAGGGGCTGTGTTGTCATAACTTAATGCAGAGGGTCAGGATCAACCAGCAGCTTTTATCAGCAGAAGGTTGACCCCCAGAGAGAAAAGTTGGGCAGCTATAGAGAGGGAAGCCTTTGCTGTGGTCTGGGCCCTGAAGAAGTTGAGGCCATACCTGTTTGGCACTCACTTCATTGTTCAGACAGACCATAAGCCCCTCCTATGGCTAAAACAGATGAAGGGTGAAAACCCCAAACTTTTGAGGTGGTCCATTTCCCTACAGGGGATGGACTACACAGTGGAACATAGACCTGGGAGTAACCATGCCAATGCAGATGGACTCTTCAGATATTTCCACTTAGAAAATGAAGACTCAACTGCGCAAGGTTAGTCTCATCTCCTTACATTTAGGGGGGGAGTTGTGTAGGAAAGTAGGATCTGCTTCTTATGGTTACCCCCATTTTTTGCTTCATGTTATACTGTTTTTGACTAGTCTGACTGGGATCATGCTAATCAGGACCCCAGTCTATCTGCTTTCTCCCTAAACTATTATGTTATGTACTTAGGTACACTCCAGATTGGATACTGGGGTACTCTTGTCAGTCCCTAGTATATGGTACCCATGCACCCAGGGCATAGGTACCCCAGAGGCCTCCCATGGGCTGAGGTATGTATTATGCCACCCATGAGAGGCCATGCAAAATGGAACTACAGGCCTGCCATTGCAGCTGGTGTAAGTTGGTGCATGCACCACTTACTTAAGATATAGGTTTTCTATACCTAAGGGTCACTACACTTAAAACCTATAAGTCACTCCTATAGCAGGTCTTAACAATCCTTAAGGCAGGGTGCTTGGTTCTAAGTGAGAGGGTGCCACTACATGAGCAGGACACCCCTGCAGCCTACGGAGTCCATTCTCCCGGGTTGTTAGTGCTGCAGCCCTTTACAACATATAGAGTGGCCTTATGCGACAGCGTAATGACCAACTCTAAAACGGCTGAAAGTAACCTATTGTGTTTGGTGTCAAACATAGTGGAATCATACCCCCACTAACCGGTGTGGGAGGTATGATTGAATCATACCCCCACACCGGTAACTGGTGTGGGAGGTATTATTCCACCCCTCAGAAACGAGCTTTGTGAGGACCCTGGTGTTCCCGGTACCAGCCTTCTAGTCCCTGGCAGCACAAAATGGTTGCAGCCGACCACTGACACATTTCTGCCCTCCCGCTGCTGAGCCAAGCTCGAGCAGGGGAAGGCCGAACAGTAGGCATCCTGTCACAGGGAGGTGTGACCACCTCCCTGAGAGGATTTAGTGTATTAGGCCTGGGTGGGTGCTTTTGCCAGCGACCGAAAGTCTGCATGAGGGGCACATTTGGTGTCCCTGTGCATAGTCCAGTTCAAACCAGTCCTGGGAGCTGTTGGCTCCTGCTCTGGCGCGAAACTGGACAAAGGACATGGGAGGAACCTCCCCACTGTCCAGACCCTCCCCTGGGAGGGTCCCCTGAATCTGTCCAACCCTCTCCCGTGGGTACAAAAGGGCTTACCTGGCTGTAGGACTCTAGATTCAATGTGGACAAGATTCTGATCAAGAAACCACTGACCTTCGACCGTCTGGACACTATGGACTTCGCTGGACTGCGTTTGGGCCTGACTTCGTCTCCCTCTCCGTCCAAAGCATCGTCTGTGCCCCTGCACCATACAGGCTCCGTGTAGGACCTGTGGAGCATCAAGGACAACTGAAGATTCTCCCTTGGAGTGAAGGAGTCACTACCCTGCAATCGCAGGCTCCACATCTCAACTGACCGGTCTGCTGCTCCTGCGCTCCTATGGACTCCAAAGGCTCCAGCAACACAGGAGGTGGGTTTCCAAGTCCCTCGAAGTCCAAGCTGCCCGCTCACCAAGTTTGAGGCCAGAATCCCTTGTGGGGGCTGCAATACCTGTACCCCTGTGCACCGTGTACTTTTGCAAGTGCATATGCTTGTTGGCGTTTCCAAAACAAGTGCACTGGGCTCCGAGTAGCCCCGACCTCTGGCACCATTTCCACCAAAGAACTTCGGCCTCCTCACACCGAGTGCTCTGTGGCCTTTGCTTTGTGAAACTGCTCGAGGTCCACTCGCGACTCCTGTGCCTCCGACCTGTGGGTCTTCTTGAGGGTCAACACTGCTTTTCCTGGGCTCCCCTGGTTGCTCCAGGCCTGCCCTGACTCCCCTGTGTTTGGTGAGTCTCCTGGACCTTGCTGGTCCAAACCGTAACCTTCTTCGACCTTCTGCGTGGGTTGCCATTGCCAAGGCTTGTTGGTGCTCCAGCCGGACACCGACTCCTCAGTACTCGACATCCTTCGTGGGACAGCTCACATCCAGCTCCTCTTCGTCCTCGACATCTCCTGGTCCCGGTGGCTGCAGAGTCAAGAACCCCCTCAACGCACCTGAAGCACCCGACATCGGTGGGCATTCGTCTACTGAGCCCCTGGTCACTCCTGAGTTACGCAGACTCTGTCCCCTATGCTTTCAGGTACTCTTCACCAAGAATCCACCTTTGGATTCCAACGTACAGTTTTCTTCTTCCCAGCAGTGGCTCTCCTTCGAAAGTCCTCCATAGAGATCGACAGCGGTTTCTGACGCCACTTCAGACCTATGCACCCGGCTTCCCTGGGATAGGTAACACTGGTACTATGGTATCCACGGGTAGAGTGGCTCTCCAACCTCCTAACTTCCACAGGGTTTCTTAAAAGTCCACCTAGAAGGGTCCTTAAACTTTAAAACTGCAACTGCGACTCTCCTATAGAATTGTACGTAGCACGCTGTCATGTTCCCACACTGCACCCGTCCTCCGTGGGGTCCCTACTTACTCACCTTGGGTGGTTCTTTGGGGTCCCAGCGATTCTACAACCTCTAGACACTGTCTTGACTTGAGTCGTGGTTCTCATACCACTATTTTAGTATATGGTTTGGCCTCCCTCTGGAGCCCACTGTGTATTAGTGCTATTTACTATTGTTTCTGTGCTACAGAATTGTGTGCTTTGTGAGTATCCTCGGGTAGAGGGTGCAGTGTTGTACTTAAAGAGTGTTATATCAATAAATGCATATTTTTATAACTACTGTGTAGTTCTCCTTGCATTTAACCAATACTATAAGGTTACATTCTGGTAAAACAAGCTGCTTAACATTCATCAAGACTAAGCCTGAAGGCTGCTCTTCACAGTTACCACCTGGATAGCTATCTACGGTTATCTTTGACCTCTTAAATCACCATAAGGGTTGTTTGAACTGGTACAGGGTGCCCACTTTAATTAGTGGACAGCATACACCTGGCCAACTTCTTACACCAGAAAGGCAGACAAGTAGCCCTAAACCGTAGCTACTGCACAACCCTGTTGTGCTAGGGAAAGAGAGAAACTCAAAACATCAGACAAATGAGCCTGCAAAGGATCAATCGATCTCTCGCCACACCATTTAACAAACTTGGTCTACCTACCAGAATTGACAGATTTGGTGGAGTCTGGCCGATAATATAACATCCACCACATCCGGTGGGAGAGAGCAAGAGCTCCATCAGAAGGACCACCTTCTGATGGAGAAGCTACTCGTGATCGGCCGAATACTGCAGACTGAGATTATCTGCACGCACATTCAGTTCTGAGGCCAGATGATTCGCGATCACGCAAATCTGATGTTCCTGAGCCCAGGACCAGAGTCACAGAGCATCTCTGCAAAGAAGATATGACCCTATTCCTCCCTGTTTGTAGATGTACCACATCACAGTAGTGTTGTGTGTTAGGACCTGAACCGACTGACCGCAAAAGGAGAGAAGGAAGGCCTTGAGAGCCAAACGTATTGCCTGCAATTCCAGAAGATTTATGTGAAACAATCTTTCCTCTGGAAACCAAAGACAGGTGACCTCCAGATCCCCCAGATGGACTCCCCACCCAAGAAGTGAGGCATCCGTTATCACTCTGGCCACCGGAGAAGGAGGTTGAAATGCATTCCCTTGAGACAGGTCGCCTGGACCACTCCACCATAACAGCTCTGCTGCAGTGTCTCTGTTGATTCTGACCAACCCTTTGAGATCTCCGTTGTGTTGAAACCACTGTCTGCGGAGGCACCACTGGAGGGCCCTCATTTGCCAGCGTGCATGGTTGACCAACAGTATGCAGGTAGCAAACAGACAAACAAGTTACTTACCTTCGGTAACGCTTTTTCTGGTGGATACAGTATCTGCCTGTGGATTCCTCACCTTTTGAATTACCCCTGCACCAGCATTCCACGGAAACCTTTTTCTAGCTCTCCCACGTCGACGATGACGTCACAATGGCACGGCTCCGCTCACGACTCCGTATGACGTCACCTCGTCGGCGTGCTGACGTCAGTTCCACCCATTTTTTCCGTGCCTCCGAGGCGAACGGGTGGACCGACACATAATTGGAGTATACACAGTATACAATATATACATACATACACACAGCATAAAGAGAAATAGGAAAAGCTAAAGAAACTAACCATTTCCTAAACACCAATAACAAGGCAATCAAATGACATAGGGAAACAACCATGTCAAATAATGAAAAACTCTTTTGGTATACGAAGGTGGACAACGGGGAGGAGGGTGGGTCAGTGAAGAATCCACAGGCAGATACTGTATCCACCAGAAAAGGTGTTACCGAAGGTAAGTAACTTGTTCTTCTAATGGATACATCTGCCTGTGGATTCCTCACCTTTTGAATTGAATCCCACAGCAGTCCCACTCCCGGAGGAGGGTGTCCACCAACTCATACCAAAAAATCTTGCAGCACAGAGCGTGCAAAATGGCCATCCCTCCTAACCTCCGAATCCAAGCAGTAATGCTTCGCTAATGTGTGGAGGGAGGCCCAAGTTGCTGCCTTCACAAATGTCAACAACAGGAACACCTCTAGCCGAAGCAGAAGAAGAAGACTTAGCTCTGCTGGAATGAGCTCTAATACCTTCAGGCGGTTCCTTCTTGGCCAAGGCGTAGCAGATCTTGATGCACAAGAAGATCCACCTCGAGAGAGTCCGATTGTGAACAGTCTTGCCCTTCATTCGACCAACATAGCCCACGAAGAGCTAATCGTCCAGTCTCAGATCCTTGGTTCTGTCCAGATAGAAACTGACAGCTCTCTTAGGATTCAGGCGATGAAGTCTCTCCTCCCCCTTGGAAGGGTGAGGGGGAGGATAGAAGGTAGGTAAGGTAATGGATTGCCCTAGATGGAAAGGAGTAACCACCTTAGGCAGGAAAGCAGCCCTGGTCCTGAGAACCATCTTTTCTGCATGAATGGTTAAAAACGGAGGTTTGGAACTAAGAGCTTGAAGCAAAATTACCCTCCTGGCCGAGGTAATAGCGATCAGAAAGACCGTTTTGAAAGAGAGAAGCCTCAACGGACAACAATGAAGAGGCTCAAACGGAGAACCCATAAGGAAAGTGAGCACAAGATTTAAATCCCACTGAGGCATAATGAAAGGAATGGGAGGAAACCTATTGGTGAGGCCCTTAATGAACCTCATAACAACTGGAGATTTAAATAAAGATGGCTGGTCCGGCAATCAAAGGAAAGCCGACAAAGCCTACAAATAACCCTTTACGGTGGCCACAGCACAACCCTGCTGAGCCAAGGAAAGAGAGAAACTCAGCACATCAGACAAATGGGCCTTTAAAGGATCAATGGACCTCTCTCCACATCATTTCACAAATTTGGACCACCTGGAGGAATAAATAGATTTGGTGGAGTGTCTCCTGGAAGATAAAATAACGTCCACCACATCCGGTGGGAGAGAGAAAGAACTCAGGTTGCCCCGTTCAATCTCCATGCATGAAGGTGCAGGCTCTGGAGGTGGGGGTGTAGAACCTGCCCCTGCGTCTGCGAGAGGAGATCTGCCTTTAGAGGGAGACGGAGCGGAGGGTACGAAGAGAGGTGAAGTAGATCTGTGTACCACACCCTTCTTGGCCAATCCGCGGCGATCAATATGACTTGGGCCCGGTCTTGGTGGATCTTCCTCAGAACCCGAGGAATCAAGGGTATAGGAGGAAACGCGTAAAGGAGCTGAGAACCCCAATCCAACTGAAACGAGTCCCCCAACGCTCCCTGCATCGGAAACTGGAGTCTGCAGAATGATGGGCAGTGCGCATTCTCGCGAGTGGCAAAGAGGTCCAACCGAGGAAATTCCCACATCCTGAAGATGAGAAGGACCACCTCCGGATGAAACCGCCACTCGTGATCGGCCGAAAAGCGTCGACTGAGACTGTCCACACGAACATTTAGCACTCCTGCCAGATGATTTACCATAACACAAATCTGATGGTCCTGAGCCCAGGACCAGAGTCGAGGAGCATCTCTGCAGAGACGATACGACCCTACTCCTCCCTGTTTGTTTATATACCACATCGCGGTAGTGTTGTCCGTCAGGACCTGAACCGACTGACCGCGAAAGGAGGGAAGAAAGGCCTTGAGAGCTAAACGTATCGCCCGCAATTTCAGAAGCTTGATATGAACCAACCTTTCCTCTGGAGACCAAAGGCCTTTGATCTCCAGATCCTCCAGATGAGCACCCCACCCTAGATTGGAGGCATCCGTGATCACCGTGGCCACCGGTGGAGGAAGATGAAAGAGCTTCCCTTGAGACAGGTTTCCCTCCACACTCCACCAAGACAGCTCCGCTGCAGCGTCTCTGAAGATTCTGACCATCTCCCTGAGATCTCCGTTGTGCTGATACCACTGCCTGCGGAGGCACCACTGGAGAGCCCTCATGTGCCAGCGTGCATGGTTGACCAACAGAATGCAGGAAGCGAACAGACCAAGCAGGCATAGAACCTTCAGGACTGGAACAACCGCTCCATTGTGAAACAAAGGAATCATCTCTTTAATGTCGAGAATCCTCTGCGGAGGCGGGAAAGCTCGACACACAACCGTGTCCAGTACTGCCCCTATGAACAGGTTGCGCTGTGAGGGCACCAGGTGAGATTTGGGCACATTTATCGAGAAGCCCAAGCCGAACAACAGCCGTGCTGTCACGTGCAGATGATGAAGCACCATCTCCGGCGACTTTGCTTTGAGTAGCCAGATGTCCAGATAGGGGAAAACAGGAATCCCCGACTTCCTGAGATGAGCTGCCACCACCGCCATCACCTTTGTGAAGACTCGAGGTCCGGAAGTAAGACCGAACGGAAGGACTGCAAACTGGAAGTGCTGAGACCCTACCGTAAAACGGAGATACTTCCTGTGCGACTTCAGGATGGGGATGTGAAAATAAGCATCCTGCAAGTCGATCGACAGCATCCAGTCCTCCCGTTGCAGTGCTTGAAGAACCTGAGCTAGGGTCAACATCTTGAATTTTTCCTGTTTGAGGTAAAAATTCAAGACCCTGAGGTCCAGGATAGGCCTTAATCTGCCATCCTTCTTGGGAATCAGGAAATACCGGGAGTAGCATCCCTGACCCCTTTCCTGCTCTGGAACCACCTCTATTGCACCTTTCTGCAATAAGGCAAGAACTTCCTGCTGCAGAAGCAACAAATGATCCTCTGAACACCAGCCCTGGTGAGGAGGGTAAGGAGGAGGAAACTCCCGGAAGGGAAGGGCGTACCCATTTTCCACAAGATTCAAAACCCAAAAGTCTGAAGTGATAGATTTCCAATCTTGAAGAAAATGGGACACCCGACCCCCTACAGGACCAGCATGCTCCAAGATGGGGGATCTAGAGCTGCTTTCCTGTGGCACCAGCGGTAGGGGCAGGAGAGGAAGAAGAGGAGGAGGAGAGTTGACGGGATGCACCTCGCAGACGACCTCAGCCCTTGCCTCTGTAAGATCTGTACAGAGAATTCTGCTGCTGTTGCTGCAGAGGCTGCTGCCGGCCACGAAAGGAAGCCGCCTTACCAAAACCACAGTATCTTTTTATAACCAAAACCCCTGGTTTGAGACTGAAGACCCAATGATTTTGCAGTGGCTCTACTGTCCTTAAACCTCTGCAGCACAGAATCGGCCTTTTTCCCCAAACAGCTTGGACCCATCGAACGACAGATTGAGGAGAGTAGCTTGCACATCTGGCGAAAATCCCTAAGACCTGAGCCAGGCAAGCCTCCTGGTGGCAATAGAGGACCCCATCACCCTGGCCACCGAATCAGCAGTATCCAGTCCAGATTGGATGACCTGACGAGCTGCAGCCTGAGTATCCGCCAGCACCTCTAAAAAGGAGCCACGATCACGTCCGGTAATTTGGGAGCCAACTGCTTGGCCGAATCCATTAGGGCGTGAATATACCTCCCCAACAAGCAAGTAGCATTGGTGGACTTCAACGCCATACTGGAGGAAGAGAAGACCTTCTTGGCAGACTGTTCCAATTTTTTAGAGTCTCTGTCTGCAGGAGCCTGAGGAAAAGATCCCGTCGACGGCTTAGAACAGGAAGCCTGCACAACTAAACTTTCCGGTGAAGGTTGTGCAGAAAGAAAAGCAGGATCACCAGTAGCAGGCCTGTACCTCCTTGCCACCGACCTTGAAACAGCAGGAGCAGAAAGGGGCTTCCGCCACACCTCAAGAATTGGCTCAGTCAAAGCCTCATTAAAAGTTAAAAGAGGCTCAATTACAGAAGATGGGGAATGTAAAACTTCCGTAAGAATATTAGGCCTGTACTCAGCTGTGGGCAATTGAAGGTCTAAAAGTTCAGCAGCCTTCCTGATCACAGCATGATAAGGCGCCACATCATGAGAAGGAGAGGCCTTTGGTGATGAAAGCTCCCACTCTGGGGAAGTGTCCAGGCCACTTGCCTCTTGAAGGCTCTCAAACTCATCAACAGTCTCATCAATTTCACCTTCTTCAGCTTCCTCCCGCTGAAATTCTTCCTCTTCCAACAGCCTTTGGGCCTCTCTTCTTGATCGCAACTTCCGGACCGGCGTCGGCGGCGCCAAGCTCTGCGCCGGAAACGCCGGCGTCGATGGAAGAGCCTCCGATGAAGGCATCGGTGCCGATCGAAGCAGAGAGGAAGAAGGTCCACCAGATGGCACCGGAGACTGAGAAAATGGCGTTGAGAACCTCGGAGCCGGAAACTGCCAGGACGGCGCTGTCGGCATAAAGGGCACGTAGGGTGCCTGGGCATATTGCTGTGGAACACCCAGATTGTAAGCAAGCGGACCCACGGGGCCCGGCGGCGCACCGGTAGGGTAAGCTGCTCTGGCATTAAGAAAATGCAAAGGATCCGACCCAGGTCCAGGAAAGGGTGGATAAGGAGCCGAGTCTGAATCCACTCGAGGCCGAGTTGGCGTCAGGGCCGACGGACCCAAAACA
Organism: Calotriton arnoldi; assembly: GCA_963921515.1. Taxonomy (NCBI): domain Eukaryota; kingdom Metazoa; phylum Chordata; class Amphibia; order Caudata; family Salamandridae; genus Calotriton; species Calotriton arnoldi. The sequence goes on from CAWUFW010004529.1 coordinate 1,424,835, forward strand.
GGTGAGGTCGCAGGTACAGGAGAAGACGACCTAGGCCCCTGTGAATCTCTCGGCGCCGGAGAACTCCTCGGCGTCGGTGACTGCGCCGGAGAACCCCTCGGCATCGGAGAGCGAACCGGAGTCGCCTGAGGAGAAGGAGATGGCGACGGCGAGATGAAGTCCTTAGAACGACGTCGCGAAGCCGGAGACGGCGACTTCGAAGCTCTATCCTTCGATGAACGACGTCGGGAACCGTGCCTTCTCTTCTTCTTATGTTTCCTCGACTTCGAAGCATGCGAGGTCGACGACTTCGATTTTTACTTCAATCTCTTACGGCCCCTCTTCTCCTTTTTAGCCTTCGCCATAAAAAGCTTAGCCTCATGCTCCTTCAAAGCCTTCGGATTCATGTTCGGACAACTGGAGCAGTCACCGACGTCGTGGTCCGAAGAAAGACACCACAAACAGTCTTCATGGGGGTCAGTAATAGACATTTGACCCCCACACTCTCTGCAGGGCTTGAAACCCAACTTCTTCAATGTCGCCATAGCCCTGCTACACAAAGGGAAACAGCAAATTACAAAGTAACTGTCAAGAAAATGGAGAGTCCCAGAAAACCGTTACGCGTCGATGGCGCGGAAAAAAGGGAACTGACGTCAGCACGCCGACAAGGTCTACTTGTGGCTCCGGTGACGTCATACGGAGTCGTGGGCGGAGCCGTGCCATTGTGACGTCCTCGTCGACGTGGGAGAGCTAGAAAAAAGTTTCACTGGAATGCTGGCGCTGGGGTAATTCAAAAGGTGAGGAATCCACAGGCAGATGTATCCATCAGAATGAGCAGGTGCAAGACCTTCAGGACTGGAACAGCCGCTCCATTCTGAAAAAGTGGAATCATAGCCTGGATGTCTTGAATCCTCAGTAGAGGTGGGAAGGCACGACTTACAGTAGTGTCCAGTACTGCCCCTATGAACAGGTTGTGCTGAGAGGGCACCAGGTGAGATTTCGGTACATTTATCGAAAACTCCAAGTTGAACAACAGTTGTGTTCCTACTTGCAAATGATGTAACACCATCTCTGGAGACTTTGCTTTGAACAGCCAGTCGTCCAGATAGGGGAAAACAGGAATACTCAACCTTCTGACATGTGCTGCCACCACCGCCATCACCTTTGTGAAGACCCAAGGTGCGGAAGTAAGGCCGAATGGAAGGACCGCAAACTGGTAGTGTTGAGATTCTAAAGTAAAATGGAGATACTTCCGATGCGATTTCAGGATGGGAATGTTAAAATACGCATCCTGTAAATCGATCAACACCATCCAGTCTTAATTCTTCAGCGCAAGAAGAACCTGAGCCAGGGTCACCATTTTGAATTTCTCCTGTTTGAAGTAAAAATTAAAAACCCTGAAATCGAGGATCGGCCTCAATCGACAGCCCTTTTTGGGAATCAGGAAGTACCGGGAGGTGCATCCTTGACCCCTTTCCTGCTCCGGAACCACCTCGATCGCACCTTTTTGCAGCAATAACAGAACTTCCTGCTGGAGAAGCAGAAGGTGCTCTTCTGAGCACAAGCCCTGATGATGAAGGAACGGAGGGGGGAACTCCCGGAAAGGTAGAGCATCCTCCCACGGGACGAGTAGGCTCTAGGATAGAGGAGCTAGATCTGCTTCCCTGCCACACCAGTTGGAGGAGCAGAAGAGAAAGAGGAGAAGGAGACCTGTTGTCGCGCAGCACCCCGCAGATGATCTCGGCCCTTTCCCTTATAGGATCTGTACAAGGGATTTGCCTGCTGTTGCTGCTGCTGTTGCCTGGCACGAAAGGACAAGCTTCTCCCAAAGCCACGAAACTTGCGAAACTGTCCAAAGCTCCTGGGCTGAGACTGAAGTCCTAATTACCTTGCTGTGGCTTTACTGTCTTTAAAGCGCTGCAGCGCCGAATCCACTTTAGCCCCAAACAGGCGAGATCCATCGAATGGCAGATCCAGTAAAGTGGCTAGGACATCAGGAGAGAACCCTGAACCACGCAACCAAGCTTGCCTCCTAGTAGCCACAGACGATCCCATTGCCCTGGCTACTGAATCGGCCATGTCCAGACCAGACTGTTTCACCTGGCGGGCAGCAACTTGGGCATCCAACAACACCTCTGAGAAATTCCCTTGCACCTCCTCGGGCAATTTTGGGACCACCTCCCTGGCTGAGTCCATGAGGGTGTGGATTTAGCAACCCAAAAGGCATGTGGCATTCGTTGACTTGAGGGCCATACTCCCCGACAAGAACACATTCTTTGCTGATTGCTCCATGCGTTTTGACTCCCTATCTGCAGGCGTAGATGGGAAGGAACCTGCAGACTGCCTTGAGGAGCACGAAGCCTGGACGACCAAGTTTTCCGGCAAAGGATGGGTGGACAGAAAAGCAGGATCCCCGGAGCCACCTTGTACCTCCTTGCCACGGTCCTGGAAACTCCTGGAGCAGACATTGGCTTTTGCCAGACATCGAGAATGGGCTCTGTCAAAGCCTTATTAAAGGGAAGTAAAGGCTCTGAAATAGAGGAAGGAGAATGGTGCACCTCCGTCAGGATATTAGACTTTAACTCCGCTGAAAGAAGAAGCAATTCCAAGAGATCCGCAGCCTTCCTGATCACAGCATAATAAGTGGTCTCCTCCTGCGTCGGCAGACCCTTTGGAGATGAAAGCTCCGATTCAGGAGAGATGTCCAGGCCACTAGCCTCCTGTAAACCCTCAAAATCCAGGTCAGGAATCACAATTTCTCCTTCCTCACCCTCTCCATGCTCCTCCTGGTACTCTTTTTCCTCAATAGTGTTTGTGCCTCTCTCCGAGACCTCATCCTCGGGACAGGCACCGGTGGTGCCTGACGCGGCGCCGGTGACTTCAGGATCGGCGTCGAAGGGAGGTCCACAGGAACAGGAGTTGACACCGGTCAACGTCGAGTCGAGGCCGGTTTGGAACCAGATGGCGCCGGGGATGAACCATCCAGCCCCTCCAAAGAATGCAACAGCATCAAAAATCTCGGCATTGGAAGAGGAAAACTCCCTAGAGCCATAGGCATGAAAGGCATGAGAGGTGCCTGAGGAAAGTGAGGTGGCAAACCTCCCAGGAAATATGACAACGGACCCTTGGAGCCAACAGGTGACCCAGTAGGGTTTGCTGCTCAGGCGAACAAGCCAAACATCCCGTTCAAAAAATGTGACCGATCTGAACCCAGAGTCGGAAAGCAGGATACATCGGAGCCGGTACTACAGGCTATGAAGCCACTCAAGGAGGCATCAAATTCAGCTCCGGCTGCGGCGCTTCCGTGCCGGAGACCCAGGGCCAGATGTGGAGTGGTCGACTTTGGCAATGGTGGAGGCGTTGCATCTCTAGGAGCCAGTGGAGTCACTGCTCTCGGAGCCTGAGAAAGGGCCAGAGTACCCTCAGGGGAAGGAGACGGAGAGATCTTATCCCTTCGATGACATCTGGACATGGAGACACCGAATTTGGAGTCGCATCCTTCGATGAGCGGACCCGCAAACCATGGTGCCGCTTTTTCTTATGTTTCTTCGACAACCTCAAAGTATGTGGAGTCGGCGACTTCGAACGGGTCCTTGACCTCCTGCGACCCCTGTTCCGCTTCTTGGCCATGAATAATTTGGCCTTCCTCTCCTTCAGCGCTTTAGGAGTCATGTGCTTGCACGAGGTGCACGTCCCGACATTGTGGTCCGATGAAAGACAACATAAACTGTCTTCATGGCGGACAGTGATGGACATCTGGCCCCCACATTCCCTGCATGGCTTGAAACCTGATTTTCTTGGAGTAGTCATCCTCGATGGCTACAAAGTCATGACAATCCGCAACAAAGGAACTCCCAGAAATGGAGAGCATGGAAAAAAAAAAAGTTACACGTTGACGACGCGGAAAAAATGGAACTGACGTCAGCATGCTGACAAGGTCTTCTTATGGCTCTGATGACGTCAAGCAGAGTCGAGTACGGAGCCGTTCCATTGTGGCGTCCTCATCGACATGGGAGAGCTGAGGAGAAAAGATTCCGTGGAATGTTGCACATTGGGATAATTCAAAAGGTGAGAAATTCAAAAGGTGAGGAATCCACAGGCAGATGTATCCATCAGAAACATAATTATTAATCAATTAATGAAAATTGTTAACTAATTATATTTAATTATTTCTTAATTACCTTTCCACCCTACACCCCTACAAACCTAGCCATCCACACATAAAAGAAAACTACAATAAATCAATAGGACATAATGTAGAAAATTAATATCAATCACATATTTACTTAAAAATTATTAATTAGTTGATAATTAATTGCTGCTTAATTAACTTCCCATCTTATCCCCCAACAAACTCAACAACCATAAATGACACTATAAATTACTATTAGCATTTAAATTTAAAAAGTCTACATCACTTAAAATTACAAACTGTATTTAAAAAATGAACAATGATACAAACAATAATAACACATAAAATTAATATATGCACTAAAACACATTGAAATAATCAAAAACAATATTTTTAATAAGGGTGGGCAGAGTTTGCATAGCAGTGCTACGTGGAACTCCGCGAAGCAGCAAAAAAACTCTGCTGCGCTACGCGGAGTCCCGCAAGCGGCCGGAGTTGCTTGTCCTGCCCGTTTGCATGACGTTTCCGCCATACAGCAACGCGGATTGTGTGTTCGGGCGGAAATTTTGCGCAAACTGCACCATGGGCGCGGCCATCTGGTTTCTTTCTCTGTTATGGTGCTGGGATCTACTTTTTGATCCTTCTTCAATCCTTTCAATCCTTGATTTTTAAAACCTTTTTTCTGAACTTTTTTATTTATTATCTTTCCCTTTGTCTTCCTAAGTGAGTATTTTGCGTTTTTTCTACTTTTTTGTGTTTTAGTGAGTTTTTTACTTTATTTTTTCAAGAGCCGCAGAACACTGAAGGTGTGCAGCACCGGGCCTTGTTTTCGGAGGTGGAGGTGGCAGGGCTTGTTTTTTGTGTGCAGAGCCACCTCCCCTACACCCTGGCAGCAGGCGGCAGGCCTGGTTCCGGCTCCGGGCTCCGGGAGCGCCAGCAGCACTGGGCAAGGGTGCTTCAGGCAGTGTATCGCTGCTCTGGGGTCTGGCTCATCCAGAATCAGCTGACGCACCAGTGGTCCGACATTCTGGACCGACAGCAGGACTTGCTGGACCTGCTAGGCGTCGAGGTCGCGGAGCTTGGTGAGTAGCTAATTATTAATATTAAATTACTTGTGTGTTCTATGTTATTGCTAATATTTTCTTCCCAAACAGCAAGCATGCTGCTCGCAAGTTACATTTACAAATCTTTTAATATGTGATAAAGTATTCTAGAAAGGTGCTCTGCGCTACCTAATCATACTTCTTTGAGACTTTGCGCTTGCTTGGGCTGATTATGTAACAACTTAAGTAATGCAGACTAGAGAGAGATCCTTTTCTTTTTCCTGTCACTAAAACGGTGGTAGTTAGTATTAGTAATTTAGCGGCGCATGTCCTCTCACTTCAGTTCTTAGAACCTTTTTTGTAGATGGTACAGTGACAAGCAACCAACCAATTTGGTGTATGCATGCGTCCATCTATGCATTTAAAGATAAAATACAGACATAGTGAATTAGCACGTCAAAGGGGGTTGAGAATGATTGCGAATGAGATTGGAACTTAGAAGCAAATATAATTAGTTGCAATTTATTAGTAGTTCTAAAGTCTTTGGAATACGAGGGCTAGGTAGGTTTATGAAATGTGGAATAAAGATAGGATGGTCCGCGACCGCGATACTAGTCTACTACTAGTCGATATGATTTAGGAAAGTTCAATGTTATTTCAATTGCCGTTTCCTGTCAAAAAATCTTTTTGGAGAGATTATTTATTTACTACCAATCATTTTTTTGTCTCTTTAATTATGTCTTACATCAGCATCCAGAGGCAAGAAGGAGCCGTCTGAGGCGGGTGGGGGAGCTGGAGGTGCCTCCCAAGAACGCTCCTCGTCCGATGGCTCTGCTAGCCCCAGTAAGTCCTCCTGCTGTTAATATTAATATATATTTCCCTAACTTTTACCGCTCCTTATTTTGAACTATTTATTACTACCCATTTCCTAATTTCTTTTCCCCAAATTCCCTTCGATCTATCAGCTTCTAAATTCTGGTTATCCCTGCATTATCCTATTTACTTATTTTATATTTCTAGTCTCTGTATTTTACCTCAGACTGTCTCTGTCTGTACTAGTCTGACTGTAGCTTCCCCTTTCATCTGGTTTTACAGTAAGCTTTCCCTCTCCCCTTATATATTTTGTGGACTGCCTAGTGGTGGTACTGTAAGACTCAGAGAACCCATTGGTCATGGTCACTTACTACTACTCTGCCGTGCAGATTGAATTCCCCAAGTAAGGTATTCGACGTATGTTTGTTGAGATGAGAAGGCTTTCTTTTACTTTGTCATGTCATTGCTCAATCAGTAAAACAAGAGAGTGGCCATGGTCATGTTGGACACCCCAAAGTTGTGTATTATTCCTATCCAGGCCTAGTATTATTAGCAGCAGTTCATGGTGAACTTATTACTGTGCACCATGACTGGAAGGAAGTATGAGGAGGAAGAGGACTTCCCCATTGCATTTGCCAACCAAGACCTTATGTTCGTCCAGTTGGCCACTCTTATTTCTTTTTAAAAACTCAGATTCATTAATAGCTCTACCCACTCCAGTTCTTTACAGGTTGTCTTTTAGAGAGGCTTTTTGAAAATTGCCACCAACAAAATGCCCAACCGGATATTTTTGATAGAACATACTGTCTGTATCCGAATTGTAGTGATGTGTGTGATGTATGTATTTTCAATTTTGCCACCAAAAGATAAAAATAGGGGAGGCATATATGGCATCTAAAAAATGTGCAATGATTTTTCTAGCCGCACCGACCATCAGTGCCGGGTCCAGCAGGGATGGTGGCGCCAGCCAGGAAATAGATGTGGCAGCTGTAGGGGGTGAGCCAGAAGCAGTGGCGGGCAGTGGTAAGTCATATTGCTTGCTTATTTTCAATGATATACTCGCTGCAAGGATGTACACTGTACTGTTGAGACTTCTGAACAGTAGAACACACCCTCTTTACTTAGCATATACAGCAGGAGTTGAGTAACTAATGGCCTCTTCCATCTTCAACTCAGCAGAGGAAGTTTCATACAGAGTCAGACCTTGATGGCTTGACGGAAAAGGGAAAGAAGGATGGAAGGAGGAAATGCAATATGACTGGAAGAAAAGGATGCGTGGGTGAAAGGATGCATATACTATAGGTGGCTGATAGGATGCATGGGTGGGTGAAGAATGGATGAAAGATGAAAGGATGCCTGACTGGGTGGGGGGAAGTCTATGAGTGAAGGGAAACCTCTAGGGGGTTTTATGGGTCAAAGCAGGGAAGCATGAGTGGTTCAATGACAAATGTATGTTGGTGAAAGGTTTGTTAAGAATGAGAGCCACGTTTGGATGGATGGATACATGGATGGGTGAATGGTATTCATAGCTGAACACTGGATGGAGAGAATGTAAAATTGAAAAGGTGACTGAGTAGCAAAGCCAAGGGTAAAGAATAAAAAATACTAGAAGAACAATGCAATGATGAATGGAAAAAAGCCCTGAGAAGAAGAGTAAATAAGGAATGTTTTTTTATCAAGGTTTTTGATTCAAAGTGTTGAGGTGGTATTTCAGACTACTCCATTGACTCACAGTAGTTTTCAAGCGCAACATATATTATATATCTATCCTAGTACCCAACCATCATCATCAATCGCCTCCCTCCGAGTCCCTACCCATGGCATTTCGCCAGTGACAGCCAAGGGTGACCTATCGGCTGCATGGTTACATCGGTGGCACTGCATTGCTGACTGGGCAATGTGCATCTGCCTCAGTTAATGTGTAGGCCCCTTTACAAATGTCAAGGCAATGCGAATAATAAATAGTTGTGTTTCCCTTCACTCCCAGTGCCCAATCATACACTTCCTAGTACATAAGTGACTCCAGTCCTTTCCTAAGTTCCTTGTTCTGTCCCAGCCTTCCATAAAATTTGAAAAAAACATTCTTTACATGCGCCACTTTTCTCTGGCTAAGTGATATATTTATTATTGCTTCCATAACGTATTAAGTCAGTTCAAATTTTTCCCTTTCAACAATTGCCAAACAAAGTGACTCACTACTAGGAAAAGCTTAGGCACTTGATGATGATGATGATCAGTGAAATGTCTACCTATCCGGCCTATTTCCTCTAACTTACCTGCAGTCGACTAAGTTAATAAATATTTACCTTACTTCCAAGCAAATCTATTTTGTTGGGAACAAGTAATGTCAAATGTGGTGATGGAGGGTAAGGCCAGGGAGAGAAGTGGGAATAAAGAGTAGGTGACTTTACATTTTGTGGATGGGATAGTCTGTAATGAACGTGCCAAATACAATATCATGTTCCTTAATCCTTTCCCTGTTCTGTAGTGCATTGCTTTTCCCATGGGCAGACAGGAGGATGTCTGTCTGCATAATTGTCTTCTCTATAATTAGTTAGTAATATCTCACGTGACTTATAGCATTCATAGTAACTATTCAGCTGCCTTGTTGTAGTCAGGGTGAAATTGAGGCATTTAACAGAGCATGGCCATGATAGGAAAAGAGATAATTGTCAAGTACAGCTGCCCCACCTGCAGACAGTAGCAAAGTAACGCAACACAGGTATGTCTATCTAGGGTGCAGGGTGCAAGCTGAGCTGGCATGCCTACATTAATTTAGCTCAACAAGAGAGAGAAGAATACTTGTATTCTCCATAGTGCTTAATGCCTGAAACTCTAATCACATCAAAATCGAATAGCCAGAGGAATCGAGGATACCAGCAAATGTTATGTACTGCTAGTGTGCTACTATTTAATTTTATGTGTTTTGCTAAGAGTATTGGTTACAATTTGTATTTTTTCTTTCTTGATATAGCTACTCCTGCCAATCCATCATCACAACAAGCCAACAGGCAGGAGGTAGCAGCCAGGACCCAGCAAAGGAAGCTGAAGGCCATCAGGTCCAAATACCAGCAGCTGGTGGCCGATGAGGAGGATGAGGAGGAGGCAGCAGCTGCAGCCTCATATGCCCCGGGCCCCAGCCAGGCCCCAGTGCCTTCGGTAGTCTGGCACCATGGTCACAAGGCAGCCGCCCGCCGCCATTTCACCACTGCTGCTCTCCCCTATTTTAGAGCCTTTCATCGTTGATTGTTCCAGAGGATGGCGCGCCTGGAAGTCAGGATGGAGGAGCGTTTGGACAAATTGGAGAGGAAGCTCCTAGCCCGCGCTAGGTCTCTCTTGCCCCTTTTTTAATCTTTTGTTTGGTGGGTGGGACTTGTTGGGGAGAGGGTGGGAATGTGGAAGTTGGAGCATTTTTGGGGTTTTCTTATTTATGGACAATTACATTTTTGGACTTTTACTTTGGACCTAGGTTTGGACATTGGTTGGGGTTAGGGAGAGGGGTGGGCCAGGTGTTGTGTAAGTTTACTAGTTTATATATTTGTTAGGGAAATACATTTTTTATAGTTATACATATGATTTAAATCTTTTTTGGGGACTTACTGTTTTACTTCGCACTGCTGCCTTTGCCGCAGGCCCGCAGCCAGTTTTTAAAATCTACTGATATTGTAACAACAACAAAATAGATATGTGGTACCTTCACTTGTCCTATTACTCTCTCCTCCTAGTCGCTGCAGTCTGCAACTATATTACCCCTAGGGACTCGAAGGGGGTGGGTGTGTGAATTTCCATTGTATATAGATTATTGCAGTTCAACAATGAATCCCCCACAGTTCTGCTCTTACCTGATTAGATGAAGCAATGGCTACATGGTTTCCCAAGGTGCCATGGTGGTGGTAGTAGATACAGTAGCAGCATGCTACAGCACTAGTTGAATAGTGAAAGCACCAGATCCAGAAGCGAGGTCCCACTCCCTCCTAGCCAAACTCAAACTGTAGGATGATGAATATTCATCGCAGTGACCAAATTAAATTTAAATAAAAACTGAGTTAACCCCTTCGCTGCTAGGCCTTTTCCCCCCCTGTGCTAATCCTTTTTTTTGCTATTTGGGGTAGTTTGCGCTTAGGCCCCTGTAACTTTTTGACCACATAAGGTATCCACGCCAAATTTGCGTCCTTTTTTCCCAACATCATGGGGATTCTAAAGGTACCCAGGGTTTGTGGATTCCCCTGAAGGAGACCCAGAAATTAGCCAAAATACAGCTAAATTTTGTTTGTTTTTTGGAAAAATGGGAAAAAAGGGCTCCAGATGAAAGCGTCTGGTTTTTTCCCTGCAAATGGTATCAAAAAGGGGTTGTGGTGCTGAAATCACCATCTTCCCAGCTTTCAGGGACAAGCAGACTTTTGTCAGAAAACCCAAAATATTTACACAGTTTTGGCATTTTTCTGGGACATAGCCTATTTCTGCTATTTTTTGTTCTTTCAACCTCTTTCCAGTTAATGGTAGAAATGGGTATGAAAGCAATAATGGATCCTGGAAAGCTATACATTTTAGAAAAGTAGACAAAATTATGAATTCAGCAAGGGGTCATTTGTGTAGATCCTTCAAGGTTTCTTCATAGAAACTAACAGTTAAATATAGGAAAAATTGAAAATTAGTTGAAAAAAACACCCATTTGTGTCAACGTTTTCACCTGTAACTTCTTCTAATTATGACAGCTGTTTGAAAGCAATATACCGTTACATTTGCTGGACCTTTCTGGTTGTGGGGATATATAGGACTTGTAGGTTCACCAAGAACTTGACGAACCCAGAGCCAATAACTGAGCAGCGTCTTGCAATGGTTTTTTATTATGTACCGGGTATATAGCAATTATTTTGACACCTATGTATTTCTGAAATGGGAACAAAAGCACAAGTTACTAACTTGTGTAACGATATATCTGTAAGAGACAGTAGTTAGTGACAGATTCCTTACCTTAGAATATCCCCAGGCGTCAGGCTGGATCCGGAAAGTTTTTGCGTAGCAGTACCCTTGCGCGTCGGTAGGCGGCGTCGTGCGGCTCCGCGTCCGTCGTCGGCGTCGTGATCGCCGGGATGACGTCGCGGGCAGTACTTAGGCGCCGCCCCTGCGCGCTGACGTCAGTTCTGTACACGACTTTCCGCGCCAGGAACGCAGAGCCATGCAAGAAGCTGACATAGGTGTCTGAAAAATACTAGGGCCCTGAAAGGGATGTCCTTAACCCTAGAAATCAGTTCGCAGAACGGGAGGATGGGTGGGGCGGTAAGGAATCTGTCACTAACTACTGTCTCTTACAGATATATCGTTACACAAGTTAGTAACTTGTCCATCTGAAAGAGACACGTTAGTGACAGATTCCTACCTTAGAATAGATACCCCAGCAATACCAACCCCGGTGGTGGGTCTGCGAACAAAGATCAGACAAGGAAGTCCTGGAGGACAGAACTGCCAAAGAAGCCGTCCCTCCGGACCTGACTGTCAAGGCAGTAATGCTTGTAAACGTGTCCAGCGAGGCCCACGTAGCTGCCTGACAGATAACCGGCAGCGGAACACCGCGGCCCAAGGCCGTGGTAGCAGCCGTTGCCCTGGTGGAATGGGCACGCAGCCCAACAGGAGGCTCCTTCTTAGCCAAAGAATAGCAGGTCTTGATGCACAAGGTAACCCAGCGGGAGATGGTCCTTTGTGCACCGCCCGACCTTTTTGGCGCCCACGTAGCCAACAAAGAGCTGGTCAGCCACCCGGAAGTGTTTTGTGCGGTCAATATAGAAGGAGAGCGCACGTTTTGGGTCCAGACGGTGGAGCCTCTCTTCCTCTCTGGAAGGATGCGGAGGCGGAAAGAAGGTGGGCAAAGTGATGGTCTGCCCAATGTGGAAAGCAGTAACCACCTTTGGCAAGAAGGACGGACGCGTCCGAAGAACAACCTTGTCTGGATGAACAGACAGAAAGGGAGGTTTGCAAGATAGAGCCTGGAGCTCACTCACCCGCCGAGCGGAGGTGATGGCCACCAGAAAGGCTGTCTTCAGAGTCAGAAGACGAAGAGGACAGTTATGTAGAGGCTCAAAGGGAGCGCACATTAAAAAGGTAAGAACCAAGTTCAAGTCCCACTGAGGCATCACAAACGGAACAGGAGGGAAGAGGTGAGTAATGCCTTTTAAGAACCTGTTAACAACAGGGGACTTGAAAAGGGAGGGCTGATCAGGGAGCCTGAGGAAGGCCGAGATAGCACAAAGATAACCCTTGATGGTACCCAGGGCAGAACCCTGTTGGGCCAGAGAGAGAAGGAACAGAAGGACCTCAGAAAGAGGGGCAGAAAGGGGATTCACAGCCTTTGCTGTGCACCATGCCACAAATTTGTTCCACCTGCAGGCGTATACCACCTTAGTGGAGGGACGCCTGGCTGCCAGAATCACATCACAAACTTCGGGAGGCAAGTCGAAAGGAATCAACTGCCGCCGCTCAATCTCCACGCAAGCAGGTGTAGACTGGACAGGTTCGGGTGGAGGACCGTCCCCTGCTGCTGCGACAGAAGATCCTCCCGAAGAGGCAGACGGATCGGGGGATCTACGCTCATATTGAGTAGCTCGGGATACCAAACTCTTCGAGCCCAGTCCGGAGCCACAAGAATGACTTGGGCCCGGTGGTGCCGAATCTTCTTCAACACTCTGGGTAGAAGTGGTATAGGCGGAAAGGCGTACAACAGACCGCAACTCCACTCGCGACGAAAGCGTCGCCGAGCGAGTGCCGCCTTGGAAATTCCAACGCGCAGAACTGATTACATTGCGCGTTCTCTTCGGTGGCGAATAGATCTAACCAAGGCTCTCCCCACTGTAGAAAGAGTCCTTGCGCCACTTCCGAGTGAAGACGCCATTCGTGATCCATCATGCACCTGCGGCTGAGTTCGTCCGCCCTGGCGTTCAGGGAACCTGCCAGGTGTTGAACCATCAGGAACATGCCCTGATGTTCCAGCCATGTCCAAAGGCACAGAGCCTCCTGACAAAGGGTCCAAGACCCCACCCCGCCCTGTTTGTTGCAGTACCACATGGCGGTGGTGTTGTCTGTGAACACCTGCACTACCTTCCCTTTGACAGAGGGAAGGAATGCCTTGAGTGCAAGTCGGATCGCCTGGAGCTCCAGAAGGTTGATATGGAGCCGGGACTCCGCCGGAGATCAGAGGCCTCTGATCTCCGCCTCTCCCATGTGACCGCCCCATCCCAGAAGGGACGCGTCCGTCACAACTGTATGCTCTGGCTGGGGAAGGGAGAGGGATCTGCCCATGACCCATTGCCGGTTCGAGAGCCACCACTGCAACTGTTTTGCAGTCCCCTCCGAGATCTGGACGTGATCGGACAGGTTGCCCTGGTGCTGCGCCCACTGGAACTTCAGGTCCCACTGCAGAGCCCGCATATGCCATCTGGCATGATTGACCAGCAGGATGCAGGAGGCCATGAGGCCCAGCAGCCTCAGGGTCATCCGTACCGAAACCCAGGATAAAGGCTGAAAGATCGGAATCATAGCCTGAATATCCCGGACCCGCCGTTCGGGAGGATAGGCCCGAAACTGCGTCGTGTCCAGAACTGCTCCGATGAAAAGGAGCTGTGGAGAAGGAATCAGATGCGACTTCGGCACATTGATGGAGAACCCCAGCGAGTGCAGGAGTTCGGCCGTAGTCTGGAGGTGGGAGACGACTGCCTGGGACGAGCCCGCCTTCAGCAGCCAGTCGTCGAGGTAGGGGAAGACTGAAACCCCTGCCCGGCGCAGATGAGCTGCGACCACCGCCATCACTTTCGTGAACACCCGAGGGGCACTGGTAAGGCCAAAGGGAGCACGGTGAACTGAAAATGCTCGGGGCCTACCGTGAACCGAAGGTAACGCCGGTGGGCCGGCAGGACGGGGATGTGGAAATATGCGTCCTGCAAGTCCAACGCTACCAACCAGTCTCCAGGGTCGAGGGCAGTCAAGACCTGAGCTAGGGTGAGCATCTTGAACTTCTCCTTCCGGAGGAAGCGATTGACGTTCCGGAGGTCCAAGATAGGACGCATGTCCTCCTTGTCCTTTTGGGCACCAGGAAGTAGTGGGAGTAGCAACCACGCCCTACTTCTGGGGTCGGAACATGCTCGATGGCCCTCTTGGCCAAGAGGGCCGTGACTTCCTTCTGCAGAAGTACCAAGTGATCCCCTGACATGCGGTGGAATTGAGGTGGCATGGCTGGGGGGTGGTCTCGAAGGGGAGGGAGTAGCCCCTTCGGACAATGTCCAAGACCCACCTGTCCGAGGTGATGGTACGCCAGTGGGGAAGGTGATGGCGGACCCTGCCCCCTACTGGCGTGCTGTGCACCTGAAAGGAGGGACTAGGAGGGCTTGGAGGCCGCGGACGGGTTGGAGGTGGTGGCCTGACCCGCACGCTGGTTGCCCGATCCGCCACGGCGGAATCCACGTCCTCGGCCACGCGAAGACGCCTGCTGCGCGGGCCGGTGGCTGGGCTGCTGACGTGACGGGCGCCCCTACCGTGGCCACGATAGGGGCGAAAAGCAGAAGTCAGCGGAGGGCGTGTAGCAGAAAGGCCCAGGGACTTGGCAGTAGCCCGTGAGTCCTTAAAGCGCTCCAACGCATGGTCTGCTTTGGACCCAAAAAGACCGACTCCATCAAAGGGCATGTCCATGAGAGTATTCTGGACATCCCCTGAAAAACCAGTGGTTCTCAGCCAGGCGTGGCGTCGCAGCGCCACCGTCGTTGCAATAGACCTGCCCAGCGAGTCGGCGGTATCAAGGCCACATCGTATGGTGTATTTGGCCGCATCCCTTCCTTCCGCAATGGCGCGGGAAAGCAGTGTCTGGACCTCCTCAGAACACTGGGGCAAAACAGTCGCCACCGAATCCCACAAGGAGTGGGTATATCGGCCCAAAAGACAAGCGGTGTTGATGGACCGCAAGCCAGCACTGGAGGAAGAAAAACCCTTCTTCCCAAATTGATCCAGGCGTTTGGATTCCCTATCCGGAGGGGCGGTAGGGAAGGCGGTTTGGGAAGCGGAGGCTTGGACAACCAAGCTCTCAGGAGTGGGGTGGACAGAGAGAAACAGGGGGTCGCCCGGAGCTGGGCGATGGCGTCGGGACACGTTCCTATCCACAGGAGCCCCTGTGTTGGGCTTGGACCAGGCGCCCAAAAGAACGTCAGTGAGGGCGTCGTTAAACGGCAGCACAGTCTCCGTAGAGGAGGCTGCCGGCTGAAGCACCTCTGTCAAGATATTAGTCTTGACCGCCACAGTAGGGAGTTGGAGACGTAAGGCCCCAGCCGCCCTACGCAACACCGTTGCAAAATTGGCTCCCTCCTCCGTAGCCACGGGAGGAGACAGCATGCCAGTGTCAGGGGAAGTATCTAGACCACTGGCATCCCCTAGACCCTCTGTCCAGTCCTCATCGTACTGACACTGTTGTGTCAGAGGGTCATCAGACCCCTCCCAGTCCTCCTGGTCCTCCTCTGGTTCAAAATAAGGAGGAGGAGGGACATTTGGGACCCAAGGTCCCAACGGCGCCGGAACCGGCGTCGAGCGACGTCGGTCCGGGTCCATGTCCGGAGCTGGAAGGAACTGGGGGACGACGCCGCCCGGAGCCCCAGGCGGCGTCGAGAACGGCACCGGAGACATCGGCGCTGGCGGAGGTGTCGTTAGGTCGACCGGCGTCGATGGGGGTTGTGGAGCCGGGATCGAGGCCGGGGCCGGAGCCGGAGCCGGGATCGAGGCTGGAGGCACGGGCGACGCCGGGGCCGGAGCCGTCGGCGACGCCGGAGCAACCCCATCAGGGCCCGCGGGGCCCGAAGGCGCACCGGAGGGACCTTGAGGCCCGAAGAGGCGGGCCATGGCCGACAGGAATTCCTGTATTTGGGCCGGATCCGCCCCCGAACCCGGGAAGGACGGGTATTGCGGGGGCGACTCCACAGGCATGTCCGGGGCCGCGGGGGCGGGGATGGTGCCGGGAGGGGCCTCAGCCGAGTCGCGAGACCGGCGAGGCGAAGTCCTAGAGCGACGATGCTTTTTGGACTTTTGTGTTTGGACTTACCGGACGAAGAAGACTTCGATGCCGACGACCGGTGAGGACTCCGCGATCGACCCCTGGACCTCTCACGCGACCGGGGCTTGCGCGGAGCCGAATGCCGGGCCTCGAGGAGCTTTCGAGACCGCTCTCGCAAAGCTTTCGGGTTGAGGGCCCGGCAGTCGGAACAAGACTCCGTGTCGTGGCCTCGGCCGAGGCAGAAGAGACACTCCCGATGCGGGTCTGTGATGGACATCATCCGAGCACAGGCGCCGCAACGTTTAAACCCGGGCATCCCTACGACACCTTGAAGTCGATTCAAAGAAAAACAGTGAAAAAATTCACCCAAAAGTTAGTCAAAAAATGACTAGGGCACTGCTCTTCCCGGATCTGCGCTTGCTGGCGCGGAAAAGAAGAACTGACGTCAGCGCGCAGGGGCGGCGCCTAAGTACTGCCCGCGACGTCATCCCGGCGATCACGACGCCGACGACGGACGCGGAGCCGCACGACCTACCGACGCGCAAGGGTACTGCTACGCAAAAACTTTCCGGATCCAGCCTGACGCCTGGGGATATTCTAAGGTAAGGAATCTGTCACTAACGTGTCTCTTTCAGATTGTAGAGTTTAGAAACAGTAGATATTTTCACATTTCCGAAATTGGGAGTACCCATACTAGCAATGAGAATTATAGGTCATTTTTCAAAATGACTTCTTTTTTACACATTGTCTTTCATTTGGAAGGCAGAAATGCATCGAAAGTCAATAGGTAATAACAGTTGCTCTACAATTCTGTGTTACCCTAAGTCTCCCGATAAAAATGGTACCTCACTTGTGTGGGTAGGCCTTGTGCCCACGACAGAAAACGGCTCAAAACGCAACGTGGACACACCACATTTTCACAATGAAAAATGACCCTTTTTTTGCAAAGTGCCTAGCTGTAGTTTTTGAACCCTAGCTCTGCCTGCACCTAGGGAAACCTAGCAAATCTATACAATTTTGAAAACTAGACACCCAGGGGAATCCAGGATGGGGTGACTTGACTGGCTCTCACCAGGTTCTGTTACCCAGAATCCCTTGCAAACCTAAAAATTTGCCCCAAAAAACACATTTTCCTCAGTTTTCTGTGGTGTAAAGTTCTGGAATCTGCGTGGATCCACAAAATTCCACCCACCCCGCGTTCCCAAAAGTCTTCCGAGAAAAATGGTACCTCACTTGTGTGGGTATGCCTAGTGCCCGCGACAGGAAACGGCCCAAAACGCAAGGTGGACACACCACCTTTTCACAGTGAAAAATGATCTTTTTTTTGCAAAGTGCCTAGCTGTAGTTTTTGAACTCTAGCTCTGCCGGCACCTAGGGAAACCTAGCAAAGCTATACATTTTTGAAAACTAGACACCCAGGGGAATCCAGGACGGGGTGACTTGACTGGCTCTCGCCAGCTTCTGTTACCCAGAATCCCTTGCAAACCTAAAACATTGTAAAAAAAAAACACATTTTCCTCACATTTCTGTGGTGGAAAGTTCTGGAATCTGCGTGAATCCACAAAATTCCACCTACCCCGTGTTCCCCAAAGTCTTCCGAGAAAAATGGTACCTCACTTGTGTGGGTAGGCCTAGTGCCCGCGACAGGAAACGGCCCAAAACGCAAGGTGGACACACCACATTTTCACAGTGAAAAATGACCCTTTTTTTGCAAAGTGCCTAGCTGTCGTTTTTGAACCCTAGCTCTGCCTGCACCAAGGGAAACCTAAACATTTTTGAAAACTAGACACCCAGGGGAATCCAGGATGGGGTGACTTGACTGGCTCTCACCAGGTTCTGTTACCCAGAATCCCTTGCAAACCTGAAAAATTGTCAAAAAAAACACAATTTCCTCACATTTCTGTGGTAGAAAGTTCTGGAATCTGCGTGGATCCACAAAATTCCACCCACCCCGCGTCCCCCAAAGTCTTCAGAGAAAAATGGTACCTCACTTGTGTGGGTAGGCCTAGTGCCCGCGACAGGAAACGGCCCAAAACACAAAGTGGACACACCACATTTTCACAGTGAAAATTGACCCTTTTTTTGCAAAGTGCCTAGCTGTAGTTTTTGAACCCTAGCTCTGCCGGCACCTAGGGAAACATAGCAAACCTATACATTTTTGAAAACTAGACACCTAGGGGAATCCAGGATGGGGTGACTTGACTGGCTCTCACCAGGTTCTGTTACCCAGAATCCCTTAGAAACCTAAAAAATTGTCAAACAAACATATTTTCCTCACATTTCTGTGGTGGAAAGTTCTGGAATCTGCGTGGATCCACAAAATTCCACCTACCCCGCGTTCCCCAAAGTCTTCCGAGAAAAATGATACCTCACTTGTGTGGGTAGGCGTAGTGCCCGCAACAGGAAACGGCCCAAAACGCAACGTGGACACACCACATTTTCACAGTGAAAATTGACCCTTTTTTTGCAAAGTGCCTAGCTGTAGTTTTTGAACCCTAGCTCTGCCGGCACCTAGGGAAACATAGCAAACCTATACATTTTTGAAAACTAGACACCTAGTGAAATCCAGGATGGGGTGACTTGACTGGCTCTCACCAGGTTCTGTTACCCAGAATCCCTTGCAAACCTAAAAATTTGTCCCAAAAAACACATTTTCCTCAGTTTTCTGTGGTGGAAAGTTCTGGAATCTGCGTGGATCCACAAAATTCCACCCACCCCGCGTTCCCCAAAGTCTTCCGAGAAAAATTGTACCTCACTTGTGTGGGTAGGCCTAGTGCCCGCGACAGGAAACGGCCCAAAACGCAAGGTGGACACACCAAATTTTCACAGCGAAAAATGACCCTAATTTTGCAAACTGCCTAGCTGTAGTTTTTGAACCCTAGCTCTGCCTGCACCTAGGGAAACATAGCAAACCTATACATTTTTGAAAACTAGACACCCAGGGGAATCCAGGATGGGGTGACTTGACTGGCTCTCACCAGGTTCTGTTACCCAGAATCCCTTGCAAACCTAAACATTTTTTAAAAAAAACACATTTTCCTCACTTTTCTGTGGTGGAAAGTTGTGGAATCTGCGTGGATCCACAAAATTCCACCCACCCCGCGTTCCCCAAAGTCTTCAGAGAAAAATGGTACCTCACTTCTGTGGGTAGGCCTAGTGCCAGCAACAGGAAATGGCCCAAAACGCAAGGTGGACACACCACATTTTCACAGTGAAAAATTACCCTTTTTTTGCAAAGTGCCTAGCTGTAGTTTTTTAACCCTGGCTCTGCTGGCACCTAGGGAAACCTAGCAAACCTATACATTTTTGAAAACTAGTCACCCGGGGGATGCTAGGGAGGTATGGCTTGCGTGGATCCCCCAACGTTTTCTTACCCAGAATCCCCTGCAAACCTCAAATTTAGCTGAATAAATCACTTTTTCCACACATTTGTGTGTGGGAAAGTTATGGCATCACCGGGCTGACACAAATTTCCTACCACCCAGTGTTCCCCCAGGTCTCCCGATAAAAATGGTGCCTCACTCGTGTGGTATGCCCAAGTACCCGCGACAAGCAAGGGCCCAAAAGGTATTGAGGCGACATCAAAATTGCCTATCACAAAACGACCTAGTTTTGCAAGGGAGGTCACCTGGGTTTTTGGCCCCGTGCTCGGCGGCCAGCTAGGGAAACCTACCAAAGCCACACATTTCTGAAAACTAGACACCTGGAGGATTCCCGGGAGGTATGGCTTGCGTGGATCCCCCAACGTTTTCTTACCCAGAATCCCCTGCAAACCTCAAATTTAGCTGGAAAAAAATCACTTTTTCCACACATTTTTGTGTGGGAAAGTTGTGGCATCATCGGCCTGACACCAATTTCCTACCACCCAGTGTTCCCCCAGGTCTCCCGATAAAAATGGTGCCTCACTCGTGTGGGAGGCTCAAGTACCCGCGACAGGCCTGGATCCGTGAGAACCCTCCAGCGCCGGGGCTGGAGCCGCTGGCATCGAAGGCCCTGGGCCCCTGACCGGCTCCGCAGGGCCCGAAGGTGCACCGGCGGAGTCGGGCTGCCCAAAGATGCCATGGAGGACTCCGTAAAAGGCAGGAAGTTGGGCAGGGGATGCTCCAGCTCCCAGAAACATGGGGAGGCGCGGAGTCGTCCCAGAAGGAGGCACCGAGGATGGAGCCTTAGAGTGACGCCGCTCCGAGTCCCGCATCGCGTCAGCCGACCGACGGGGAGACGGTGAAGAGGGCCGGTGCTTCTTCGCCTTCATCTTGTGCTTCGACGTACCCAAGGATTTCGAAGACTTGGAGTGGGACGAGGTGTGGGAGCTCCGCGAGCGGTCTCGAGACCTTCCTCTCGAGCGAGATCGGGAACGATGCGGAGCGGACTACTGGGCCTCCAAGAGCTTTTGGGATCGCTCCAGCAAAGCCTTAGGATTCATGGCCCGGCAGTCGGAGCATGACTTCTGATCGTGGTAGTGCTCCAGACACCAAAAGCACACGAGGTGCAGGTCCGTCACAGACATCAGTTTGTGGCAGGCCTCGCAGGGTTTGAAGCCGGTCTGACGGTGGGACATCCCTCATGCACCAGGAGTCGAAGACTCAAAAAAGAAGTCAACAAAAGTCGAAAAAGGCTTAGTCAAAAAGTGACTAAAGGGGTAGCTCTCTCCGGATCTGCGCTAGGCTGGCCGGAAAAAGAAAGCAGTGACGTCAGCTCACAGGGGCGGCGTCTAAGTAGGCACTGCGAAGTCATCCCAGTGACCACGACGCGGACGAAGGACACGGAGTCGACCAACGCCACATACCGACGCGTAGGGGTACTGCTAAGACAAAATGCTCAGGATCCAGTCTGACGCCTGGGGGAAATTCTAAGGTAAGGAATCTATAACTGTCTCTTTCAGATATATATATTTTTTTAATTATTAAAAATAAATAAACATTTGAAAAAATAACAATTAAAATTGACCAATTAATGAGAAAAATGGAAAAAATTAAAATTAAAAAAATTAAACATAAGTGAAGTTATCCTCAAAGATGTAATAATAAGTTATCAACTGCCAACTCATTGCTCAACCATCCATGCAGCCTATGGCAAAGGGCCACATTGGCTGGACGCACAGAATGGCTGCCAGCCAGTGCCACATTGTCATCAACAACAACACTGAGCAGGAAGGCATAGGGAACAAAGAGAAGACATGCAAGCCTATAGGGAAAGCACACTGGCTGCCTAGCCTACACAAAAAATGGCCACCGACCACATGATTACAGCAAGAGAACACATGCATGCCTATGGGAAAAGAAAGCCCACTGGCTGGCTAGTGGTAACAAAAAATGGCCACCAGCCACATGTTCACAACAAGAAGCAGGAGGCCTAGAATACAAAGAATGCATGCATGCCTATGACAAAAGCACACTGGCTGCCTACACATAATGGCCACCAGTCACATGGTCACAACAACAACAACCAGCAAGAAGGCAAGGTCACAACAAAGAAGACATACAGGCCTATGGCAAAAGCACACAGGCTGGATACACAAAATGGCTGCCAGTTACATGGTCACAGACTCACAACAAGAGCAGGAGGCCTAGAAAACAAAGAATGCATGCAGGCCTATGGCAAAACCACACTGGCTGCCTCCACAAAATGGCCGCCAGTCACATGGTCACAACAACCAGCAAGAAGGCATGGCCACAACAAAGAAGACATAAAGGCCTATGGCAAAAGCACGCTGGCTGGATACACAAAATGGCCGCCAGCCACATGGTCACAACAAGAAGCAGGAGGCCTTGAACAGAAAGAACGCATGCGGGTCTACGGCAAAAGCACTCTGGCTGCCTACACAAAATAGCCGCCAGCCACATTGTCACAACAACAAAAACCAACAAGAAGGCATGGCCACAACACAACAAATAAGACATGCAGGCCTATGGCAAAAGCACACTGGCTGGATACACAAAATGGCCGCCAGCCACATGGTCACAACAAGAAGCAAGGGGCCTTGAAGAACAAGTTACTTACCTTCGGTAACGATATATCTGACAGAAACATAGGCTAGTTATAGATTCCTTACGTTAGAATTACCCCCAGGCGTCAGACTGGATCCGGAAACTTTTTCGTCAGCAGTACCCCTGCGCGTCGGAAGGTGGCGTCGGTCGACTCTGCGTTCGTCGTCGGAATTGTGGTCGCCGGGATGGCGTCGCGGTAGCTACATAGACGCCGCCCTCGCGCGCTGACGGCAGTTCTGTACACAACTTTCCACGCCAGAAGCGCAGAGCCATGCAAGACACTGACCACTGGTGCACAAAACTAGGGCCCAGAAAGGAAGTCCTTAACCCTAGAAATCAGTTCGCAGAACGGGGGGGATGGGTAGGGCGGTAAGGAATCTATAACTAACCTATGTTTCTTACAGATATATTGTTACCGAAGGTAAGTTACTTGTTCATCTGAAAGAAACAGTTAGTTATAGATTCCTTACCTTAGAATAGATACCCCAGCAATACCAACCCCGGAGGTGGGTCTGTGAACCAAGTTCACACCACAAAGTCCTGGAGCACAGAACAGCCAAAGAAGCTGTCTCTCCGGACTTGGCTGTCCAGGCAGTAGTGTTTGGTGAATGTGTGCAGCGATGCCCACGTAGCTGCCTGACAGATGTCATTAAGGGGGACTCCCCGTCACAAAGCAGTGGTGGCTGCCGTCACCCTGGTATAATGGGCGCGCAGTTCCCACTGGAGGCTCCTTCTTTGCCAAAGAATAGCAAGCTTTGATGCACAGAACGACCCACCTGGAGATGGTCCGTTTGTGCATGGCCCGACCTTTCTTAGCGCCCACGTAACCAACGAAGAGCTGGTTGTCCACCTGGAATTGCTTTGTGCGATCCAGGTA
This sequence comes from Calotriton arnoldi, assembly GCA_963921515.1. Classification (NCBI taxonomy): domain Eukaryota; kingdom Metazoa; phylum Chordata; class Amphibia; order Caudata; family Salamandridae; genus Calotriton; species Calotriton arnoldi. Next base: position 1,447,687 of record CAWUFW010004529.1, read on the forward strand.
GAAGGAAAGCGCACGTTTTGGATCCAGACGATGGAGCCTCTCTTCCTCTTTTGAAGGATGCGGAGGCGGAAAGAAGGTAGGCAAAGTGATGGTTTGGCCTATGTGGAAAGCAGTAACCACCTTGGGAAGAAAGGAAGGTCTAGTTCTAAGGACGACCTTGTCCGGATGGACAGCCAGAAAGGGAGGCTTGGAAGAAAAAGCTTGTAGCTCACTCACCCTGCGTGCAGTGGTGACGGCCACCAGAAACGCAGTTTTCAAAGTGAGAAGCCTGAGAGGACAGTTATGTAGCGGCTCAAACGGAGCGCACATAAGATATGTAAGAACCAAGTTCAAGTCCCACTGGAGCATTACGAAGGGAACAGGAGGAAAAAGATGAGTAATGCCCTTAAGGAATCTATTTACAACAGGAGACTTGAAAAGAGAAGGCTGATCAGGAAGCCTAAGGAAGGCTGAAATGGCCGAGAGGTAGCCTTTTAGTGTGCCCAGAGCAGAGCCCTGCTGGGCCAAATAAAGGAGGAGCAAGAGAACCTCAGAAAGAGGGGAGGAAAGGGAATCCACAGCCTTTGCTGTGCACCATGCCACAAATTTGTTCCATCTGCAGGCATATACCGTCTTAGTGGAGGGACGCCTGGCTGCCAAGATAACATTGCAGCCTTCGGGAAGCAGGTCAGACGACGTCAACTGCCGCTGCTCAATCTCCACACAAGGAGGTGGAGGCTGGACAGGTTCGGGTGGAGGACCGTCCCCTGCTGCTGCGACAGAAGATCCTCCCGAAGAGACAGTCGGATCGGAGGATCGATGGCCATGTTGAGCAGCCCAGGATACCAGACTCTTCTCGCCCAATCCGGAGCCATAAGAATGACTTGGGCCCGGTCGCGCTTGATCTTCTTCAGCACTCTGGGCAGAAGTGGCATAGGCGGAAAGGCGTACAACAGACCGCAACTCCACTTGCGACGAAAAGCGTCGCCTAGCGAGTGACGCCTTGGAAATTCCAACGCGCAGAACTGCTGACATTGCGCGTTCTCTTCGGTGGCGAATGGATCTAACCAAGGCTGTCCCCACTGCTGAAAGAGACCTTGCACCACCTCTGAGTGAAGATGCCATTCGTTATCCCTCATGCACCTGCGGCTGAGTTCGTCCGCCCTGGTATTCAGGGAACCTGCCAGGCGTTGAACCACCAGGGATATGCCCTGATGTTCAAACACTGTCCAGAGGCGGAGGGCCTCCTGACATAGGGTCCACGACCCCACTCTGCCTTGATTGTTGCAGTACCACATGGCGGTGGTGTTGTCCGTGAACACCTGCACCACTCTTCTCCGGACAGAGGGAAGGAATGCTTTGAGTGCAAGACAAATCGCCCGAAGCTCCAGAAGGTTGAAGTGGAGCCCGGACTCCGCCGGAGACCAGAGGCCTCTGATCTCCGCCTCCCCCATGTGGCCGCCCCATCCCAGAAGTGATGCATCGGTCACCACTGTGAACTCTGGTTGAGGAAGGGAGAGGGATCTGCCGTCGACCCAATCCTGGTTCGAAAGCCACCACTGCAATTGGTGCGCAGTGCCCTCCGAGATTTGGACGCAATCGGACAGATTCCCCTGATGTTGTGCCCACTGGAACTTCAGGTCCCACTGCATATGCCATCTGGCATGGTCCACCAGCAGGATGCAGGAGGCCATCAGACCCGGCAGCCTGAGGGTCATCCTGACCAAAACCCGGGATAGAGGCTGAAAGATCGGAATCATAGCCCGAATAACCCGGACTCGCTGTTCAGGAGGATAAACCCGAAACTGCGACGTGTCCAGAACCGGTCCGATGAAGAGGAGCTTCTGATGGGGGTCGGGTGTGACTTCGGCACGTTGATGGAGAACCCCAGCGAATGCAGGAGGTCGACCGTAGTCTGGAGGTGGGTGACGACAGCCTGGGGCGAGCCTGCCTTCAACAGCCAGTCGTCGAGATAGGGGAAGACTGGAAACCCTACGCAGAGGAGCTGCGACCACCGCCATCACTTTCGTGAACACCTGAGGGGTGCTGGTAAGGACAAAGGGGAGCAAGGTAAACTGAAAGTGCTCGTGGCCTACCGTGAACCGCAGGTAATGCCGGTGGGCGGGCAAGACGGGGATGTGAAAGTAAGCGTCCTGCAAGTCCAACGCTACCATCCAGTCTCCAGGGTCGAGGGCAGACAAGACCTGAGCGAGCGTCAACATTTTGAACTTCTCCTTCCGGAGGAAGCGGTTGACGTTCCTGAGATCCAAGATAGGACACAGGCCTTTGTCCTTCTTGGGCACCAGAAAGTAGTGGGAATAGCAACCACGACCTACTTCTGGGACAGGAACGCTCTTGATGGCTCCCTTTGGACAAGAGTGCCGAAACTTCCTGTTGGAGAAGGGCCAGATGATCGTCCGACATGCGATGGTACTGAGGTGGCATGGATGGAGGGGTAGTCTCGAAGGGGAGCGAGTAGCCCCTTCAGACTATCTGCAAAACCCACCTGTCCGACGTGATGGTGCACCAGTGGGGGAGGTGATGGCGAATCCTGCCGCCCACTGGCGTTTGGTTGCCCTGAAAGTTCGGACTAGGAGGGTTTGGAGGCTGCTGCAGAGGGGGCTGTGGTGGACTGGCCTGCCCGCTGGCCCCCAGAACCACGGCGCTGGTTCCCATGTCCCCGGCCGCGCAGAGGCTGAACAGCTTGCGCCGGCATGTGGCTCTGGGCGGGACGTGGCGGGGCACCCCTTCCGTAGCCAGGAAAGGGGTGAAAGGCAGACTGCGCAGGGCGGGTGGTGGAGAGGTCCAATGACCTGGCCGTAGCCCGAGAGCCCTTAAAGCGCTCCAGCGCGTTGCCTGCCTTGTCGCCGAAAAGGTGACGGCCATCAAAGGGCATGACCATAAGAGTGGATTGAACATCCCCGGAAAAACCAGTCGACCTCAACCAGGCAAAGCGTCGAAGGGCTACTGAAGTGGAAATCGTCCTGCCTAGCAGTAAACTTCGCTGCATCTCTCCCTTCGGCAACAGCCCGAGAGAGTACGGCCCGGGCCTCCTCCGGGCATTGAGGCCGCACTTGCGCAACTGTGTCCCACACGGAGTGGGTGTATCAGCCCAACGGACATGCAGTGTTTACCGACCACAGTCCCAAGCTGGAGGAAGAAAACATCTTCTTCCCAAGATGATCCAGCTTTTTGGATTTCCTGTCCGGTGGAGCGGTACGGAATGCGCCCTTGGAAGTGGAGCCTTGGACCACCAAGCTCTCAGGGGTGGGGTGTTGGGAGAGGAAAGTGGGGTCGCCCGGGGCCAGGCGGTGGCGTCGAGCAATCATCCTGTCCACAGGAGCCCCTGTGTTGGGCCTGGACCAGGTGCCCAGAAGGATGTCCGTCAGGGCTTCATTAAACGGCAGCAGGGGCTCCGAAGAGCTTGCCGCCGGTTGAAGCACCTCTGTCAGGAGGTTAGTCCTGACTGCCACCGTAGGTAGCTCGAGGTGGAGAACCTCAGCCGCCCTACGCAACACCACTGCGTACGATGGTCGCTCCCTCCTCCGTAGCCATGGTAGGAGGAGACAACATGCCAAGGTCTGGTGAGGTATCCAGACCACTGGCTTCCCCCAGTTCCTCTCTCCAGTCCTGTTCATAAACTAACTGGTCAGTTAAAGGGTCCCCAGACCCCTCTCAGTCCTCCTCACCCTCCTCTGGCTGCCAATCTGGTCTCAAAGAGCCAGGGTAGAACAGGGGCACAAAAGTACCCGTCGGTGATGGGTCCGGGGTCGGTCGACGCCGGTCCGGCTCCGTGTCTACCTTGAGGTGGAGGCCGGGGTCGACGTCGGCTGGGGACACAGACGACGCCGGCTGCGGACGTGGTGCCAGTGGAATCGGCGCCGGGGGAGGCGTAACAAGGTCGACCGGCGCCCATCCGGATCCAGGCCTGGATCCAAGGGGGCCCTGCAGTGCCGAGGCCGAAGCAGCCGGCGTCGAAGGCCCATGGCCCCCAGCCGAGTCCGCGGGGCCCGAAGGCGCGCCAGCGGAGTCGGGCTGCCCAAAGATGGCGTACATCGCTTCGTAAAACTGGCGAAGCTGGGCAGGGGTCGCTCCAGGTCCCGGGAAGGGGGGGAAACCCGGAGCCGACACTTCGGGCTCTGCACGCGGAGCCGCAGGAGGGGTACCACCTGCATCCCTCGTCGCGTCGGCCGACGGATAGGGAGAAGTCGAAGAGCGACGATGCTTCTTTGACTTCTTCTTGTGCTTCAACTTACCTGACCCCGAGTGCGAAGACTTGGATGAAGAATGGTGGTGGCTCCGCGACCGGTCCCTCGACCTCCTACGCGACCGGGACCTCGAACGGCGCGGAGCCGACTGCCGGGCCTCAAGAAGCTTTCGGGAGTGCTCCCGCAAAGACTTCGGATTTATGGTCCGGCAGTCGGAACACGACTTGGGGTCGTGGTCGCGCACCAGGCAGAAGAGGCACATGTGGTGCGAATCTGTCACCGACATCAGTTGGCTACAGGAACCGCAAGCCTTGAAGCCAGGCATCCCTCGTGCACCAGGAGTTGTACTCAAAAAACGGTGTCGACAAAAGTCGAGAAAAAAGTCAGTCAAAAAGTGACTGGGGGTACTGCTCTCTCCGGATCTGCGCTTGCTGGCGCGGAAAAAGAAAGAACTGACGTCAGCGCGCAAGAACGGCCTCTATGTAGCTACCGCAACATCATCCCGGCGCCCACGACGCCGACGACAAACGCGGAGTCGACCGACGCCACCTTCCGACGCGCAGGGGTACTGCTGATGATAAACATTCCGGATCCAGTCTGACGCCTGGGGGTAAATCTAAAGTAAGGAATCTATAAATAACTGTTTCTTTCAGATTCACATTTTAACTTTGTCCCGTTTCGTTTCACTGTCTATTTGTTTTTTGGCAAGCTTGATGGGCCCCTGACACATATGAACCCTTCAAAGAGCAAATTGGCATTCCGTGGTTCAATACAATTTCAAGGGGGTAGCCAGCCCCTAACACCTTTACACCTCACCCAAATTCTCCTTTGGCAGATAGCCACATTTACCAGTTTCACCAAAGGAACAGGATTAAGGCTTCGCGGAGTCTCTCTCTGTTTATTTTTTCTTGTGTTCAAAGTGCCCACAAACATTAAGTTCAGAGGAACACTAACAGTGCATTCATCACTGGGGTTATCCTTACTTATTGAGGAATTATTTAATTTTAAGAATGGAAGTCTGCCACCTGCTTCTTGCCAATGGAGGGCTTTTATTTTGTCCTCCAATGCAGGTTCTAACAAACTACATACTATGATTGCTTCTTCACATTTCACAATGACAATCAGATATGTGATATTAACTGTCTGTCCCAGTGGATCACTCCACCATTTCTCTCTCCAACCTATGTCTACTCAGGGGCATAAACTTAAAAAAAATATCTCAGAAAGGACAACACCTTGCAGTACCCAGTTTAATGGATAATGATCATACAAATCGGCTTAAAGCTGCCAGCTTACTGAAAACCATAAACTGCGCCCATCTCTTTCACCCTTCTCCATCCATCATTCTGCTAAGCTCTTGATCCTATAATATGATAACCCTACCTCCGTGGTCATCACGCACAACATGCCAACACTTGCTTCACAGGATCAAAATTAAGTTAACATACTTCTAACAACACACCCCACATGGCGTAGTGTGCTATCCAGAAGGGCAAGTGCTCTAGCGTCCCACGCAGGGATAGTAAGTGCTATATAAATGTTCCAATACTATACATAATAATTCCTTTTGAGATACCGGAAAGCTTTTACATGTCCTATAACATCTTAGAGAAAAGAGAGATTTTCTCACCTGAGCTAGGAGCCGGGGTAGGGGCCTGTTCTGAACCTGAGGTAAATGGGAAAACTGCAAATTATTATTAGACACACAAGTGCACAAGAGAGCAAACAGTGGAACCTTTCAGGATGACCATGTCATTGAGTTAAATATAAAGCAATGAACTAGAATATAGAATGCTCCACCTCATGTTAGTGCAGGAATGTGGAGTATCCAGTGGTAAATAAATAAATACATTGTAATGTAAGGCACTGTACTTGAAAACAGAGCACTGCTGTGGCATTATGAATCCTGCTTAGAAGAAAAAGTTACTTACCTTCGGTAACAATCTTTTTTTTTGTTTTGAGGGGGTTTTAACTTTCATTTTATTTATAAGTTCGGCATGGCTACACATACATGACTCTGTAAATGCATGTATACAATGAGTGAGCACAGGGCATTAAAATATTAATAGTCAATGCGATTAAGCCCATATTAGGTATTGTGGCAACATCGGGGGTTACAGCAGATGAAGAACTGATGTAAAAAACCGGGCCACATCAGATATCTCAAAAGTCAAAGATGTACAAAAGTGTTTTGCAATGAAAGTTTGAGATATTCTTACTGCGGTCCACAACAGTCTACGACCTCACATTGGGCGAATGGGTCGCAAGGGACAAGGCCACCATATCCATTAACCATCATCCTCTACAGCACACACCTTCTCTCTAGAATCCATAGTTAGATCCCCAGCCAAATAAGCTTGATAAACAAGTTACTTACCTTCGGTAACGATATATCTGTAAGAAACATAGGTTAGTTATAGATTCCTTACCTTAGAATCTCCCCCATGCGTCAGACTGGATCCGGAAAGTTTTTTCGTCAGCAGTACCCCTGCGCGTTTGAAGGTGGCGTCGGTCGACTCTGCGTCCGTCGTCAGCGTCCTGGTCGCCGGGATGACGTTGCGAAAGCTATATAGACACCGCCCTCGCGCGCTGACGTCAGTTCTGTACATGACTTTCTACGCCAGAAGCGCAGAGCCATGCAAGACACTGACCACTGGTGCACAAAACTAGGGCCCTGAAAGGATGTCCTTAACCCTAGAAGTCAGAACGGGGAGGATGGGTGGGGTGGTAAGGAATCTATAACTAACCTATGTTTCTTACAGATATATTGTTACCGAAGGTAAGTAACTTGTTCATCTGAAAGAAACAGTTAGTTATAGATTCCTTACCTTAGAGTAGATACCTCAGCAATACCAACCCCGGAGGTGGGTCTGCGAACCAAGTTCACACCAGAAAGTCCTGGAGAACAGAACGGCCAAAGAAGCCGTCTCTCCGGACTTGAGTATCCAGGCAGTAGAGTCTCGTAAACGTGTGCAATGACGCCCACGTAGCTGCCTGGCAGATGTCATTCAGGGGGACTCCTCATCCTAAAGCAGTAGTAGCTGCCGTCGCCCTGGTGGAATGGGCGCGCCAAAGAATAGCAGGCTTTGATGCACAGAACGACCCACCTGGAGATGGTCCGTTTGTGCATGGCGTGACCTTTCTTAGCGCCCACGTACCCAACAAAGAGCTGGTCATCCACCCGGAATTGTTTTGTGCGATCCAAGTAGAAGGAAAGCGCACGTTTTGGATCCAGACGGTGGAGCCTCTCTTCCTCTTTCGAAGGATGCGGAGGCGGAAAGAAGGTGGCCAAAGTGATGGTTTGGCCAATGTGGAAAGAAGTAACCACCTTGGGAAGGAAGAAAGGCCTAGTACTCAGGACGACCTTGTCCAGATGGATAGCCAGAAAGGGAGGCTTAGAAGAAAGAGCTTGTAACTCACTCACCCTGCGAGCAGAGGTGATGGCCACCAGAAAGGCAGTTAGAAGCCTGAGAGAGCAATTATGAAGCGGCTCAAAGGGAGTGCACATAAGATACGTAAGAACTAAGTTCAAGTCCCACTGGGGCATTACGAAGGGAACAGGAGGAAAAAGATGAGTAATGCCCTTAAGAAACCTATTTACAACAGGGGACTTGAAAAGAAAAGGCTGATCAGGAAGCCTAAGAAAGGCTGAAATGGCCGAGAGGTAGCCCTTAATAGTGCCCAGAGCAGAGCCCTGCTGGGCCAAAGACAGGAGGAACAAGAGAACCTCAGAAAGAGGGTCAGAAAGGGGATCCACAGCATTTGCTGTGCACCAAGCCACAAATTTAATCCATCTGCAGGCGTATACCGTCTTAGTGGAGGGACGCCTGGCTGCCAAGATTACATCACAGACTTCAGGAGGCAGGTCAAACGACGTCAACTGCCGCCGCTCAATATCCACGCAAGGAGGTGGAGGCTGGACAGGTTCGGGTGGAGGACCGTTCCCTGCTGCTGTGACAGAAGATCCTCCCGAAGAGGCAGTCAGATCGGAGGATCGATGGCCATGTTGAGCAGCTCGGGATACCAGACTCTTTGTGCCCAATCCGGAGCCACAAGAATGACTTGGGCCCGGTCGCGCTTGATCTTCTTCAGCACTCTGGGCAAAAGTGGTATAGGCGGAAAGGCGTATAGAAGACCGCAACTCCACTCGCGACGAAAAGCATCGCCTAGCGAGTGCCGCTTGGAAATTCCAACGCGCAGAACTGCTGACATTGCGCGTTCTCTTCGGTGGCGAATAGATCTAACCAAGGCTCTCCCCACTGCTGAAAGAGACCTTGCACCACCTCCGAGTGAAGACGCCATTCGTGATCCATCATGCACCTGCGGCTGAGTTCGTCCGCCCTGGCGTTCAGTGAACCTGCCAGGTGTTGAACCACCAGAGATATGCCCTGATGTTCCAGCCATGTCCAGAGGTGGAGGGCCTCCTGACATAGGGTCCACGACCCCACCCCGCCTTGTTTGTTGCAGTACCACATGGCGGTGGTGTTGTCCGTGAACACCTGCACTACTCTTCCCCGTACAGAGAGAAGGAATGCCTTGAGTGCAAGACGGATCGCCCGAAGCTCCAGAAGTTTGATGTGGAGCCCGGACTCCGCCGGAGACCAGAGGCCTCTGATCTCCGCCTCTCCCATGTGGCCGTCCCCTCCCAGAAGGGATGTGTCTGTCACCACTGTATGATCTGGTTGGGGAAGGGAGAGGGATCTGCCGTTGACCCAATCCTGGTTCGTGAGCCACCACTGCAATTGTCGTGCAGTGCCCTCCGAGATCTGGACATAATCGGACAGATTTCCCTGATGCTGCGCCAACTGGAACTTCAGGTCCCACTGCAGAGCCCGCATATGCCACCTGGCATGATCGACCAGCAGGATGCAGGAGGCCATGAGGCCCAGCAGCCTCAGGGTCATCCTGACCAAAACCCGGGATAGGGGCTGAAAGATCGGAATCATAGCCCGAATATCCCGGAGTCGCTGTTTGGGAGGATAAAGCCGAAACCGTGTCGTGTCTAGAATCGCTCCGATGAAGAGGAGCTTCTGAGAGGGAATCGGGTGTGACTTCGGCACGTTGATAGAGAACCCCAGTGAATGCAGGAGGTCGGTGTGAGAAGTTGGTCTGGTATATGCTGTCCACTAATTAAAGTGGGCACCTTGCACCAGTCCAAACGACCTTTATTGATGATTAGATTAAAGACAACCTTTATTGAAAGCTATCCTAGTGGTAGCTATGGAGAGCAGCCTTCAGGCTAAGTCTCGAAGGAATATAAAGCAGCTTGTTTTACCAGTATATAACCTCCCGAATGACCAAATGAAAGGAGAACCACACCAGGTGTATATAAAATATATGTATTTATTACTAAGCACTCTCTACTAACCTCTTTATGAGATTAGAGAACAAGACACACAATATTAAATCACTAGATCGACAGTAAATAGCACAATACACAGTGGGCTCCAGGGGGAGACCAAACCATATACTAAGAAAGTGGTATAAGAACCCCAACTTGACTAGACACAGTACCTAGAGCACGTAGAATCGCTGGGACCCCAAGGAACCACCCAAGGTAGTGACACCGGAGACCCACGGAGGACGGGTGCAGTGTGGGAACACAGACGCGAGCTCCGTACAACTCGATGGGAAAGTCGCGGTTGGAAATTTAAAGATTAAGGACACTTAGGAGAGGACTTTAAGCAAACCCAGCTAAACATAGAAGGTTCTAAGGCCAGCACCCTTGAAAGTACTGAGGTACCCGTGTTACCTATCCCAGAGGAGCCGGGTGCATAGGGGTCAAGTGGTGTCAGAAACCCTCGTCGTTTTCAATGGCGTGATGCGAAAAAGTACTGCTGCCGTGAAGAAGAAAAGTGTCCGGTGTGATCCAAGCCTGGATCGGAGATGAGACGAACCTGAAAGCAGAGGGGACAAAGTCTGAGTCACTTCACGTGACCAGGAGCGGAGCAATCAAATGCCCACCGATGTCGGGTGCTTCAGATGAGAAGAGGTGAAGCTTGACTCTGCAGCCACGGGGACCAGGAGACGTCCACGACGACCACAGTCCGGATTCGAGCTGTCCCACAAAGGATGTCGAGTGCTGGGGGGTCAGTGTCCGGAATGAACACCAACAAACCTTGGCAACTGCAACCCACGCGGTCAGAGGAAAGATGCTTCTGTGAGGACCAGCAAGGTCCTGGGGACTCTCCAAGCGATGGAGAGTCAGGGCACGTCTGGAGAAACCAGAGAAGCCCACTGAAAGTTAAAGTTGCCTTCTCAGGGACCCACAGGCCAACGGACCAGGGATCGCGAAGGGACCTCGAGCTGAATCACCAAATACCAGCCCACGGAACACTCGTGGAGTGTAGGCCGGAAATCTTCGGTGGAATTACTACTCGGGGTCAGGACTACAAGTAGCCCAAAGCACAGCTTCAGGGATCGCCGAAAAGCATATGCTGCTGCAAATGTACACGGTGCCCAGGGGTACAGGTTTCACGGTCCCCATGAGGGATACCGGCCTCAGAATTGCTGAGTGCACAGATCGACCTCAGAGACCTCGGGTACCCCCCTCCTGTGTTGCAGAAATCTTCGGAGTCCTTCAGGAGCTTCGTAGATGCAAACCGGTTAGATGCGTTTAGGTGCCTGCTCAGCAGGGGAGTAACTCCTTTACTCCAAGGGAGATTCTTCTGTCGTCCAACGAAGTGTAGATAGTCAAAAGTACTTGGTTTCTGTAGCAGAGTTTAGTCCAGGTAAAATCTAAAGTCCTGTAGTCAGGGGTTCCTATTTTATACCCAAGGAAGGGGTGGGACAAACTCTGGGGAGCCACCTATGGGAGGGTCAGGACAGAGGGGTGGCTACACCCATGTCCTTTGTCCAGTTTCGCACCAGAGCAGGAGCGAATGGCTCCTGCAACCGGTTTGAGCTGGACTATGCACAGGGACACCAAATGTGCCCCCAGTGCAGACATCAAAGCACTCTGAGAGTGCACCCACCCAGCCCCAATACACTAAAGCCTGTCTGGGAGGTGGTCACACCTCCCTGTGACAGGAAACCTATTGTCAAGCCTTCCCCTGCCGGAGTTTCGTCCAGCAGCAGGAGGGCAGACTCGTGTCTGTGGCTGGCAGCATCCATTTTGTGATGCCAGGGTTCTGTGAAGCTGGTACCGGGTGTACTGGTGTAGTCATATTTCTCCCTCTAGGATGGTGGAATCATACCTCCCACACCAGTTACTGGTGTGGAGGTATGATTCCAAGGTGTTTGACACCAAGCACGACATGTTTCCATGCAGCCGTTTTAAAGTTAGCATTTACACCGAGGTTATAATGCACTTAAGTATATATGGTTGGCTGCATCACAAACAACCCCGGAGAATAGGTTCCGAAGGCTGCAGAGGGGCTCTGCTCATCCATGGGCACCCTCTCCCATAAAACCCAGCACCCTGCCTTCAGGATTGATAAGGCCTGCCATAGGGGTGACTGATAGGTTTATGTGTGCAGTGATTAGGATAGATATAGTGAACCTATATCTAAGTAAGGGGTGCATGCACCACCTTACACAGGCTGCTGTAGCAGACCTGTTGTGTCATTTTAAATGGGCTCTCAGGGTGGCATAATACATGCTGCAGCCCCTGGGAGGCCTCTGGGGTACCTATGCCCTGGGTACATAGTATACCATATACTAGGGACTTATAAGGGTACCCCAGAATCCAATCTGGAGTGTACCTAAAGTACATGCAATCAATTTACAGGAGAAAGCAGATAGACTGGGGTCCTGAATAGCAGGATCCCAGTCAGACTAAGTCGAAAACAGTGAAACATCAGCAAAAAGTGGGGGTAACTATAAGAAGCAGATGCTACTCTCCTACACAACCCCCCCCCCCAAACGTCAGGACATTAAACTAACATTGACCAGTTGAGTCTTCATGTTCTAAGTGGAAATATCTGGAGAGTCCATCTGCATTGGCATGGTTACTCCCAGGTCTATGTTCCACTGTATAGTCCATCCCCTGTAGGGAAATGGACCACCTCAAAAGTTTGGGGTTCTCACCCTTCATCTGTTTTAGCCATAAGAGGGGCGTATGGTCTGTCTGAACAATGAATTGAGTGCCAAACAAGTATGGCCTCAGTTTCTTCAGAGCCCAAACCACAGCAAAGGCTTCCCTCTCAATGGCTGACCAACGTTTCTCTCTGGGGGTCAGCCTTCTGCTAATAAAAGCTACTGGCTGATCCTGACCTTCATCATTCAATTGTGATAACAGAGCCCCTACCCCCAACTCAGATGCATCTGTTTGGACAATGAATTGTTTGGAGTAGTCAGGACTTTGCAGAATGGGAGCAGTGCACATGGCTTGCTTCAGGTCATCAAATGCCTTTTGACAGCTAACTGTCCACTGAACTTTCTTTGGCATTCTCTTGGAAGTTAAGTCATTGAAAGGGGTCACTATGGATCCATATCCTTTGACAAACCTCCTATAGTACCCAGTCAGGCCCAAGAACGCTCTGACCTGAGTCTGGGTGGTGGGAGCAACCCAGTCCATAATGGTCTGGATTTTGCTCTGCAATGGTTGAACCTGGCCTCCACCCACAAGGTGGCCCAGGTATACAACTTGACTCTGCCCTATCTGGCACTTGGTGGCCTTGATAGTGAGGCCTGCTTTCTGCAGGGCCTCCAAAACATTTCTCAGGTGGACCAGGTGATCCTCCCATGTGGAGCTAAAGACAGCAATATCATCTAGATAAGCTGCACTGTAGGCTTCCAGGCCTGTAAGGACTTTATTCACCAACCTTTGAAAAGTGGCAGGTGCATTCTTCAAACCAAAGGGCATCACCACAAATTGGTAGTGCCCACTAGGGGTTGAGAATGCTGTTTTGGCTTTTGCATCTTCAGCTAATCTGATTTGCCAGTAGCCAGCTGTTAGGTCAAACGTGCTCAGAACCTTGGCTGAGGCCAAAGTATCTATAAGCTCATCTGCCCTAGGGATTGGATGGGCATCAGTCCTAGTGACTGCCTTGAGACCTCTGTAGTCAACACAAAACCTCATCTCTCTCTTACCACCCTGGGTGTGAAGTTTGGGTACCAAGACTACTGGACTAGCCCAAGGGCTATGTGAGGGTTCAATCACACCCAAATCCAACATCTTCTGGACTTCAGTCCTGATGCAGTCCCTGTCATGGTCAGGTTGCCTGTAAATCTTATTTTTAACAGGCAGACTGTCCCCAGTGTCCACTTCATGAGTGCACCAGGTAGTCTGACTTGGAGTCAGTGAAAACATATGTCTAAACTGGTTGAGAACTTTTCTGCAATCAGTTTGCTGCTGGTCAGTGAGGCTGCCTGCCAAGGCTACACCATCTACTGAACCATCATCAGGGTTCTGTGAGAGCAGGTCAGGTAGTGGATCACTCTCTTCCTCCTGTCCCTCATCAGTAGCCATGAGCAAGCCCATGTCTGCCCTGTCAACATATGGTTTGAGCCTGTTGACATGGAGCACCCTATGGGGGCTCCTGGGAGTTCGAAGGTGCACCCTTTTGTTCAACAATTGTATGGGGGCCACTCCACTTGTCTTGGAGGGCTGCTGGGGCCACAGGCTCCAACACCCATACTTTCTGTCCTGGCTGATAAACAGTCGACACAGCCTTTTGGTCATGCCAGGCCTTTTGCAATTCCTGTCTAGCCTCAAGGCTTTTAGTTGCCTTCTTCATGTACTCAGCCATCCTGGAGCGGAGACCAAGTACATAGTCCACAATATCCTGTTTAGGGGGTTTGAGAGGTAACTCCCATCCCTCCTTCACTAGACACAATGGACCCCTAACTGGATGTCCAAACAGAAGTTCAAATGGGCTGTAACCAACCCCCTTCTGAGGAACCTCTCTGTAGGCAAAGAGAAGGCAGGGCAAAAGTATGTCCCATCTGCGCCTAAGCTTTTCTGGGAGACCTTTAATCATGCCCTTTAGGGTTTTGTTGAACCTTTCAACTAACCCATTGCATTGTGGGTGATAAGGGGTGGTACATTTGTAATTTACCCCACACTCCTTCCACATAGCAGTTAAGTAACTAGACATGAAGTTTGCACCTCGGTCTGATACTACCTCCTTAGGAAAACCCACCCTGGAAAAGATTCCCAGGAGGGCCCTGGCCACCACAGGAGCTGTGGTGGTTCTAAGGGGAATTGCCTCTGGATACCTAGTGGCATGGTCCACCACCACCAGTATAAATCTGTGCCCAGATGCTGTTTGAGGATCCATGGGACCAACAATGTCAATACCAACCCTCTGAAAGGGAACCCCCACCACAGGTAGTGGTATCAGGGGGGCCTTTGTAGTACCACCTGCCTTACCACTGGCTTGACAGGTGACACAGGAGCGACAAAACTCCTTGGTGTCTTCAGACATGTGAGGCCAATGAAAGTGAGGGACAATTCTGTCCCAAGTCTTGTTTTGGCCTAGGTGACCTGCTAAAGGGATGTCATGTGCTAGTGCCAATAGGAAGCCCCTAAACTTCAGAGGTATAACCAACCTCCTGGTAGCACCAGGCTTGGGGTCTCTACTCTCTGAGTAAAGGAGTCCATCATCCCAGTAGATCCTATGAGACCCACTAGCACTCCCAGCAGCCTCAGCAGCAGCTTGCTGTCTGAGGGGTTCAAGAGAGGGGCGGCTCAGCTGCTCCTTGCTCAGATCTGCCCTGGAAGGGCCCCCTGTCCCCAAGAACTCAACCTGATCAGGTTCAAGCTCATCTGGGACAGTTCCTTCTTCAGGACTAAGATCAGCTCCCTCAAGAGACTGACCTGGATTCTGAGGCAGGGGGGAAGACACTGCCTTACCCCTACTGCTCCTTCTCTTGGAAGGCGCCTGGTCCATTTTTCCAGGATCCAGGGCCTGTTCAGTGTTAGACATTTTTGCCTGTGACCCGGTCATAGCAAACACATCTGCAGGTATACCAACATTTCTGCATGGGTCCTGAGTTCCACTTCAGCCCAAGCTGAAGTTTCTAAATCATTGCACAACAAGCATTCAACAGGGAGGTCTGCACTTACCACAACCTTCTTAGGGCCAGTTACCCCTCCCCAGGTGAAATTAACAACTGCCAAGGAATGGTCTGTCCTGACATTGCTAGCATTGGGCACTTTGTACATCTCACCAAGTATGATTTGCTCAGGAGCCACAAGATCTTTTGTCACCATGGTGACACTTGCTCCTGTGTCCCTGAATGCCAAGGCCTCCTTTCCATTGATTATAGGCTATTGTCTGTATTTGCCCAGATTACTGGGGCTTACAAATAAGGAGGCCATATCCATGCCTCCATCACAGATCAACATAGCCTGAGTTCGAACTCTGACTAGGCCAGAGTCCATCTCAGATCCCAGGGTTAACCCTACTACACCCTTATTTGGAGTACCACCACTTGGAGCTGAGCTAGGGGGAACAGTTGCCTTAGGGGCAGTGGTGGTTGGAGTTGAGTTCTTGGACTTGGTACAATCACTTGTCCAATGGGTCTTCTCTTTACAGATTTGACACCATGGCTTCTTTTTGCCTTTACCCTTGTTTGATTGTGACTCCCCACCAGATGCAGATTTTTGGGGCCCTTGAGAAGACTTCTGGTCTTTACCCTTCTCCCCACCCTTATCAGAGTTTTTAGAATCTTGCTTCTTGGAGTCACCACCTTGGTTCTGAACCTTTTGCCTCACCCTGGTTCTGACCCGTTTGTCTGCTTTCTGGCCCAATTCTTGGGGAGAGGTCAGATCAGAGTCCACCAGGTACTGATGCAACAGCTGATTTTGACAATTATTAAGGATCTGCTCTCTCATAATTAAATTATACACTCCTTTAAAGTCACACACCTTACTGCCAAGTAACCAGCCTTCCAGAGTCTTAGTAGCACAATCTACAAAGTCAACCCAGTCCTGAGTCTGTGCCTTTTGGGTGTCTCTGAACT
Source organism: Calotriton arnoldi (assembly GCA_963921515.1). Lineage (NCBI taxonomy): Eukaryota > Metazoa > Chordata > Amphibia > Caudata > Salamandridae > Calotriton > Calotriton arnoldi. The sequence goes on from CAWUFW010004529.1 coordinate 1,463,784, forward strand.
TTATCCTGTATTGTTCAGTGGTTAAGCCAAACCCATCAATCAGAGCACTCTTCAGGACTTTGTAATTGTCAGCATCCTCTTCTCTAACAGTGAGGAGCTTGTCTCTACCTTTGTCTGCAAAGGAGAGCCACAAGATTGCTGCCCACTGCTCCTGAGGGACCCTCTGTACCTTACAGGCCCTCTCCAGTGCAGTTATCCATTTGTGGATGTCATCCCCACTCTGGTAGGGAGGGACAATCTTGTTCAGGTTCCTATGGTCATGAGTATGTTCTCTACCTCTAGGGACACTGTTGCTGCCACCATGGGGCTCTAGCCCCAACTTCTGAGAAGTTCTCTGAAGCTCCTAGGATTCCCTATCTAAGGCCAATTGCTCTCTCTTGATTCTGAGCTTAGCTCTCTCAAACTCAAGCAGTTGGCACTTCTTCTCATAAGAGGACTCCCTTTTATGAGAAGCAGAAGTCCTATGGTAAACAGAGCTCCCTACAGAAGTACCAGAATGATTAGATTGCTGAGAAGGAGATCTTGATCTTCTTGGTAAACTGTTAACCCTTCCAGGTGGGGTAAAGAGAGGGCCACTGAGGCCTCCTTCTTCACCTTCAGGAAGAATTGGATTGTCCAGGGTAGAATCATTTTGATCCTCCTGGCCAGCATCAGAGTCCAGGTCATTGAAGTTCTCACTTCCTGGCCTTTCCTCTTCTGCTGTCCCACCCAACTTGCCTGCCTCATCAGACCCTGGGGTCTTTCTGATGTCATCTAAAATCAAACTCTCTATGAGACGTTGAGTGTTTGGGTTTTTTCCTGTCTTCAGTTTCCTAGATGTACACATGGTTCTCAATTCTTGGAATGAGAGATGGTCATACTTAGTTGGCAAGGAGTCACCGGCTTCAGGCCTAGAAGACATGCTAATGTGGTGTGGTGTATGCACCTACCTACCCTAGTGGGAACTGAAACTCTCTTGAGTTGGAGAAAGGGTGTGCTAGGCCCTTGACTTACCCAACTCTAAGTTCAGTAGAACTTACTTTATTCTAGTCTTGATTTATATGTACCTAAGTACCTTTAGTGGTTTTCAGTTAGTCACTCAATGAGATTATCTGGTAAAACAATAGCAAGCTTGAATCCCAACCGCTGCACACCAATGTGAGAAGTTGGCCTGGTATATGCTGTCCACTTATTAAAGTGGGCACCTTGCACCAGTCCAAACGACCTTTATTGATGATTAGTTTAAAGACAACCTTTATTGAAAGCTATCCTAGTGGTAGCTATGGAGAGCAGCCTTCAGGCTAAGTCTCGAAGGAATGTAAAGCAGCTTGTTTTACCAGTATATAACCTCCTGAATGACCAAATGAAAGGAGAACCACACCAGATGTATATAAAATATATGTATTTATTACTAAACACTCTCTACTAACCTCTTTATGAGATTAGAGAACAAGACACACAATATTAAATCACTAGAACGAAGGTAAATAGCACAATACACAGTGGGCTCCAGGGGGAGACCAAACCATATACTAAGAAAGTGGTATAAGAACCCCGACTTGACTAGACACAGTGCCTAGAGCACGTAGAATCGCTGGGACCCCAAGGAACCACCCAAGGTAGTGACACAGGGGACCCACGGAGGACGGGTGTAGTGTGGGAACACAGACGCGAGCTCCGTACAACTCTATGGGAAAGTCGCGGTTGGAAATGTAAAGATTAAGGACACTTAGGAGAGGACTTTAAGCAAGCCCAGCTAAACATAGAAGGTTCTAAGGCCAGCACCCTTGAGAGTACCGAGGTACCCGTGTTACCTATCCCAGAGGAGCCGGGTGCATAGGGGTCAAGTGGTGTCGGAAACCCTAGTCGTTTTCAATGGCGTAATGCGAAAAAGTACTGCTGCCGTGGAGAAGAAAAGTGTCCGGTGTGATCCAAGCCTGGATCAAAGATGAGACGAATCTGAAAGCAGAGGGGAGAAAGTCTGAGTCACTTCACGTGACCAGGAGCGGAGCAATCAAATGCCCACCGATGTCGGGTGCTTCAGGTGAGAAGAGGTGAAGCTTGACTCTGCAGCCACGGGGACCAGGAGACGTCTACGATGACCACAGTCCGGATTCGAGCTGTCCCACGAAGGATGTCGAGTGCTGGGGGGGTCAGTGTCCGTATTGAACACCAACAAGCCTTGGCAACTGCAACCCACGCGGTCAGAGGAAAGATGCTTCTGTGAGGACCAGCAAGGTCCTGGGGACTCTGCAAGCGATGGAGAGTCAGGGCACGTCTGGAGCAACCAGGGAAGCCCACTGAAATATAAAGTTGCCTTCTCAGGGACCCACAGGCCAACGGACCAGGGATCGCAAAGGGACCTCGAGCTGAATCACCAAATACCAGCCCACGGAACACTCGTGGAGTGTAGGCCGGAAATCTTCGGTGGAATTACTACTCGGGGTCAGGACTACAAGTAGCCCAAAGCACAGCTTCAGGGATTGCCGAAAAGCATATGCTGCTGCAAATGTACACGGTGCCCAGGGGTACGGGTTTCACAGTCCCCACGAGGGATACGGGCCTCAGAATTGCTGAGTGCGCAGATCGACCTCAGAGACCTCGGGAACCCACCTCCTGTGTTGCAGAAATCTTCGGAGTCCTTCAGGAGCTTCGTAGATGCAAACCAGTCAGATGCGTTTAGGTGCCTGCTCAGCAGAGGAGTAACTCCTTTACTCCAAGGGAGATTCTTCTGTCGTCCAACGAAGTGTAGATTGTCAAAAGTACTTGGTTTCTGTAGCAGAGTTTAGTCCAGGTAAAATCTAAAGTCCTGTAGTCAGGGGTTCCTATTTTATACCCAAGGAAGGGGTGGGACAAACTCTGGGGACCCACCTATGGGAGGCTCAGGACAGAGGGGTGGCTACACCCATGTCCTTTGTCCAGTTTCGCGCCAGAGCGAATGGCTCCTGCAACCGGTTTGAGCTGGACTATGCACAGGGACACCAAATGTGCCCCAGTGCAGACATCAAAGCACTCAGAGTGCACCCACCCAGCCCCAATACACTAAAGCCTGTCTGGGAGGTGGTCACACCTCCCTGTGACAGGAAACCTATTGTCAAGCCTTCCCCTGCCGGAGTTTCATCCAGCAGCAGGAGGGAAGACTCGTGTCTGTGGCTGGCAGCATCCATTTTGTGATGCCAGGGTTCTGTGAAGCTGGTACCGGGTGTACCGGTGTTGTCATATTTCTCCCTCTAGGAGGGTGGAATCATACCTCCCACACCAGTTACTGGTGTGGAGGTATGATTCCAAGGTGTTTGACACCAAACACGACATGTTTCCATGCAGCCGTTTTAAAGTTAGCATTTACCGCGAGGTTATAATGCACTTAAGTATATATGGTTGGCTGCATCACAAACAACCCCGGAGAATAGGTTCCGAAGGTTGCAGAGGGGCTCTGCTCATGCATGGGGACCCTCTCACATAAAACCCAGCACCCTGCCTTCAGGATTGATAAGGCCTGCCATAGGGGTGACTGATAGGTTTATATGTGCAGTGATTAGGATAGATATAGTGAACCTATATCTAAGTAAGGGGTGCATGCACCACCTTACACAGGCTGCTGTAGCAGACCTGTTGTGTCATTTTAAATGGGCTCTCAGGGGTGGCATAATACATGCTGCAGCCCCTGGGAGGCCTCTGGGGTACCTATGCCCTGGGTACATAGTATACCATATACTAGGGACTTATAAGGGTACCCCAGAATCCAAACTGGAGTGTACCTAAAGTACATGCAATCAATTTACAGGAGAAAGCAGATAGACTGGGGTCCTGAATAGCAGGATCCCAGTCAGACTAAGTCGAAAACAGTGAAACATCAGCAAAAAGTGGGGGTAACTATAAGAAGCAGATCCTACTCTCCTACAGTCGGCCGTAGTCTGGAGGTGGGAGAGGACAGCCTGGGGCGAGCCTGCCTTCAACAGCCAGTCGTCGAGATAGGGGAAGACTGGAACCCCTGATCTGCGCCGATGAGCTGCGACCACAGCCATCACTTTCTTGAACACTGAGGGGCGCTGGTAAGGCCAAAGGGGAGCACAGTAAACTGAAAGTGCTCGTGGCCTACCGTGAACCGCAGGTAACGCCGGTGGACCGGCAGGACGGGGATGTGAAAGTAAGCGTCCTGCAAGTCCAACGCTACCATCCAGTCTCCAGGGTTGAGGGCAGACAAGACCTGAGCAAGCGTCAACATCTTGAACTTCTCCTTCCGGAGGAAGCGGTTGACGTTCCTGAGATCCAAAATAGGACGCAGGCCTTTGTCCTTCTTGGGCACCAGAAAGTAGTGGGAATAGCAACCACGACCTACTTCTGGGACAGGAACGTGCTCGATGGCACCCTTGGCCAAGAGTGCCGAAACTTCCTGTTGGAGAAGGCCCAGGTGATTCTCCCACATGCGATGGTACTGAGGTGGCATGGAGGGAGGGGTAGTCACGAAGGGGAGGGAGTAGCCCCTTCAGACTACTTGCAAAACCCACCTGTCCGACGTGATGGTGCGCCAGTGGGGGAGGTGATGGCGGATCCTGCTGCCCACTGGCGTTTGGTGGCCCTGAAAGGTCGGACTAGGAAGGTTTGGAGGCTGCTGCAGAGGGGGCTGTGGTGGACTGGCCCACTCGCTGGCCCCCAGAACCACGCCGGTGGTACCCATGTCCCCGGCCGCGCTGAGACTGTACAGCTTGCGCCGGCCTGTGCTCTGGGCGGGACGTAGTGGGGCACCCTTTCCGTTGCCACGAAAGGGGCGAAAGGCAGACAGCGCAGGGCGGGTGGTGGAGAGTCCCAAGGACCTGGCCGTAGCCCGTGAGTCCTTAAAGCGCTCCAGTGCGTTGTCTGCCTTGTCGCCGAAAAGGCAACGGCCATCAAAAGGCATGTCCATAAGGGTGGATTGGACATCCCCGGAAAAAACAGTTGAACGCAACCAGGCGTAGCGTCGAAGGGCTACTGACGTTGAAATCATCCTGACAAGTGTGTCTGCGGTATCCAGCCCACAGCGCATGGTAAACTTTACTGCGTCTCTCCCCTCGGCAACGGCACTGGAGAGTGTGGCCCGGGCCTCCTCCGGGCACTGAGGCAGCACCTGCGCCAACCTATCCCACACAGAGTGGGTATAACAGCCCAACAGACATGCGGTGTTTACCAACCGCAGTCCCAAGCTGGCGGAAGAAAAGATTTCTTGCCAAGATGGTCCAGCTTTTGGGATTCCCTTTCCGGAGGTGCAGTAGGGAAGACGCCCTTGGATGTGGAGGCTTGGACTACCAAGCTCTCAGGTGTGGGGTGTTGGGAGAGGAAAGTGGGGTCGCCCGGGGCCGGGCGGTGGCGTCTGGCAATCATCCTGTCCACAGGAGCCCCTGTGTTGGGCCTGGACCAAGTGCCCAAAAGGATGTCCATGAGGGCTTCATTAAACGGGAGCAGGGGCTCCGAAGAGCTCGCTGCCAGTTGAAGCACCTCTGTCAGGAGGTTAGTCCTGACTGCCACCGTAGGCAGCTAGAGGTTGAGAGCCTCGGCCGCCCTACGCAACACCACTGCGTATGACGCTCCCTCCTCCATAGCCATGATAGGAGGAGACAACATGCCTAGCTCTGGGGAGGTATCCAGACCACTGGCATCCCCCAGTTCCTCTCTCCAGTCCGGATTGTACTCTAACTGGTCTGTCAAAGGGTCACCAGACTCCTCTCAGTCTTCCGCACCCTCCTCTGGCTGCCAATCTGGTTGAAAATAGCCAGGGTGGAACACAAGGGACAAAAGTACCCATCGGCGTCGGATTCGGCGTCGGCCGACGCCGGTCCGGCTCTGTGTCTACGTCGAGGTGGGAGCTAGGGTCGACGCCGGCTGGGGGTCCAGCCGGCGTCGGCTGTGGACGTGGTGCCGGTGGAGTTGGCGCCGATGGAGGTGTACTGAGGTCGACCGGCACCGATCCGGATCCAGGCCTGGTTCCAAGGGGGCCCTGCGGTGCTGAGGCCGAAGCCGCTGGCGTCGAAGGCCTAGGGCCCACAACCGAGTCCGCAGGGGCCGAAGGCGCACCGGCGGAGTGGGACTGCCCAAAGATGTCGTGCATCGCTTCATAAAATTGACGTAGCTGGGCAGGGGTCGCTTCCGGTCCCGGGAAGGGAGGGAAGGCCAGAGTAGACCCTGAAGGCTCCGCACGCGGAGCTGCGGGAGGGGCACCACCCGCACCCTGCGTCGCGTCGGCCGACGGACGAGTGGAAGTCGAAGAGTGACAATGCTTCTTCGACTTCTTCTTGTGCTTCGACTTACCTGACCCCAAGTGCGAAGACTTAGAAGAGGAGTGATGGTGATGACTCCGCAATCGGTCCCTCGACCTCCCATGCGACCGGGACCTTGCGTGACGCAGAGCCGACTGCCGGGCCTCGAGGAGTTTTCGGGACAGCTCCCACAAAGACTTCGGGGCCATGGTTCGACAGTCGGAGCACGACTTGGGGTCATGGTCGTGCACCAGGCAGAAGAGGCACACGCGGTGCGAATTCGTCACCGACATCATTCGGGAACAGGACCCGCAGGCCTTGAAACCGGCATCCATGGTGCACCAGGAGTCGGATAAAGACTCGAAAACGAAGTCGACAAAAGTCGCAAAAAACTCAGTCAAAAAGTGACTGGGGGTACCGCTCTTCCCGGATCTGCGCTTGCTGGCGCGGAAAAAGAAAGAACTCACGTCAGCACGCGAGGGTGGCGTCTATATAACTTCCCCGACGTCATCCCGGTGGCCACGACGCCGACGACGGACGCGGAGTCGACCGACGCCACCTTCAGACGCGTAGGGGTACTGCTGATGAAAAAACTTTCCGGATCCAGTCTGACGCCTGGGGGAGATTCTAAGGTAAGGAATCTATAACTAACTGTTTCTTTCAGATATAGTCCCCAATAGCCTTTAGGGCGGCTCAGGGGTAGAAGGAGTACACTATGCGTGTCTGATTGTGGGCTGCAGGAAGTTATATTGGTGTGCCAATCTTTTAATGTCGGAAGGGGGCCACGAGGCCACCGTATAGCAACACGACTTCTTGCTAACAACAACCCTATAGCCAGTAATCTCCTGACCGCGCCCCCAACATCTTTGTCATACCCCAGCAACGCTAACAATGGTGCAAACACCAGAGTCTCACCAGTGATCACCTCCAGTTCTCGAAACACTGCACACCAAAAATCATGCACCCCAGGGCAGGACCACGTGAGATGTGTAAATCCAGCCTCCTCCTCTCCGCACCTCTGGCAATCCCCATTGTCGTGGAACCCGTTTCTGTAAGCCGCATGGGAGTATAGTACACCCTATTAATGTTTTTAAAGTGTAGGGGTCTATGCCTACCATTCAAGGATATAGTTTGGATTACTGAACAGCAATATTGCCAACGCTTATCGCTAATGATCATCCCTAAGTCCCTCTGCTAGCCAGGCCTGGCCTTATTGATAGCAGTTCTCTGTGCCTCTTGTGCGAATGCGTAAAACCTTGCTACTAATCGGTTCGGGGCAGTAAACCTGAAGTAGGAAAGATAGTGCAGGCATCTCTAGGGGTTCTAGCACATCATCCCCCAACAATGCCCACAGCATGTGTCTTGCTCTATGATAATGAAACTGCTGGAGGGCAGTAGGTGCAGCACATCACCCGAACCTCCACCCACGTAAGCATTTTGCTGTCTTGGAAGAAGTCACCCATCGTGTTGATACCAATCTGATTTAAAGCTAGCGTCACTCCCTGCTTCCGGCCCATTGGGAACCATGAACACCGATCCAGTGGTATGTGCGGCAAATACAACAATGAGCATGCATGCCTCTACAAGAGAGCATGCCAGGAGTAGATTGTGGTGTTCAAAGAATCGAAGATAGTATTTTTCTATGTCGAGTTTCAAAACGTTTGTGGTAACGTGCGGATTTGTGGCATCCCGGTCGAAATACAAATGCAGTAGATCCTTGGGGCCATGTATCTAATAATGAGCAAAGATGCACTGTACCACCCTATAATAGGTCCCTTAGTCTGAGGCATTGAGTCCTCCAATTTTGTATGGTAAAGTGAGAATTTCCCAGCGCACTCTTGGTTGTTTACCTGCCCATGCCAATCTAACCATAAGGGTTCAGAGAGTATTGAAAACTGTGCGAGGTAGTGACATTGGGATGTTTTGAAATAAGAATAGGTACCGAGGTAGTATCACAATCTTCATTAAAGCTATATGCCCCATGAGTGATAGTAGCAGTTTAATTCGGCGTTCCACAGCCTCTGTGAGTCTCTGTATCGCCGGGCCGTAATTATCGTATAGAACCACCACCGGGTCTGTATGTATCTGCATACCTAGATAGCTGGCCTAGACGAACAAGTTACTTACCTTCGGTAACGCTTTTTCTGGTGGATACAATATCTGCCTGTGGATTCCTCACCTTATGAATACCCCCCTGCGCCAGCATTCCGCTGGAAATTCTTTCCTAGCTCTCCCATGTCGACGAGGACGTCACAATAGCACGGCTCCGCTCGCGACACCGCAAGACGTCATCGGAGCCATAAGAAGACCTCGTCGGCGTGCTGACGTCAGTTCCACCCATTTTTTCCGTGCCACCGAGGCCAACGGGCCGACCGACACATTTTCAAATGCAAACATAGCATACCAAATATATACACATATATAAATTCACAAATGCATAATCAATAAAGACATTGCGAAATTGCAACTGAAAAAGCATTTCTCAGTATTAAAATATCAACATGATCAAGACATATTAATTTAAACATCTTTTGGTAGAAACAGGTGGACAACGGGGAGGCGGGCGGGACAGTGAGGAATCCACAGGCAGATATTGTATCCACCAGAAAAAGCGTTACCGAAGGTAAGTAACTTGTTCTTCTGATGGATACTTCTGCCTGTGGATTCCTCACCTTATGAATAGACTCCCAAAGCCGTACCTCTCCTGGAGGAGGGTGTCCACCTGACTAAACCAAAACATCTTGCAGCACAGAACGAGCAAAATGGGCATCCCTCCTAACCTCGGAGTCCAAGCAGTTATGCTTCGCAAAGGTGTGGAGGGAGGCCCAAGTTGCTGCCTTACAAATGTCATCAATAGGAACACCTCTAGACAAAGCAGAAGAAGTAGACTTAGCTCTGGTAGAATGAGCCCTGATACCTTCAGGAGGGTCCTTCTTGGCCAAGGCGTAGCAAATCTTGATGCACAAGATAATCCACCTGGAGAGAGTCCTCTTGTGCACAGCCTTGCCTTTCATCTTCCCAACATAGCCCACAAAGAGCTGATCGTCCAGCCTCAGATCCCTTGTCCGATCCATGTAAAAGCTGACAGCTCTCTTTGGGTCCAAACGATGCAGCCTCTCCTCCTCCTTGGAAGGGTGAGGGGGAGGATAGAAGGTAGGTAAAGTAATGGATTGTCCCAAACGAAAAGGGGTAACCACCTTGGGAAGGAAATCAGCCCTGGTCCTTAAGACCAACTTATCTGCATGAATGGTCAAGAAAGGAGGTTTCGAACTAAGAGCCTGAAGCTCACTTACCCTCCTAGCCGAGGTAATGGCAATCAAGAAAACCGTTTTAAAAGAAAGAAGCCTCAACGGGCAAGTATGAAGAGGCTCAAACGGAGAACCCATTAAAAAGGTAAGAACGAGATTCAAATCCCACTGAGGCATAATGAAAGGTGTAGGAGGGAACTTATTTGTAAGACCTTTAATAAACCTCATGACAATGGGAGACTTAAATAAAGACGGCTGGTCCGGCAAACATAAAAAGCCGACAAGGCCGACAAATAGCTCCTTAACAGTGGCTACAGCACAACCTTGCTGTGCCAAAGAAAGTGAAAACTCAAGAATATTAGACAAACGGGCCTTCAAGGGGTCAATGTCTCTCTCTCCACACCACCTAACAAATCTGGACCATCTGGATGAATAAACAGACTTGGTGGAGTGTCGCCTGGACGATAAAATAACATCCACCACATCCGGCGGGAGAGAGAAGGAAATCAGGTTGCCCCGTTCAATCTCCAGGCATGAAGGTGCAGGCTCTGGAGGTGGGGGTGTAGAACCTGACCCTGCGACTGCGAGAGGAGGTCTGACCTGAGAGGGAGACGGAGCGGAGGGTGCGATGAGAGGTGAAGTAGATCTGTGTACCACACCCTTCTTGGCCAATCTGGAGCAATCAATATAACTTGGGCCCTGTCTTGGCGAATCTTCCTCAGAACCCGAGGAATCAAGGGTATGGGAGGAAATGCGTAAAGGAGTTGTGAGCTCCAATCCAACTGAAACGCGTCCCCCAACGCTCCCTGCATCGGATACTGGAGACTGCAGAATAGCGGGCAGTGCGTGTTCTCGTGAGTGGCAAAAAGGTCCAACCGAGGGGACCCCCACATCTGGAAGATGTGATGGAATACCTCTGGATGAAGTCGCCACTCGTGATCGGCCGAGTAATGCCGACTGAGACTGTCCGCACGAACAGTCAGCACACCGGCCAGATGATTTGCGAACACACAAATCCGATGGTTCTGAGCCCAGGACCAGAGCCGCAGCGCCTCTCGACAGAGACGAAACGACCCTACACCTCCCTGTTTGTTGATATACCACATCGCGGTAGTGTTGTCCGTCAGGACCTGAACCGACTGACCGCGAAGGGAAGGGAGGAAGGCCTTTAGTGCCAAACGTATCGCTCGTAATTCCAGCAGGTTGATATGAAGCAACATTTCCTCTGGAGACCAAAGTCCCTTGATCTCCAGATCCCCCAGATGAGCATCCCACCCTAGAGTGGAGGCATCCGTGATCACTGTGGCCACTGGTGGAGGAGGCTGAAAGGGCTTTCCTTGAGACAGGTTGCCCTGCACACTCCACCAAATCAGCTCCGCTGCAGCTTCTCTGGAGATTTTGATCTTCTCCCTGAGATCTCCGTTGTGCTGATACCACTGCCTGCGGAGACACCACTGGAGTGCCCTCATGTGCCAGCGTGCATGGTTGACCAACAGTATGCAGGAAGCGAACAGACCGAGCAGGCGAAGAACCTTCAGGACTGGAACAACCGCTCCATCGTGAAATAAAGGAATCATTTCCTGAATGTCGAGAATCCTCTGCTGAGGAGGGTATGCACGACACACAGAAGTGTCCAGTATTGCCCCTATGAACAGGTTGCGCTGAGAAGGCACTAGGTGAGATTTGGGTACATTTATTGAAAAACCCAATTTGAATAACAGATGAGCTGTCACCTGCAAGTGGCGCGAAACCAACTCTGGAGACCCCGCTTTCAACAGCCAGTCGTCCAGGTAGGGGAAACAGTTACCCCTGACCTTCTGAGATGACCCGCTACCACCGCCATCACCTTTGTAAAGACTCGAGGTGCGGAAGTAAGACCGAACGGAAGAACCGCAAACTGATAATGTTGCGACCCTACCGTAAACCGGAGATACTTCCGATGCGACTTCAGGATGGGAGGATGAAAATACGCATCCTGTAGATCGATGGACACCATCCAGTCTTCCTGTTGCAGCGCAAAAAGAACCTGAGCCAAGGTCAACATTTTGAACTTTTCCTGTCTGAGGTAAAGGTTCAAAATCCTGAGATCCAGGATTGGCCTCAAGCGACCATCCTTCTTGGGAATCAGGAAATACCGGGAGTAGCAACCCTGACCCCTTTCCTGCTCCGGAACCACCTCTATCGCACCTTTCTGTAGCAAGGTAAGAACTTCCTGTTGTAAAAGCAGTAAGTGGTCTTCTGAGCACCAACCTTGGCGAGGAGGGTAAGGAGGAGGAAACTCCAAAAAGGGGAGGGTGTACCCATTCTCTACAAGATTCAAGACCCAACGATCTGATGTGATCAGTCTCCACTCTTGTAGAAAGTGGGACACCCGACCTCCAACCGGACCAACATGTTCTAAGATGGGGGATCTAGAACTGCTTTCCTGATGTAACGGTGGCTGGAGGGGAAGAGGAGGAAGAGGAGGAGGATTGTTGTCGTGCTGCACCCGAGACCTCTTTTATTCCTCCCTCTGTATGACTTGTACAAGGGATTCTGCTGTTGCTGGCCCTGCTGATATTGCTGGCGGCCACGAAAGGAAGCCGACCTCCCAAATCCACGATACCGCTTATAGCCATATCCTCTGGACTGCACCTGGAGGCCTAGAGACCTTGCCGTAGCCCTGCTGTCCTTAAAGCGCTCTAACGCAGAGTCCGCCTTTGAACCAAAGAGTTTTGATCCATCAAAGGGCAAATCCAGCAAAGTTGCCTGAACATCAGGTGAGAAACCAGACGAACGAAGCCAAGTCTGTCTCCTTGCAGCTACTGAAGACCCCATCACACGAGCTACAGAGTCAGCAGTGTCTAGTCCCGACTGAATTACCTGACGTGCAGCAGCCTGTGAATCAGTAAGGACTTCCAAGAAATTAGCCCGATCCTCCTCAGGCAGTTTAGGAGCTAGCTGCATGACTGAGTCCATTAAAGCATGGATATACCTTCCAAGAAGACAGGTAGCATTAGTGGATTTAAGGGCCATACTTGAAGAAGAGAACACCTTCTTTGCGGCCTGCTCCATCTTCTTAGAGTCCCTATCTCCCAGAATGGTAGGGAAAGAGCCAGACGATTGCTTCGAGCAAGAAGCTTGAACAACTAGACTCTCCGGCGTAGGATGAGAGGATAAAAAAACGGGATCACCAGGAGCAGGCCTGTACCTCCTAGCAATGGAGCAAGAAACCGCAGGAGCAGACAAAGGCTTCTGCCACACCTCCAATATTGGCTCCGTCAAAGCATCCGTAAAGGGAAGCAACGGTTCAGTTGTGGAAGAAGAAGTATTAAGCACTTCAGTAAGAATATTAGATTTCACCTCAGCCGAGGGAAGCTGAAGACCAAGTAAATCATCCGCTTTCCTTATGACCACATGATAAGGAGCAATACCCTGCACAACACCAGCCTTTGAAGATGGAAGATCATATTCAGGAGAAGTATCCAAGCCGCTTGCCTCTTGGAGGCCCTCAAACTCGTCCATAGAATCAACTATCTCTCCCTCCTCCTGAATCTGTGCATATTCCTCCTCTTCAAGAAGCCTCTGCGCCTCTCTTCTAGAGCGTTGTCTAGGTACCGGCATCGACGGCGCCACATGCGACGTCGGTGAAGTCATCAGCGACGTCGATGGAGGCGCATCAGCTTCAAACCTCAGCGTCGATCGAACTCGAGGCGGAGCCGAGTCAACAGCTGAAGGAGATCGAGGGGCCGGAGTGGAGGATCTCTGCGCCGGGAATTGCCAAGCCGGAGTCGACGGCAAGAATGGCATAAAGGGTGCCTGAGGATAAAATTCAGGAACACCCAAGTTAAAGGGCAAAGGACCAACGGGGCCCGAAAGCGCACCGGATGGAGCAGAGGCCCTGGCAAACACGTTAAACATCGCATTTAAAAAATGCGAAGAGTCTGATCCTGGAGCAGGAAAAGCAGGATATGGATCCGTACCTTCCCGAGGTCGTGCTGGAGGCTGCGGAGCCGGGGATGGCGCCCGCACGGGAGAAGCCACCCGACCTGGAGACGACTCCCTAGGCTCCGGAGACATTGCTGGAGCCGGTGAGCCTTCATGCTGTGAAGAACCTTTCAAAGCCGGCGACACCAGATCCGGAGATGGAATCGGCGACACCTGAGGAGAAGGAGATGGAGATACAAAGTCCTTCCTTCAAGGTCGTTCAGCCGGAGTCGGCGACCTCGACCTCGAGACTCTGGACTTCGAAGATCGGTGTCGAGAACCGTGCCTCCTCTTGGACTTCTTATGCTTCTTCGACTTCGATGAATGAGAAGACTTCACCCTCTTACGACCTCTTTTCTCCTTTTTGGCTTTAGCCATGAACAACTTAGCTTCACGTTCCTTGATGGCCTTAGGATTCATCTTCCTGCAGCTCCGACACTCCTCGACGTCATGATCCGAAGATAGACACCAGAGGCAATCTTCATGCGGGTCCGTGATTGACATGTGCCCGCCACACTCTCTGCAGGGTTTAAATCCAGTCTTCCTCGAAGTAGCCATCAGGAACCAACAAAGATACAAAGTTTTCCTCGAAGAAAATGGAGAGCCCTAAGAAAAACCGTTAAGCGTCGACGGCGCGGAAAAAAGGGAACTGACGTCAGCACGCCGACGAGGTCTTCTTATGGCTCCGATGACGTCTTGCGGTGTCGCGAGCGGAGCCGTGCTATTGTGACGTCCACGTCGACGTGGGAGAGCTAGGAAAGAATTTCCTGCGGAATGCTGGCGCAGGGGGGAATTCATAAGGTGAGGAATCCACAGGCAGAAGTATCCATCAGAAGCACTGAACCTGCATCAGATCGTCCACAAACCCACACACAACGCTGGACACATCCTAGATGTCATTTTTGCTAATACCGTACTAGTTACCTTTCAAACTATAACTCCAGTCACATGGTCAGACCACCATTTGCTTTCTTTCCAACATAAAACAACACTAAGCGACGCACCTAAAACCACCTTACGTGCATTTACCTAACGACTGTGGAACAAACTCAATTTGGAACACTTAGAAACACAACTAACATCCAGTACAGATCTGGAAACAATAAATTCTGATCGAAAACTATATGAATGGCTACAGGAAGCTTTTGATATCCTGATACCACTCAAAACCACACAACACAACAAAAGAAAACAAGCACCTTGGAAAAATACAGAGATGAAAGACATAAAACAACAAATTAGAAAGCTGCAACGTGCCTGGCTCAAAATAAACGCCAATCAAGACAAACTTCGCCTACAGAAAATTAACAGATTGTACAAGTCAGCTATCAAAAAAGCAAAGAAAAGGTACTATTCAGACAGAATTCAAAATCCTAAATGTGCAAATAAAGAATTATATAAAATACTCAATAAATTTCGTAAACCAAATTGCCTGGAAGAAGCTCATCCCGTTACTCAAGATTTCACAGACAAACTGCCAAATCATTACAAGGACAAAGCAAACACGTAGGACTCATACTTAAAACAAAGACAAAGCACCAGCGCTGACCCTTTTCCAAAACAACAATCCAAGAATACTCTAACTCAGCCTTTCCGTTCCTTCCAACACATTTCACACGATGAATTTATGGACCTGGCCAAAGCAAGCAGGCCTGCCGGCAGCCCTTCTGACCCGTGTCCACTGCAAACTTACAAGACAATTCTTCTAACAACCTCTGCTGCCACTTCAGTAAGAAGAATCATCAATCATTCCTTAATTACTGGAAATTTTTCAGAAGAACTCTAAAACTCATACATACGCCCATTACTGAAGAAAACAAACTTGGACCCACTGAACCTTGACTACTACAGACCCATTACAAATGGACCTTTCCTGGGCAAACCTATAGAAAGAGCAGCGTTTGCCCACATGTCAAAGTTCATTGAAGACAATGCCATACTTTCAGACTTCCAAATGGGATTCCGTCTTGGAAGAGGCCCAGAATCTGCCTTTTTTTGCCATCTGGGATGACCTGAAGAACACAGTTGACCGCAACGGGGTTGCTGCGCTACTTCTCTTGGACCTCTCGGCTGCCTTTGACACGGATGACCATAACACTGATACAAAGACTCTACGAAGCCGGCATAGAGGGGACTGCTCTAGACTGGATCGCACCCTACCTTCGCAACAGAACTAATGTCATCCATACCCCCACCTTTCTCGTCCAAACCGTACTCCACAAAAGCAGGGGTCCCTCAAGGCTCAATCATCTCGCCCATGCTTTTCAACATCTACATGAAGTAATTACCAGTACTGATCAATCAATTTCACCTCACGTGCTATAACTATGCAGCTGACATGCAAATACTCCTTCAACTGGAATGCCCCAAAGACATTAGAAACTCGCTAATTTTCAGTTGTCTCAGAGCTGTGGATCAATGGATGACGTGGAGCAATCTCAAATTGAATGCTTCCAAAACGGAAATACTCACGTGTGACGACTGGAAACATTATGACCCGCTCGCTGCCTGGCCTGATGAACTGGGATCACTGCCTAAAGTATCGAAGGAAGGAAGAAACCGCAGAATGACCATGGACTCCAAGCTATCAATGAATGCCCAAGTTGACAAACTAGCAAGATAAAGCTTTGTTACTATAAAAACTCTGCGACAAATCTTCCCCCATTTGGGATTTCCACACAAGGTCCAAGCTACCTTCTCCCTTGTTCTGTCCAAACTCGATTACGCCAATAGCCTATACCACAGATCACCTTTAACTACCATGAAAAGACTACAACGGATTCAGAATTCGGCTGCCAGACTACTCCTACATATCAAACCGCGAGACCACATCTCCCCTGCCTTGAAAGCCCTGCATTGGTTACCGGTTGCCAGAAGATCCATGTTCAAGCTGCTTTGTATCACCCACAAAGCGATACATGGAACGTGACCATTCTTCATCAGGAATAAAATCACCAAACACATTCAGCAAAGGAACCTCCGCTCGAGTGGCACCTCGCCTCAAAATCCCAAGATACAAGAAAAAAACCATGGGTGGCACATCCTTCTCTATTCAAGCAACCAAACTAGTGAAAGCTTGGATGATTTCATTACTCATTTGAACAACAATGAATATAACTTGAATTTTACACATAACAACAACAAAGATCTGATTGACTTCTTGGATGTGACACTGTTTGTGGACAATGGGACATTGCAATCCAGGCTATTTCGTAAGGAAACAGCTTGTAATTCCATATTACACGCTGGTAGTTCACACCCCATATCCCAAATTAGAGCAATACCGTTTGGGGAAATGACCCGTCTTCGCAGAAATTGTAGCGATGACCTGATTTTCCAACAAGAGATTGTCAAGTTGAAGAAACGTTTTAGAACCAGAGGGTATGATCAGAAAACTCTAGATCAAGCACACACGAGAATCAATAGAACCAAGCGTACATGACTCCTTAAATCCAAATACAACAAGGAGAGGAGAGTAGAGAGGAAACACATTGCATTTATAACACAATTTCACTCCAAGAGCAAAGACATTTATAGAACACTACACAAACATTGGCATTTGCTACGATTGGACCATGATTTGGATCCATTCATTAGACAGAAACCGCAGGTGACCTATGTAAGAGGCAGGACATTGAGGAACATTTTGAGTCCTTCAACAACCAATTCTAACAGACAGGGGTCAAAGCACACATGGTTACCGAGTAAACCTAATGGTTTCTATAAATGCACAATGTGTAATGTGTGTCAATTTGCAGACTATAAGATCACCAAGTTTTGTTATAACACAGGACAGACACACAACATCATGCACTTTATAAAGTGCAATACTAAATATGTGGTGTACTGTATAATTTGCCAATGTAATCTAATATATGTGGGGAGTACTATCAGACCATTGAAAGAACGAATACAGGAACACATCAGAGCTATTCGTAATAACAACCTGAACTACCCTTTGGCAGTACACTACAATACGTTACATCAATCAGCTGAAATCTTAAAGCTCAAATTCCATGGTATTGCTGTAGTTGAAGATGACCCCCGTGGAGGTGACAAGGTTTCCAGATTGAAAAAACTGGAAGCCAAATGGTTGATCAAACTGAGATCTGTTGATATGGGGTTAAATGTTGATAGGGAGATGCATGTATTTCTAAGAGACTGAAATATCCCTGGGGTATTGTATAATTACCGAGTGTTAAGAACACAGTGATGTTTAGATCATATTAGTTCATTGTGTACATTGATTCCAGTATTGTACAATATGTGCTCTGATTCCTTATTCTGATGAGACTGTAGAGGTTACTGACTCAATGGTGATGTAAAGATTGTGTTATTTATGCAAGGTCTTGCGCTTCGTAGGGATACATTATGATGTGCAATCTATTGAAGACAGACTTAACGAGTTTAAAAAGTAAAATAACTGTTAGTTGACTTATCTAGAACCTGGTGTTGTGGGTTTATATTCTTGGGTGACCCCTTATTATTCTGTGGTGTTTCTCCCTGGCACTAACCAATATGATATCTATTGCTTCTATCTCCTCTGTGGCTCTTTTCTGGTGCCCATGACTGAGCATTTCTATATCCAATGTTACTTTTGATAATAACAACTTCGATGTAGTTACATATATTCGTACTTGTGAACTATTATTGGAGCGTGATGTTGCACTACCGCTCACATTATTTTGAAATCATCGAGGGTTCTCATTGGTGTGGCTTTGGCAGTATAACTATTCAAAGATGGCGACTTATTTTCCAGTGTTTGCCGCCGGTTTTTTATTTGTTACGTACGTTACGTCTTTTGTGGTCGGGTCATGTGATCCACCGTGCGGTTACAAACATGCGGAGAGGATAATGCTGGCGTCTTCTGTGTGGCACGAAGAAGCACACGGACCGGTGTGTTCTTCTATTACTCTGGCGTGAGAGGTGAGCGATTAGTTTGAATACAGGGATTCACCTCAAATTATTATTTTTAAAGGATGAGAGTGACTTGATTATTTATATTTTCAGGGGACCGACTTATCAAGGTCTGGCCCAAACCGAGAAGAGTGGTGTATTTTGCTCTACTGCCAGTGGGTAGTTATTTACAAGACTACGGGGGGCACTACTGGCCTAAGTCGGGGTGAGTCAGTTAGTGATACGGTTAATTTTATACTTTAATTTGGTTACTTTAGAGACAGGGGCTGATACAGAGTGCTCGTTGATTTTTGCAGGACTCTAGATTCGGGGTGTATCTGTTTTAACAGGTAACAGCACCATTGGGAGTACTACACGGGTATAGCGGTGGACTTGCCAGCTTTTCTATGGAATTTTACTATCAGGTGGGTGATTGATAGGATATGGTCATCCACAATGTTAAGAGAACAATTAATAACTACTTTCACCCATGCGCCTATTTGTATATAAATAACCGGTCACTTTCTCATTTTTTCTTAATCCACGAATGTATAACCAGCCTATTGTATTGGATACAGAATTATACAGGGGTCCACGAACGTATAACCAGCTTTTTGTATTTGATACATAAATATACAGGGGTGAATACACCAGTTAATAGGATATCATGTTTTTACTAGCAATGGCGGATGTAATATTACCATCATTAATGACCACCCCCACTAGAAAGAGCTAGTTTGTTTTGTGGTCGGGTTGAAAAAATCCAGCCCACGTGTCCCTTATCTATTGTACAATATTAACATTTTGCGGGTTTTTACGAACTTTTATTCATTATCATTACACATTTGTTTGTTATTAGCAGTGTATGCTTGGAAACTACTAATTAGCAGGACCCGTTGCGTAGTGGAACCCTGACCCACGTTTCATCTATTCTGGTGGGTGTTGATTTACTATCAGGGCCTGATACCAGCATTGTATCATCACTTTGAGTCACTGTTTTATTTACATGTAGTGCGCTAGGCACGATATAGGTTGGCTGTTAGGGATCTGACCCGTTGTCACTGTGTGAAACACTCATTGGTGTGGTCTTTACCTGTTTCTCTCCTTTCCTCCTTTCCTCTTTTTCCCTTTTTAATAAATATGGTTCATAGTTGTTGGTAATTGCTGACATACACTATTAGGTACGTTGTCTAGATAATATGACACCGTTTGTATTAAATTTTAGTTCATGAGGTCTCCGTATTGCTTTTTATAATAAATTGTGGCAGTTAGGAGTAGTATGATTAGATGTTTTAATTGAGATCATTTGTGCTTATATTAGCTGTAGGACACAACAGCTCATGGACTGTATATGATGTTTATTTTCCAGCCTTGAAAAAGTCTGAATACTGATGTGTTCAGACGAAACACGTGTTGGCTTCAATAACTGCTGGGAATTTGCTGTATATGAATAAATGAAAATTTTGTTCAATGGATGTTATCCGTGGATGGTATTTGAAAACCCATACATGATCTAAATAGGATATACTCGCCTATGGACCTAAGGACTTCAATATTTGTTGCTAGGATCTTTATTTATTTGATAAATGCTTTTGTGAAATTCCTTGTGACCAATAAGGGTGTGCTACGACTGTGCTTTTATAAAACTATGGAACTCTTTACCCACAACATACGTTCCACAGACAATCACCTTATCTTCAGAAAACTACTCAAGAATTGGCTCTCCCCCACATAGGCGCCATACGCAAACAGAAGCACAAGTTACTTACCTTCGGTAACAATATATCTGTAAGAAACATTAGTTAGTGATAGATTCCTTACCTTAGAATTACCCCCAGGCGTCAGACTGGATCCGGAAAGTTTTCGTTAGCAGTACCTCTGCGCGTCGGAAGGTGGCGTCGGTCGGCTCCGCGTCCATCGTCGGCAGCTACTTAGACGCCGTCCTCGCACGCTGACGTCAGTTCTGTACATGACTTTCCGCGCCAGAAACACAGAGCCATGCAAGATACTGACCACTGGTGCACAAAACTAGGGCCCGGAAGGGATGTCCTTAACCCTAGAAATCAGTTCGCAGAATGGGGAGGATGGGTGGGGCGGTAAGGAATCTATCACTAACTAATGTTTCTTACAGATATATCGTTACCGAAGGTAAGTAACTTGTGCATCTGAAAGAAACACGTTAGTGATAGATTCCTTACCTTAGAATAGATACCCCAGCAATACCAACCCCGGTGGTGGGTCTGCGAACCAAGATCACACCAGAAAGTCCTGGAGAACAGAACGGCCAAAGAAGCCATCTCTCCGGACTTGGCTGTCCAGGCAGTAATGCTTGGTGAACGTGTGCAGCGATGCCCACGTAGCTGCCTGACAGATGTCGCTTAGAGGAACTCCCCGTCCCAAAGCAGTGGTGGCTGCCGTCGCCCTGGTGGGATGGGCGCGCAACCCAACTGGAGGCTCCTTTTTAGCCAAAGAGTAACAGGCCTTGATACACAAGACGACCCACCTGGAGGTGGTCCGCTTGTGTACAGCCCGACCTTTCTTGGCGCCCACATAGCCAACAAAGAGTTGGTCATCCACCCGGAACTGTTTTGTGCGGTCTAGGTAGAAGGAGAGCTCACGTTTTGGGTCCAGACGGTGGAGCCTCTCTTCCTCTCTCGAAGGATGCGGAGGCGGAAAGAAGGTGGGCAAAGTGTTGGTTTGGCCAATATGAAAAGATGTAACCACCTTTGGAAGAAAGGATGGACGAGTGCATAGGACCACTTTGTCCGGATGCATAGCCAGAAATGGAGGCTTAGAAGAAAGAGCCTGGAGCTCACTCACTCTCCTAGCAGAAGTGAGGGCCACCAGGAAAGCAGTCTTAAGCGTCAAGAGACGAAGAGGACAGTTGTGAAGTGGCTCAAAGGGAGCACACATTAAAAAGGTCAAGACCAGGTTTAAGTCCCACTGAGGCATAACGAAAGGAACCGGAGGAAAGAGATGCGTTATGCCTTTCAGAAAACGATTAACAACAGGGGACTTAAAAAAAGAAGGTTGATCAGGAAGCCTGAGAAAAACAGAAATGGCCGAAAGATAGCCCTTTAGAGTGCCCAGAGCAGAGCCCTGCTGGGCCAAAGAAAGAAGGAACAAGAGAACCTCAGAAAGAGGGGCAGAAAGGGGATCCACAGCCTTTGCTGTGCACCATGCCACAAATTTGTTCCATCTACAGGCGTATACCGTCTTAGTGGAGGGACGCCTGGCTGCCAAGATGACATCACAGACTTCGGTAGGTAGGTCAAAAAACGTCAGTTGCCGTCGCTCAATCTCCACGCAAGGAGGTGGAGGCTGGACAGGTTCGGGTGGAGGACCGTCCCCTGCTGCTGCGACAAAAGATCCTCCCGAAGAGGCAGACGAATCGGAGGATCGATGGCCATACTGAGTAGCTCGGGATACCATACTCTTCGTGCCCAATCCAGAGCCACAAGAATGACTTGGGCCTGGTCGCGCCTGATCTTCTTCAGCACTCTGGGCAGAAAGGCGTACAGAAGACCGCAACTCCACTCGCGACGAAAAGCGTCGCCTAGCGAGTGCCGCCTTGGAAATTCCAACTCGCACAATTGCTGACATTGCGCGTCCTCTTCGGTGGCGAACAGATCTAACCAAGGCTCTCCCCACTGTTGAAAGAGTCCTTGCGCCACCTCCGAGTGAAGACGCCATTCGTGATCCATCATGCACCTGCGGCTGAGCTCGTCCGCCCTGGCGTTCAGGGAACCTGCCAGGTATTGAACCACCAGAGATATGCCCTGATGTTCCAGCCATGTCCAGAGGCGCAGAGCCTCTAGACATAGGGTCCACGACCCCACCCCGCCCTGTTTGTTGCAGTACCACATGGCGGTGGTGTTGTCTGTGAACACCTGCACTACTCTTCCCCGGACAGAGGGAAGGAATGCCTTGAGTGCAAGACGGATCGCCCGAAGCTCCAGGAGGTTGATGTGGAGCCCGGACTCCGCCGGAGACAAGAGGCCTCTGATCTCCGTCTCTCCCATGTGGCCACCCCATCCCAGAAGGGATGCATCCGTCACCACAGTGTGCTCTGGTTGGGGAAGGGAGAGGGATCTGCCGTTGACCCAATCCTGGTTCGTGAGCCACCACTGCAATTGTCGTGCAGTGCCCTCCGAGATCTGGACGCAATCGGACAGGTTCCCCTGATGCTGCGCACACTGGAACTTCAAATCCCACTGCAGAGCCCGCATATGCCACCTGGCATGATCGACCAGCAGGATGCAGGAGGCCATGAGTCCCAACAGCCTCAAGGTCTTCCTGACTGACACCCGGATAGAGGATGAAAGATCGGAATAATAGCCCGAATATCCCGGACTCGCTGTTCGGGAGGATAAACCCGAAACTGTGTTGTGTCAAGAACCGCTCCGATGAAGAGGAGCTTCTGAGAGGGAATCAGGTGTGACTTCGGCGCATTGATGGAGAACCCCAGCAAG
The DNA here is from genome assembly GCA_963921515.1 of Calotriton arnoldi. Classification (NCBI taxonomy): domain Eukaryota; kingdom Metazoa; phylum Chordata; class Amphibia; order Caudata; family Salamandridae; genus Calotriton; species Calotriton arnoldi. The sequence goes on from CAWUFW010004529.1 coordinate 1,486,575, forward strand.
TGCAGGAGATCGGCCGTAGTGTGGAGGTGGGAGACGACAGCCTGGGGCGAACCCGCCTTCAACAGCCAGTCGTCGACATAGGGGAAGACTGGAACCCCTGATCTGCGCAGATGAGCTGCTACCACCGCCATCACTTTCGTGAACACCCGAGGGGCGCTGGTAAGGCCAAAGGGGAGCACGGTGAACTGAAAATGCTCGTGGCCTACCGTGAACCGCAGGTAACGCCGGTGGGCAAGCAGGACGGGGATGTGAAAATAAGTGTCCTGCAGGTCCAATGCTACCATTCAGTCTCAGGGTCGAGGGCAGACAAGACCTGAGCCAGGGTCAACATCTTGAACTTCTCCTTTCGGAGGAAGCGGTTGACGTTCCTGAGATCCAAGATAGGACACAGGCCTTTGTGCTTCTTGGGCACCAGAAAGTAGTGGGAATAACAACCACGACCTACTTCTGGGACAGGAACGCGCTCGATGGCTCCCTTGGCCAAGAGAGCCGTAACTTCCTGCTGGAGAAGGGACAGGTGATCCTCCGATATGCGATGGTACTTGGGTGGCATGGAGGGAGGGGTAATCTCGAAGGGGAGGGAGTAGCCCCTCCGGACGATTTGCAAAACCCACCTGTCCGACGTGATGTTGCACCAGTGGGAGAGGTGATGGCGAATCCTGCCGCCCACTGGTGTTTGGTGGCCCTGAAATGTCGGACTAGGAGGGTTTGGAGGCTGCGGCGGAGGGGGTGGAGGTGGACTGGCCCGCCCGCTGGCCCCCAGAACCACGGCGTTGGTTCCCACGTCCCCGGCCGCGCTGGGATGGAAAGTTTTGTGCCGGCCTGTGGCCCTGAAGGGAACGTGGTGGGGCACCCCTTCCATGGCCACGAAAGGGGCGAAAAGCAGACTGTGCAGGACTCAGGGTGGAAAGACCCAAGGACTTGGCCGTAGCCCGTGAGTCCTTGAAACGCGTCAATGCACTGTCCGCCTTGTCGCCGAACAGGCGACGGCCATCAAAAGGCATGTCCATCAGGGTGTTCTGGACATCCCCCGAAAAGCCAGTCGTCCTCAACCAGGCGTGGCGTCTGATTGCCACCGACGTGGAAATCGTTCTGCCCAGTGAGTCGGCGGTATCCAGCCCACACCGAATGGCGAACTTAGCTGCATCTCTCCCCTCAGCAACAGCATGGGAGAGCACGGTCCGGGCCTCCTCCGGACACTGAGGCAGCACTTGCGCCACCGAGTCCCACACAGAGTGGGAGTAACGGCCCAAGAGGCATGCGGTGTTCACCGACCGCAGCCCTAAGCTGGAGGAAGAAAATAACTTCTTCCCAAGCTGATCCAGCTTCTTGGATTCCCTATCCGGGGGTGCGGTAGGGAAGGCGCTCTGGGACGTCGAGGCTTGGACCATCAAGCTCTCAGGGGAAGGGTGTTGGGAAAGGAACAAGGGGTCGCCCGGAGCCGGGCGGTGGCTTCGGGCAATCATCCTATCCACAGGAGCCCCTGTGGTGGGCTTGGACCAAGTGCCCAAAAGGATATCTGAGATAGCTTCATTAAAAGGCAGCTGGGGCTCTGAAGAGCTCGCTGCCGGTTGAAGTACCTCTGTCAGGAGGTTAGTCCTGACTGCCACCGTAGGAAGCTCGATGTTAAGAGACTCGGCTGCCCTACGCAACACCACTGCGTAAGACGCTCCCTCCTCCGTAGCCACGGTAGGAGGAGACAGCATGCCAAGGTCTGGCGAGGTGTCCAAACCACTGGCATCCCCCAGGTCCTCTCTCCAGTCCTGTTCCAGCTGTTCCATCAAAGGGTCACCTGACCCCTCCCAATCCTCCTCCTCCTCGTCCTCTGGGTGCCAATCTGGCATAAAAGGGACTCCAGGAGTGCACAGGGGCACAAAAACCCTGCCCGGCGCCGGATCCGCCGTTGGTCGACACCAGTCCGGCACCGTGTCTTCATCTAGAAGGATGTCGGGGTCGACGCCGGCCGGGGGGCCTGCTGGTGCCGGGCGTGGTAGTGGTGCCGTCGGAAGTGGTGCCGGTGGAGGTGTGACAAGGTCAACCGGCACCGATCCGGATCCAGGCCTGGATCCACGGGGCGCCTGCGGTGCCGGGGCCGGAGCCGCCGGCAAAGAAGGTCCCGGCCCCCCAGCCGAATCTTCGGGGCCCGAAGGCGCGCTGGCGGGTTCGGGCCGCCCAAAGATGGCATGCATCGCCTCGTAGAACGTGCAAAGCTGGGCGGGAGTCGCCCCGGGTCCCAGAAAGGGAGGGAAACCTGGAGTAGACTCTTCGGGCTCCGCACGCGGAGCCGCGGGAGGGGCACCACCCGCGGGCCTCGTCGGGTCAGCCGACCGACGAGGAGAAGTCGAAGAGCGACGATGCTTCTTCGACTTCTTTTTGTGCTTCGACTTACCCGACCCCGAGTGCGAAGACTTCGATGACTTCGATCCTGACTGATGGTGGCTCCGCGACCAGTCCCTCGACCTCCCTCTGGACCGGGACCTCGAACGGCGCGGAGCCGACTGTCGGCGTTCAAGCAGCGTTCGGGGCCGCTCCCGCAAAGCCTTCGGCGTCAACAACCGGCAGTCGGAGCACGACTTGTGGTCGTGGTCATGCTCCAGGCAGAAAAGGTAGACGCGGTGCGGATCCGTCACCGACATCAGTCGGCTACAGGAACCGCAGGCCTTGAATCCTGGCATCCCTCGTGCACCTTACAGAGTAGTGAGACTCGAAAAAGACGTCGACAAAATTCGAGAAAAAACGTAGTCAAAAAATGACTGAGGTACCGCTCTTCCCGGATCTGCGCTGGCTGGCGCGGAAAAAGAAAGAACTGACGTCAGTGCCCGAGGGCGGCGTCTAAGTAGCTGCTGCGACTTCATCCCGGCGACCACGACACCGACGACGGACGCGGAACCGACCGACGCCACCTTCCGATGCGCAGAGGTACTGCTAACGAAAACTTTCCGTATCCAGTCTGACGCCTGGGGGTAATTCTAAGGTAAGGAATCTATCACTAACATGTTTCTTTCAGATATATACAGCATATCCCTCTGTATATAAGCATTTATTTGTACTATAGATATGTACCTATATATGTGTATTGCTTTGAGTAAACGTGTAGAATAATTATGTTTTAAAACAAATTAATAAAATGAATTTTTAAGTACAACAACACTTGAAAACCAGAATTAATTGAATGTATCTTTAATCTACATATACTTCCTTCCTTTATGCATCTCTATACCTTCCATGTACTTGGTTCTATATATTCATTACTTTTCTGCTAATTCAGCATATCCAATGCACTTTCCTATTTCTCACCCTATACCTCTATCAATATATCTTCTACCTCAACTCTGACTCATCTCAAACCTCTATCTACTACTCTTTCCAATGCACTACCCTATACCTCTATTGATATATCCTTTACCTCCACTCTCTCATTCATCCCAAACCCCATACCACTACCACTACTATGATCCCAAAATGACCCTTTCTAGACTCTTCCCTACTCTACCCCTCCTTGCATCATCTCATACCTCTTTTACTATATCGATCCCCCAAAACAAGCCTTTCTAAACCCTTCCCTCTGACTCTTCCCCTCCACATCCCTTTTACTCATCCCAAGCCTCCTCCTACTGCTATGAACTCCCAAAAAAAAAAGTCTAAATCCTTCCCACTTCTATCCCGCCACTATCCTTTTCAATCCAAATAACAGACTAACTCCACTCATATTTCCCTATACAAATCCTTTATAGGTTCCAGAGTCGCATGCTACTCGCCGAAAAAGCACTTTAACACCTCATCAGGGGTAGCAAGCCCTATATAAATGTAAACCTTTTCCCTCTTCTATCCCTCCGCTGACCTTCTCAATTCAAATAACTGACTAACATAAACACCACTCAAATTACGTTCATATTTCACTATACTAACTCACCACTAATCCTTTATGGGTTCCAGAGTGGTGTGCTACTTGCCCAAAAAATGCTTCAAAACCCCATCAGGGGTAGCAAGCGCCATATAAATGCAAACCTTTTTCCCTCTTCTATCCCTCCGCTATCCTTCTCAATCCAAATAACTGACTAATATCCACCACTCAAATTACTTTCATATTTCACTATACTAATTCACCACTAATCCTTCATGGGTTTCGGAGTAGCGTGCTACTCACCAAAAAAGCGCTTCAACACCCCATCAGGGGTAACGAACAAGTTACTTACCTTCGGTAACGCATTATCTGGTAGAGACTCTATCTAGCTGCACATTCCTTACCGTTGAATTTCCCAGGCGTCAGGCTGGATCTGGTAACTTTTGCTGAGCAATACCGCTTGCGCGCGACGTCCGGTGGCTCCATTCGGCTCCGAGTGACGTTGTTGGCGTCAGTAGCGTCCGTTATGACGTCGCGGTGCCTACATAGGCACCACCCAGGCACGCGGACGTCAGTAGTTTTCGTTTTTCCACTCCAGAAGCGCAGAGCCACAAAGTAACTGATGTAAACGTGTGCAAAACTAGGGCCCTGAAAGGGGAGTAACCCTAGTCCTACCACATCAGTTGGCAAAGCGGGGAGGCATGGATGGGGCTGTAAGGAATCTGCAGCTAGATAGAGTCTCTACCAGATAATGCGTTACCGAAGGTTAGTAACTTGTTCATCTGATAGAGACTTCTAGCTGCAGATTCCTTACCTTTGAATCAGATACCCAAGCCATACCATCCCGGGGGTGGGTCGCGGACTCATGGGCTAAACTAAAAGGTCTTGCAGGACTGAGCGGGCAAAGTGCCCGTCCCTGCGCACTTGACCATCAAGGTAATAATGTTTTCCGAACGTGTACAATGATGCCCACGTCGCTGCCTGACAGATGTCTTGTACTCGGACACCCCGAGCCAAGGCCGTAGTCGCAGCTTTTCCCCTGGTGGAGTGGGCCCTTAATCCTTCAGGGGGCTGCTTCTTCGCCAAGGCGTAACAGATTTTAATGCAGAGAACAACCCAGCGAGAGATGGTTCTTTTCTGCACAGCCTTTCCCTTCTTTGCTCCCACATACCCCACAAAGAGGTGGTCATCCACCTGGAACTCTTCTGTGCGGTCAAGGTAGAAAGGCAACGCTCTTTTTGGGTCCAGTCGGTGGAGACGCTCCTCTTCCTTAGAGGGATGTGGGGGAGCAAAGAAGGTGGGCAAAGTAATGGACTGACCCAAATGGAATGGGGTCACAACCTTTGGTAAGAATGATGCCCTGGTGCGAAGCACCACCTTGTCCGGAAAGGACATAAGATAAGAAGGCGAGCTGGATAACGCCTGCAATTCACTCACCCTCCGGGCCGATGTAATCGCCACTAAGAAGGCTGTTTTGATGGTCAACAGCCGGAGGGGACAATTGTGCAAAGGCTCGAAAGGAGCGCACATCAGATAAGAAAGGACCAAATTAAGGTCCAATTGTGGCACAACAAAGGGTGTAGGTGGAAATAAATGAACGAACCCTTTCAAAAATATATTTACAATAGAAGATTTAAAGAGGGAAGGCTGGTCTGGCAGCTGCAAAAAAGCAGACAGAGCAGAAAGGTAACCCTTGAGAGTTCCCAAAGCAGAGCCCTGCTGGGCAAGGGTAAGAATGAACAAAAGGACAGTAAAAAGAGGAGCAGAAAGAGGGTCAATAGACAGTATAATACAAATTTCTGCCAATGGCAGGCGTATACTGACTTAGTAGAGGGCCGCCTGGCTGCCAGAATAACATTACAGACTTCCGGAGGAAGGTCAAAAGGCATCAACTGCCGCCGCTCAATCTCCACGCATGGAGGCGCAGAGTTGACAGGTTCTGGTGGAGAACCCTCCCCTGCTGCTGCAACAGAAGATCCTCCCGAAGGGGCTGCCTGATCGGAGGATCGACACTCATGCTCAGAAGCTCTGAATACCAGACTCTCCTTGCCCAGTCCGGCGCCACAAGAATGACTTGGGCCCGGTCGCTCCTGATCTTCTTCAGAACCCTGGGCAGGAGTGGTATGGGCGGAAAGGCGTACAACAGGCCTGAGCTCCACTCGCGATGAAACGTGTCGCTAAGCAAAAGCCGCCTTGGAAACTCCAGCGCGCAGTACTGCTGACATTGCGCGTTCTCTTCGGAGTCGAACAAATCTAACCAAGGTTCTCCCCACTGCTGAAAGAGACCTTGTGCCACCTCCGACTGGAGACGCCATTCGTGATCCGCTAGGCATCGACGGCTGAGATCGTCTGCCCTGGCGTTCAGAGAACCTGCCAGGTGTTGCACCACCAGGGTTATGCCCTGCTGTTCCAGCCATGTCCAGAGACGCAGGGCTTCTCGACAAAGAGTCCACGACCCCACCCTGCCTTGCTTGTTGCAGTACCACATGGCGGTGGTGTTGTCCGTGAACACCTGCACCAACTTCCCCTTGACAGAGGGAAGAAATGCTTTGAATGCCAAGCGAATCACTTGGAGCTCCAACAAGTTTATTTGGAGCCCCGTCTCCGCCGGAGACCAGTGACACCTGATCTCCATCTCTCCCAAGTGGCCGCCCCATCCCAGAAGTGACGCATCCGTCACGATTGTGAAATCCGATTGGGGAAGGGAGAGAGGTCTGCCTTTGATCCAATCTCGGTTTGTTAACCACCACTGCAGATCCTTCGCAGTTCCTTCCGAGATCTGAACCATATCGGTGAGATTTCCCTGATGCTGTGCCCATTGGAACTTCAAATCCCACTGCAGAGCCCGCATACGCTATCTCGCATGTCTTACCAACAGGATGCAGGAGGCCATGAGGCCCAACAGCCTCAGAGTCAACCTCACCGAAATCCAGGATAGAGGCTGAAATATCGGAATCATAACTTGAATATCCTGGACTCGCTGTTCGGGAGGATAAGCCCGAAACTGCACTGTGTCCAGAACAGCTTCGATGAAAGGGTGCGTCTGAGAAGGAGTCAGGTGTGACTTCGGCACGTTTATAGAGAACCCCAGCGAATGCAGGAAGTCCACCGTAGTCTGAAGGTGGGAGATGACTGCCTGGGGCGAGGACGCCTTCAACAGCCAGTCGTCGAGGTAGGGGAAGACTGAAACCCCTAACCTGCGCAGATGAGCTGCAACCACCGCCATCACCTTGGTGAACACCCGAGGGGCATGGGTAAGGCCGAAGGGGAGCACAGTAAACTGAAAGTGCTCGTGTCCTACCTTGAACCGCAGGTAACGCCTGTGGCCAGGCAGGATGGGAATGTGAAAATATGCATCCTGCAGGTCCAACGCCACCATCCAGTCTCCTTGGTCTAGGGTAGACAAGACCTGAGCCAATGTGAGCATCTTGAATTTCTCCTTTTTGAGGAAGAGATTGACGGTCCGAAGATCCAAAATGGGCCGAAGCCCCTTGTTCTTCTTCGGAATCAGATAGTAGCGGGAATAACAGCCACTTCCTACTTCTGAAGCTGGAACCCTTTCTATAGCTCCTTTGGCCAAAAGAGCTGTAACTTCCTCTTGGAGCAGCTTTCAATGATCCTCCGCCAGCCGTTCCTGACTCAGCAGAATAGTAGGAGGACAAGAAAGAAAAGGAAGAGAATAGCCCTCCTGGACGATCTGCAAGACCCACTTCTCTGATGTTATAGATCTCCAGCGGGGGAGATGGTGACGAATTCTCCCTCCCACTGGAGTAGTGCGGTCCTGCAGAATCAGCCTAGGAGTGCTTGGAGGCTGCAGCTGCCGGGGGCATTGTGGTAGACGACTTCTGGCATCCATTCCGAGGACGGAATGTGTCGCGTCCACGTCCACGCACGGCTTGGGCACTTTGAGCGGGACGGTGGGTAGGATAGGGCTGACATGGCTGGAAACCCCTTCCGCTGCCACGAAAGGGGAGAAAGGAAGACTGGCCACGAGGAGTGGAGGAGAGGACCAAGGATCTGGCCGTAGCTCAAGAGTCCTTGACCCTGACCAGGACCAACTCTGCCTTTTCCCCAAAAAGGCGGGTTCCATCAAGAGGCAAGTCCATCAAATTGGCCTGGACATCCCCCGAGAAGCCAGTTGTGCGAAGCCAGGCGTGGCGCCTCAAGGCCACTGTCGTTGAAATAGATCTGCCCAGCGAATCGGTAGTATCCAAACCACACCGTATGGCGAATTTTGCTGCATCTCTCCCGTCCTTAACAGCTTGGGAGAGCACAGACCGGGCCTCCTCCGGGACTTGTAGCAGCACCTGCTCAACCGTCTCCCAAAGAGAGTGGGAGAAATGGCCCAATAAGCATGCGGTATTCACCGACCGCAATGCCAGACTGGAGGAAGAAAACATCTCCTTCCCAAATTAGTCCAGTCTCTTGGATTCCCTATCCAGAGGGGCGGCAGGAAATGCGCCCTATTATGTGGAGGCCTGTACCACCAAACTTTCTGGGGTGGGGTGTTGGCTGAGGAACTTTGGGTCGCCCGGAGCTGGGCGATGGCGGCGTGCAATCGTCCTATTCACAGGAGCCCCTGTGCTAGGCTTGGACCATGTTCCTAGAAGGACGTCCGTAAGTGCCTCATTAAAGGGCAAAAGGGGTTCAGAGGTGGAAGTCCCAGGTTGAAGCACTTCGGTCAGGAGATTAGTCCTGACCTGCACTGAGGGCAGGTCCAGTCCAAGGACCTCAGCTGCCCTCTTAACCACCATAGCATAGGACGCCCCCTCCTCCGTAGCCACTGTAGGTGGAGAGAGCATGTCAGTGTCTGGGGAAGTATCCAGACCACTGGCTTCCCCAAGTTCCCCATACCAGTCCATAGTCTCCTCAGAGACATCCTGGTCTAATGGGTCTCCAGACTCCTCCCATTCCTCTCCTGAGCCTAGCACGTCCACAAAGTGCTCAGGCGACAACATAAAACCCCTGGGTTCTGTCGACGTCAGAATTGGCGTCGCTCGATGCCGTTCCGGCTCTGTGTCATCAGGGATGAAGATGGGGCTTGCGCCACCGACAGGCGCCGGTGACGTCGCAGACACCGACTTCGGGTTCGACACCGGGGAAGGTCGTGTTGGCATGACCGGCGTCGAATAGGATCCGGGATCGGATCCCTGAGGCCCCACCGGCGCCGTGGCCGAAGCCAACGGCGTCGAACCCGATGGGGCCCCATCCGACCCCGCGGTGCCAGAGGGCTCACCAACAGGGTCGTTCCACTCAAATATGTGGCACATGGCCTCGTAAAAATCTTTAATTTGAGCGGGAGTCGCTCCGGCTCCCGGAAATGGAGGGAGGCGCAAAGTCGACTCTGGCTCCGGCTCCGTAGAACCGTGCCTAGAGCGTTGGTGTTCCTTACCTCTTTCGAAGACGGACGCCAGTTGAGGTGAAGTCGAAGTCCGCTTGGACTTCTTCTTCTTCTTGTGCCTCTTCCCCGAGTGTCCAGATGACCTCGAATGGGAGGAAGAGGACTTAGGGTTCCATGAGCGATCCCGCGACCTCCTCTTCCTCGGACAGGATCGTGACCACCTCGGAGTCTCGCTAGACGGTGTCGACTGCCAGGCCGCGAGCAACTTCATCGCCCGCTCCCTCAAGGTTTTCGGAGCCATCGCCCGGCAGTCTGAACACGTCTTCGAATCGTGGTCGTGTTCAAGACACCACAGACAAACGTGGTGGGGATCGGTAACCGACATCATGCGGGAACAAGTCCTGCAAGGTTTAAAACCTGTCTTCCTACCAGACATCCCTCGGACACAAAGTCGGCACTTCAAAAATATTGACAATAGTCGAGAAAAGGCCTGCCAAAAAGCGGCAGAGGGGTAGCTCTTCCCGGATAGGTGCTTAACATGCGCGGAAAGAAAAGAACTGACGTCCGCGCGCCTGGGTGGCGCATATGTAGGCACCGCGACGTCATAACAGACACTACCGACGCCAACGACGTCACGCGGAGCCGAATGGAGCCACCCGACGTCGCACGCAAGGGGTATTGCTCAGCAAAAGTTTCCGGATCCAGTCTGACGCCTGGGAAATTCAAAGGTAAGGAATCTGAAGCTAGAAGTCTCTATCAGATAAGCGCTATATAAATGCAAACCTTTTTCCCTCTTTTATCCCTCCGCTATCCTTCTGAATCCAAATAACTGACTAACATATCCACCACTCAAATTAGTTTCATATTTCAATATACTAATTCAACACTAATCCTTTATGGGTTCCGGAGTAGCATGCTACTCGCCGAAAAAGCGCTTTGACGCCAAATCAGGGGTAGTAAGCGCTATATGAAAAAGTTACTTACCTTCGGTAACGATATATCTGTAAGAAACATAGGTTAGTTATAGATTCCTTACCTTAGAATTACCACCAGGCATCAGACTGTATCCGGAAAGTTTTTCGGCAGCAGTACCCTTGCACGTCGAAAGGTGGCGTCGGTCGGCTCTGCGTTCGTCGTTGGCGTCGTGGTTGCCGGGATGACGTCGTGGTAGCTACTTAGATGCCGCACTCGCACGCTGACGTCAGTTCTGTACACGACTTTCCACGCCAGAAGCGCAGAGCCATGCACAACACTGACCACTGGTGCAGAAAACTAGGGCCCTGAAAGGAAATCCTTAACCCTGGAAGTCAGTTTGCAGAACGTGGACGATGGGTGGGGCGGTAAGGAATCTATAACTAACCTATGTTTCTTACAGATATATCGTTACCGAAGGTAAGTAACTTGTTCGTCTGAAAGAAACAGTTAGTTATAGATTCCTTACCTTATAATAGATACCCCAGCAATACCAACGCCGGAGGTGGGTCTGCAAACCAAGTTCACACCAGAAAGTCCTGGAGAACAGAACGGCCAAAGAAGCCGTCTCTCCGGACTTGGCTGTCCAGGCAGTAGTGTCTTGTGAATGTGTGCAGGGATGCCCATGTAGCTGCTTGACAGATGTCATTAAGGGGGACTCCACGTCCCAAAGCAGTGGTAGCTGCCGTCGCCCTGGTGGAATGGGCGCGAAAACCCACTGGCGGCTCCTTCTTTGCCAAGGAATAACAAGCTTTGATGCACAAAACGACCCATCTAGAAATGGTCTGTTTGTGCACAGCCTGACCTTTTTTGGCACCCACGTAGCCAGCAAAGAGCTGGTCATCCACCCGGAATTGTTTTGTGGGATCCAAGTAAAAGGAAAGCACACGCTTTGGATCCAGACGGTGGAGCCTCTATTCCTCTTTGGAAGGATGCAGAGGCGGAAAGAAGGTGGGCAAAGTGATGGTCTGTCCAATATGGAAAGGAGTAACCACTTTGGGAAGGAAGGAAGTACGAGTTCTAAGGGCAACCTTGTCCGGATGAACAGTCAGAAAAGGAGGCTTAGAAGAAAGAGCTTGGAGCTCACTCACCCTGCGCGCAGAGGTGATGGCCAACAGAAAGGCAGTTGTCAAAGTCAGAAGCCTGAGAGGACAGTTATGTAGCGGCTCAAAGGGAGCGCACATAAGATATGTAAGAACTAGATTCAAGTCCCACTGAGGCATTACGAAGGGAACAGGAGGAAAAAGATGAGTAATGCCCTTAAGGAAGCGATTTACAACAGGGGACTTGAAAAGAGAAGGCTGAGCAGGAAGCCTAAGAAAGGCTGAAATGGCCGAGAGGTAGCCCTTTAGAGTGCCCAGAGCAGAGCCCTGCTGGGCCAAAGAAAGGAGGAACAAGAGAACCTCAGAATGAGGGGCGGAAAGGGGATCCACAGCCACAAATTTGTTCCATCTGCAGGCGTCTACCATCTTAGTGGAGGGACGCCTGGCTGCCAAGATAACATCACAAACTTCGGGAGGCAAGTCAAATGATGTCAACTGCCGCCGCTCAATCTCCACGCAAGGAGGTGGAGGCTGGACAGGTTCGGGTGGAGGACCATCCCCTGCTGCGCCAGAAGATCCTCCCGAAGAGGCAGTCTGATCGGAGGATCGATGGCCATGTGTAGCAGCTCGGGATACCAGACTCTTCGTGCCCAATGCGGAGCCACAAGAATGACTTGAGCCCGGTCGCGCCTGATCTTCTTCAGCACTCTGAGCAGAAGTGGTATAGGCGGAAAGGCATATAGAAGACCGCAACTCCACTTGCGACGAAAAGCGTCGCCTAGCGAGTGCCGCCTTGGAAATTCCAATGCGCAGAATTGCTGACATTGCGCGTTCTCTTCGGTGGCGATCTAACCAAGTCTCTCCCTACTGTTGAAAGAGACCTTGCACCACCTCCGAGTGAAGACGCCATTCGTGATCCATCATGCACCTGCGGCTGAGTTCGTCCGCCCTGGCATTCAGGGAACCTGCCCTGATGTTCCAGCCATGTCCTCTTGACATAGGGCCCACGACCCCACCCCGCCTTGTTTGTTGCAGTACCACATGGTGGTGGTGTTGTCTGTGAACACCTGCACTACTCTTTCCGGAAAGAGGGAAGGAATGCTTTGAGTGCAAGACGAATCGCCCGAAGCTCCAGAAAGTTGATGTGGAGCCCGGACTCCGCCGGAGACCAGAGGCCTCTGATCTCCGCCTCCCCCATGTGGCCGCCCCATCCCCGAAGTGATGCATCGGTCACCACTGTGAACTCTGGTTGGGGAAGGGAGAGGAATCTGTCATCGACCCAATCCTGGTTCGTAAGCCACCACTGCATGTGTGTGCAGTGCCCTCTGAGATCTGGACGCAATCGGACAGATTCCCCTGTGCCCACTGGAACTTCAGGTCCCACAGCAGAGCCCGCATATGCCATCTGGCATGGTCCACCAGCAGGATGCAGGAGGCCATCAGTCCCAGCTCACCCTGACCGAAACCCGGGATAGAGGCTGAAAGATCGGAATCATAGCCCGAATATCCCGGACTCGCTGTTCGGGAGGATAGACCCGAAACTGCATCGTGTCCAGAACCACTCCAATGAAGAGGAGCTTCTGAGAGGGAGTCAGGTGTCACTTCGGCTCGTTGATGGAGAACCCCAGCGACTGCAGGAAGTCGGCCGTAGTCTGGAGGTGGGAGACGACAGCCTGGGGCGAGCCCGCCTACAACAGCCAGTCGTCGAGATAGGGGAAGACTGGAACCCCTGATCTGCGCAGATGAGCTGCGACCACGGCCATCACTTTCGTGAACACCCATGGGGCGCTGGTAAGGCCAAAGGGGAGCACAGTAAATTGAAAGTGCTCGTGGCCTACCGTGAACCGTAGGTAACGCCGGTGAGCCGGCAGGACGGGGATGTGAAAGTAAGCGTCCTGCAAGTCCAACGCTACCATCCAGTCTCCAGGGTCGAGGGCAGACAGGACCTGAGCTAGCGTCAACATCTTGAACTTCTCCTTCCGGAGGAAGCGGTTGACGTTCCTGAGATCCAAGATAGGACGCAGGCCTTTGTCCTTCTTGGGCACCAGAAAGTAGTGGGAATAGCAACCACGACCTACTTCCGGGACAGGAACTCGCTCAATGGCTTTCTTGGCCAAGAGTGCCGAAACTTCCTGTTGGAGAAGGGCCAGATGATCCTCCGACATGCAATGGTACTGAGGTGGCATGGATGGAGGGGTAGTGTCGAAGGGGAGGGAGTAGCCCCTTCGGACTATTTGCAAAATCCACCTGTCCGACGTGATGGTGCACGATTGGGAGAGGTGATGGCGAATCCTGCCGCCCACTGGCGATTGGCTGCCCTGAAAGGTCGGACTAGGAGGGTTTGGAGGCAGCGGCAAAGGGGGCTGTGGTGGACTGGCCCGCCCACTGGCCCCCAGAATCACGGCGGTGGTTCCCACATCCCCGGCCACGCAGGGGCTGAACAGCTTGCGCTGGCCTGTGGCTCTGGCCGGGATGTGGCGGGGCACCCCTTCCGTAGCCACGCAAGGGGTGAAAAGCAGACTGTGCAGGGCAGGTGGTGGAGAGGCCCAGGGACATGGCCGTAGCCCGAGAGTCTTTAAAGCGCTCCAGCGCGTTGTCTGCCTTGTCGCCGAATAGGCGACGGCCATCAAAGGGCATGTCCATAGGAGTGGATTGGACATCCCCTGAAAAACCAGTCGACCTCAACCAGGCATAGCGTCGAAGGGCTACCGACGTGGAAATCGTCCTGCCTAGTGAGTCGGCGGTATCCAGCCCACAGAGGATGGTAAACTTTGCTGCGTCTCTCCCTTCGGCAACTGCACAGGAGAGCATGGCCCGGGCCTCCTCTGGGCACTGGGGCAGCACTTGCGCCATCGTATCCCACATGGAGTGCGTGTAACGGCCCAACAGACATGCAGTGTTTACCGACCACAGTCCCAAGCTGGAGGAAGAAAAAATCTTCTTCCCAACATGGTCCAGCTTTTTGGATTCCCTATCAGGTGGTACGTTAGGGAATGCGCCTTTGAAGGTGGAGGCTTGGACTACCAAGCTCTCAGGAGTGGGGTGTTGGGAGAGGAAAGAGGGGTCGCCCGGGCCGGGCGGTGGCGTTGGGCAATCATCCTATCCACAGGAGCCCCTGTGTTGGGCCTGGACCAGGTGTCCAAAAGGATGTCAGTGAGGGCTTCATTAAACGGTAGCAGGGGCTCCGAAGAGCTCGCTGCCGGTTGAAGCACCTCTGTCAGGAGGTTAGTCCTGACTGCCACCCTAGGTAGCTCGAGGTGGAGAGCCTCGGCCGCCCTATGCAACACCACGTCATAAGACGCTCCCTCCTCCGTAGCCACGGTAGGAGGAGACAACATGCCAAGGTCTGGTGAGGTATCCAGACCACTGGCTTCCCCCAGTTCCTCTCTCCAGTCCAGTTCGTAGCCCAACTGGTCAGTTAAAGGGTCTCCAGACCCCTCCCAGTCCTCCTCACCCTCTTCTGGCTGCCAATTTGGTCTAAAAGAGCCAGGGTAGAACAAGGGCACAAAAGTACCCGTCCGGGTCCGTGTCTACATCGAGGTGGAGGCCGGGGTCGTTGTCGGCTGGGGACACAGCCGACGTCGGCTGAGGACGTGGTGCAGGTGAAATCGGCACCGGGGGAGGTGTAACTAGGTCCACCAGTGCCGAGCGGACCCAGCGGCGCCGAGGCCGGAGCCACCGGCATAGAAGGCCCAGGGCCCCCAGCCGAGTCTGCGGTGCCCGAAGGCGCACCGGCAGAGTCGGGCTGCCCAAAGATGCATGCATCGCTTCGTAAAATTGGCGAAGCTGGGCAGGGGTCACTTCAGGTCCCGGGAAGGGAGGGAAGCTCGGAGTCGACCCTTCGGGCTGAGCACGCAGATCCGCAGGAGGGGCACTACCCGCATCCCTTGTCGCGTCGGCCAACGGACGGGGAGAAGTCGAAGAGCGACGATGCTTCTTCGACTTCTTCTTGTGCTTCGACTTACCTGACCCCGAGTGCGAAGACTTGGAAGAGGAGTGATGATGATGACTCCGCGACCGGTCCCTCGACCTCCCACGCGACCGGGACCTGGAACAGCACGGAGCCGACTGCCGGGCCTCGAGAAGCTTTCGGGACCGCTCCCGCAAAGACTTCGGATTCATGGTCCGGCAGTCGGAGCACGACTTGGGGTCATGGTCGCGCTCCAGGCAGAACAGGCACACGCGGTGCGGATCCATCACCGACATCAGTCGGCTACAGGAACCGCAAGCCTTGAAGCCAGGCATCCCTGACGTGCACCAGGAGTCGAAGACTCGAAAACTGTGTCGACAAAAGTCGGCAAAAAAGTCAGTGAAAAAGTGACTGGAGGTACCGCTCTCTCAGGATCTGCGCTGGCTGGCGCGGATAAAGAAAGAACTGACGTCAGCGCGCGAGGGCGGCGTCTAAGTAGCTACCGCGACATCATCCCGGCGACCACGATGCCAACGGGCGAACGCGGAGTCGACCGACCCCACCTTTCGACGCGCAGGGGTACTGCTGACAAAAAACTTTCCGGATCCATTCTGACGCCTGGGGGTAATTCTAAGGTAAGGAATCTATAACTAACTGTTTCTTTCGGATAAATGCAATTACAGTACAATACAATAGTGGACAGAGTCGGCTGCCCACTGCAACGGATACTCCAGTGGCATTGGTGTCATGGCTGGCGTAAGAGGAAAAATAATAGACCTATTCCAATTTATCCAGAGGCTGGAGTATCCTCTGAATCATACTAACTCCTGAAGCATTGGGGCTAAGTTTTGTTCAGGCTGACGGACATAAAGCAGTGTGTCATCTGCATATGCTGATATAACTAGATTATAGCCTGGGAAACGCAAGCCTCGGTGACCATGATACTCCTGCAGCACACAGGCAAGCGGCTTCGCCACCAGGGCAACAAGGGGGATAGAGGGCAACCCTGCCTGGTGCCCCTCGTCACAGAGGTTGGAGCGGACACTATGTCATTGACACGTACCAGAGCAGTAAATGATGAGTACAGGACCATCACTAGTCTCAAAAATATGTGCCCCACCCCTATTCTACTGAGGACTGCATTTATGACTCCACACTTCTGAGTCAAACTCATTCTCCACATCTAAAAACACGGCCACCGTACGCATCTCCGGATCAATTCATTGAATGGCACCAAACAACGTTCGCAAATTTAGCGTCAGGCTCTGTCCCGCCACAAAGCCAGCTGGCTCTGGTGTTAACACTCCAGGGAGTAGTGGGGCCAGGCGGTTGGCTAGGATCGTCACATACAGTTTAGTATCGACATATAGCAGCGACAACAGCCTATAAGATGAACAACAATGTGACGGCTTGCCTGGCTTGAGAAGGGCCACTATCAGAGCTTCACACATTGAAACAGGCATGATACCAGTAAGGACCATTTCTTTGTATAGTGTGACCAAATGTGGAATAAGACCTCAGCGCTCTACCAGAAGGCATGTCTCTGAGTGCTACCTGTATTTCCTCTGGACTCAGAGGTGCCATTAAGTGTTCCCTATGCTCATTAGTGAGCCAGGTCATGGCTATGTGTGCCAGGTAGTCCTCAGCATCGGTGTCAGCACAGGTGCACCGTGACTTATATAGATCAGCGTAATACCTGTGGAAGCGCTCAGAGATCTGCGCAGGGTCACTCAGCGGCATACCCTGCTCATCCTGTACTTCCACTATCACATCTGCATCTCAACAGTGGTGTAAAAGCGCTGCAAGGGTGGCACCCGGTCGCTCCCCCTCCCCATAAGCGTGTGCTACAGCATATTTCCCTAAGTGATGTATCTCTCTCTGAGTGGTATCATGGGACCAGCACCACAGGGTATCCGTCGACCGCTGCTCCTCGCAGCGATACCCTGTCTCACTCGCACAGCCGGCAGCATCCTCCTCAGCCGAGTCGGCCGCAGCGGCCGAAGCGCAGCGGGGCCAAAACCACCTGTAAGCCCCAGCTGCAGGCCTGAGGGATCCAGTACAACGTGACGGGCCTCTCCCTCCGTGATAGCACCAGTCAGGGGAAAATTTGCGGTCCACTGCCAGTAAAGCGATGAGGTGCTCCCGCAGAAGCACAAGTGAACTGGAGCCGACAGCCGGGGAGTAGCATCCCAATCCCATGCAGCGCAGATCCTTACCCGCTCTCCTCTCCAGAAATGGTCACGTCGGCGGGACAGCAATGGCACAGTACCAGGCGCCAGGGAATGCCAGGTAAGACACAAACCCTCAGAGGTCCGTAAAGGGGCGGTAGTGGAGCCTCCGCCGCAGCACCACAAGCCAATGCGGGAGAAAGTGTCCGCCGCAGGCCGGAATACGGTCGACCGCTCCCCACGTTGTTTGTGCAGCTGCCTGGCGATTTAAATTAGCAGCTGGGGATGTGAGCATTAGGTGCTGCGATAAAAAACAGTTGTGAAGCTAGTCAGGCACCAGGATGATTACAGATAATGGAAAGGCTGAAGGAGCACACTTAGAAGTCAGCCATCTTCGAGCCCAGCAAGCTCTATCCCCTTCGGTAACAATCTTTCTAGTGGATACTCTATCTACCTGCAGATTCCTCATTTTTTATATATTGCAGGTGTCAGACTGAATTTGGAAACGTTTCAATAGCTCTCTACTTTGATAGGAGAAAGTAAGAAACTGAGTTATTGCTTGAGGGGGGTGTAAACCCTACCCAAGCAACAACTGCAATCCTTGTTTGGGTGAACCAAAAAAGTAACTTAATTAGCCTATGCTTAACCCTTTAGTAGCTTGGCACAAAAGCAGTCAGACTTAACTTAGATGCAGTGTGTTAAGTATGTATGCAGCACACAAACAGTAATGAAGACACCAAAACGGACACAAATCCAACCAGTACAATGGAGGCAATTAATTCTTTAACATTTGTAGGGAAAAACAGCGCCAAGAAGAACAAAGCAACAACCGAGGGCATTTGGTTGCGTTATTCTGGGGCAAAGTCAAAATTTAAGGCCAACTGCGATGGAGTGTGGTTCTTCTACACTGAGTGGATTGGATCCAGTTTCTGCTTATCTTCGAACTTGTGAAGAAAACGTTGCAGTGAAGGTAAAGTTCAGCGGAGATAGGCAGCAAGTGGTGTCCAAGGAGTAGGAATCATCAACGAGGAGCAAATGGACGAAGTCACAGATGAAGATTTCTATGCTCGAACGTTGTTACTTCTTTGAAAGTCGAAACTCTCCAGCGGGATCAAGCTGCTGGCTGTAGCCAACAAGGGCTCCACAAGGTCGGGTACCCCTTCCAAGAGTAGCCACTGAACAGGATTTTCTTCTGTGGAGAAGAACGTAGCGTGAGCTACCATTAAGTCAGGCCAACTGGTGATGCACCTTGGGCGAGCAGGTGTATTCCAGTCTCCTGTCGGTACTCAGGCAAATTGTTGCTGGAAAATGTTTGGATCACTGACACAATATTGAGGTAAACAATATTGATTGACCCAAATATTGTGTCAAAAATACAGTTAACATGTCACTATACTTATAATGGTAACTACAAAAACATTAGGATAAAAAATATCGTCGACACTAATATCGTCAAAAAATATACAAACATAATACATTTTTCATATGAATAGAATTTAAAGTAGTAAATGTTAAATATTTTAATATATACATTTAATATAATGTAAATGAAATAATTTCCACTAATATTTAATACTACTTATAAATATATCTATATATATATATATCTATATAGATATATATAAAATCTCTCTCTCTCTCTCTATATATATATATATATATATATATATATATATCAAAGCTCCAAACCCTGGCCTGACAATCGCTACCATGAAACCCAGGCACGGACCTCGTTGCGCTCAAGAAACAGTCATAACAGCGTTGTGGTGTGCAAAATAGCAGTGAAGTTTATTGCTGAATATTCGCCACCAAATGACCAGGCATAGTGCCTGCCATGACGCGTTTCGCTCGCATCACGCGAGCTTGATCACATGACGCGTCTCGTGATCGGCAAACCCAATAAATACAAAAATTACAAGAAGGTGCACAACTGACTTTCAAAACAAACACAAAAACAGTGAAAATGAAAAACAGACTATTCAAAGCATCTGGAGTTTCAAAAATCTTCAAGTAAATCTGTAGCAATTTGACTTTTCTTGGCTTCCACAATCGAAAAAAGACCATTGACATGTGCAAATATACAAGATTGCATAATATCCATAATTTCCAAAATACAGTACTGCAAATCTACTAATTCATGACGTGTATTGTAGCATGAACACTCGTTATGTTAACACATAAAGTGCAAGTGCAAAATATGTAAACATCGATAATATGTACATAGGTATAAAGTGCAAGTGCAAAAATCCCTGAGAATATACAAATTACTGTTTGGATAATAAACTGCAAGTGCATGATTATTAAAATATCCCAAATGAGATATGTCAATTGACAACCAAGTGGTATATGTATAGATGTTAAAAACAGGGACTTAAAACAGTTAACGACTAAACACATGTTTAAAACTCACATTGCCTCTTGACGTCATATTTTGTACAGGAATAGGAACTTTGTTGGTCATAGCTTGTCGTTTGTAATTATCAAATTTCTTTGAAAAGGTGAAAATTCTGCCAGTTGCATAATCATTCTGATCTCTTGTGAATTTGAACACTTTGCGTGCCTTAATAGTTTCTTCGTGCTTTTTGATGTGTACATCAATATCTGCTCGTCCTTTAGTTATTAAATCAGTTTGGCCTGTAGCATCCAATAATCCATTTATTCGATCGATCTCTTCCAAAATGGTCTTCCGGTCTATTTCTGCATATTTTATTAATATATGAATCATGTTCATAGAGGCCTGTAAATTGTTCTCGGCCCATTCTTGTAGCATAGCCGGATTAGGGTTCTCAAACGTTGGAGCTATAAGAACACGCAGACCCCTAGGCACACGGTTAACATCCCAGTACTTCTCTAGGGACTTCTTCTCCCACCATTTCGTGAGTTCATTTTTTTAAAGTTTTTCAAGCGTCCTAAGCAAGGACCTCACATCAGGATTATTCGTACTACTCGCCACAGTTCTCTGGTCATTACTGATACTCGGTAAGTTCTGAAATAGGGCTTCCGCTGCTGCTTCCCTATCACGAAGCGCGTCACTGGATGCCATAATAAAGACGTATTATATTCACGTCACTGCAGTTGATTGATGTTGTATAGAGTGAGCCAAATCCCCAAACCCGTCAATCCAAAGTATTGACGCTGAAAATCGAGGATTCCCTTACCAGCGGTTCGCATGCAGCTCGACAGGTCCTCCGACCGTGCAGACTCCGCAGCTCCACGCCGGCAGCCGGGAAAACCAGACTCAGTGTCCCTTGTTGGTACGGGGGGGTACAGCAACTGCAAACTCCTCCAGAGTAAAATCCAATGCGCCGAAAACGCAGATGGCTGACTCTCGGCTGTGCCGCGAAGAAAGGGGAGGGTCTGTGAATCCGGAATCAGCCTGCTCCGGAATAAGTAATAACAAAGCTCCAAACCCTGGCCTGACAATCGCTACCAGGAAACCCAGGCACGGACCTCGTTGCGCTCAAGGAACAGTAACAACAGCGTTGTAGTGTGCAAAATAGCAGTGAAGTTTATTGCTGAATATTCGCCACCAAATGACCAGGCATAGTGCCTGCCATGACGTGTTTCGCTCGCATCACGCGAGCTTGATCACATGACGCATCCCGTGATCAGAAAACCCAATAAATACAAAAATTACAAGAAGGTGCACAACTGACTTTCGAAACAAACACAAAAACAGTGAAAATGAAAAACAGACTATTCAAACCGTCTGGAGTTTCAAAAATTTTCAAGTAAATCTGTAGCAATTTGGCTTTCACAATCGAAAAAGACCATTGACATGTGCAAATATACAAGATTGCATAATATCCATAATTTCCAAAATACAGTACTGCAAATCTCCTAATGTGTGTGTGTGCAAAAAAGAAGCAGAGAACTATGGGTAGTTCTCAAGTTTAGGTGAAGCGCAGGAGCAGCTCCTCTATAGAGCACCATACAACACCAGCGACACTATGAATCAGTTCACCTAAAAAATGTTAAGGATAGGATTAGCACAGTGCCATCTATGATGAGCTTGAATGGGACAATGGATTTTGCCATTTCTACAGCAAAGTCTTTAAGCATAGGATTAGCACAGTGCCATCCACGCCGAGCTGTAAAATGACAAAAGCCTTTTACCACTCCAAGCACAGTATTACAGCTTAGTAATGGTATAAATTCCATCCAAGTCAACCTGGAATGAAAAAAAGCAACACCTGACACGTGTTTTGCTACCATTATCGCCCTTCTGAGAGGTTTAGCTTTGTCCACACAGAAGGGAACCACCCAGTATAAGTCAAAACAAAACCCTTTCAGGGTTGGAGTGCCACATAAATTATGGAAAAAAGTAGCAGAGAACTCTGGGCACTTCCCAAGTTTAGGTAGACAGCAACTTCCTGTATACAGCACCCTACAACACCAGTGACATTGTGAATCAGCTCACCTCAAATGTCTGTTTTCTACCATCACGATTATAAATTATTTACAAAGATCTTTGCAAATCTTATAGCTCTGGTTGCACCCACAATTATCCACAGTCACCACAATGGTTTTATTTTGGGCAGACAACACAAATTATTTGACTCAGGCAATAGATTATCATTCTTCGCAGAATACTGAAGCGGCAGTGATAATGCTGGACGCGGAGAAAACATTTGATCGCGTCCACAATTTTGGATATATTTGCTTTCCCAGCTACATTAATTTCGATTGTAAAAAATCTCTATACAGGGGCAAATACGAGTATAATTAAAAATGGCAGAACAGCAGGAAGTATTTCTATAAAATCTGGGACTTGTCAGGGCTGTGCCCTCTCACCAATTCTTTTTGCGCTGTTTATTAAACCACTTGCCTGTGCCATACGTCAGGATACTAACATTAAAGCTCCTTTACCCGAGGCCTCGAAATTAAAGTTGTTCGCAGACGATATGGTGCTGTATCTAAAGGCGGAAAATATTAATGTCTCAAACGCAATCGAAAAAATAGGAGAATTCTCTAAATTGGGAGGGTATAAGATAAAACATTCAAAATCCGAAGCTCTTCTTTTTAACTGCATGGTAGATGTTTTACCTCCTACTATGCAACTGCATTATTTTGCCGCCACACCCATAAGATATTTAGGGATATTTTGTACCGCCAATATAGGGGATCTGTTCAAGTTAAATTTTTTATCTACATTAGATAAGATCCGTAGGTTGCTGGGCCAATGGCAGAATGTTTCAATGACAATTATGGGACGAGTAGCCTTGGTGAAAATGGGTATTTTAGCATTGCTATTATTTGTGTTTGCTAACATTCTGACTAAAGTTCACCAGTCATTTTTTAGGACAATTGATTCAGCCATTCGGGACTTTACCTGGCAGGGTAAAAAACCCAGACTACAACTGGAGGCTATTCAGATGGACTATGAGAACAGAGAGTTGGCATTACCTAATATAAAGTAATATTATCAGGAGGCATTTTTGAATTGGCTGATGAGGTCTTCTTCCAATGTCTCTAGCGATGTTCATTTTTAGTTAGAACAAATGGTTCTTCCTTCTTTTCTACAAATTCCAAGGCTTCCAAAGAAGTCAAGGTACAAGACACCACATATTATTGTTGAGAGATTTTACTGGATATGGGAAAGCTGGGAAATCCCTAGGCTCCACCCACAGTTGAAAATAGCTGATTTCAGGTTAATTGGACTGCGGTTATCAATCTGCACATGCATTATTTGGAGTAAGATGGGGTTTCGGAGGATTCAAGATTTTTTCCATAATAATGAATTTTTGGCCTAGCAGCGATTGGTTAATTTAAACCCTGACATTAGTTCTTTGCTTTTTTCAGTTTCCTACTAATTAGGAAGTTTGGTGATGGTTTTACAACTGGGGTGGTGATCCCTATAGAACCGCTTAGATCTGCTTATTTTGCTTCAAAAGTAGTGGCTATACGAAATTGGTATAGATTGTTGCACTCTAAAGGCAAGGATACTATGGGGCTGATTACGATGGCAGAGAAATCGCCACCGGCAGCCTGCCAGTGGCGGTTTCCCCGCCATCGTGAAGCACTACTCCGCCCGCCATATTACGATGGCAGGCGGTGTGCTGGCGGACGCAAAGTCCGTCCGCCACGGGTCCGCCACAGGCAATCGTTACGATTGCCTGGCGGACGCACCAAGCATCTCTAAAATGGTGGCGGTGCCTAGCAGGCACCGTCCGCCAGATTAGGATGCTGCATCCCCGCCAGCCTGTGAATGGCGGTTCAAACACCATTCACAGGCTGGCGGGGATGTACTTTGGGGGCCCGTAGTGGGCCCCCCTTCAGCAAGGGCACTCAAGTTTTGTACTTGCCATATAGGCGGGCGGTCCCATGCCCCGGGATGATGGCGGACGGACTAAAGTCCGTCTGCCATCGTAATCAGCCCCTATGTTACTAGAGATACTACAACAAACTGAATCCTCTACAGTGTGTAAAGTGGATATTCCGCAATGAAAGTTTTTTAACCGTATCAGTGCCAAGGCAGTACGAGACACTAATTTAAGAAGAATCTCTTTTTATAGTAAATGGTTGTTGTATCACACACCTGCTAAATTGCACAAATTTTATCCTGGGGTCGAGCCGAAATGTTTTAAATGCAACAATAAGAATGGGGACAGGCTCCATATTATATTTACTTGCAGTTATGTAAGGGAGTTCTGATAAGATATTTTTTCAGAAATTAGTTTGAAACTTGAGGTTAATATCTTACCAGATGCACAAGGTAGCCTGTTTGGGTTATTGGTCCTTGAAGGACATACACCTATTAGAAAGCAACAGCTAATTTTTATTTCCATGTTGGTGGCCAGATTATTGATTTTAGCCAACTGTAAATCTGTTTCCACATTTTCCCAGTGGATGAATAAGATAAATAAAGTACATGCATATGAATTGCTGTATGGAAAATGTACAGGGTCCCTACAAACAATAGTTACAATTTGGAAAAACTGGGAGAAGTTGATATGAATTCTGCAATGGCTATTACATGGTTGTCAGGAAAAGACTGGGGAAGGGGGGAGTTGCAAGGATATGATGGGTTTTGTATTTGGTGTATATGTGATATGCTTTGTCCATTTAGTTAGCTTTGTAAACCATTAATAAATATTTATTTATGTATTTATTCGAGCGTGCTGCATCAATATAAAGATTTTTTTTTTTTTTAAAGTCTTTAGCCATGCAGCATATTATCTTGTGTGTTCTGCCGCCAGGGATTGAATAGCTATACAAGTTCACACACAAATACAGTACATTTCTGAAAAAAAAGTCTTCATAAACCCAGACCCCTTCTCCCGTTTAAGACCCTGTGTACTCTGTCACAATTATCCTCCTTCCCGAGGCCCAGTGGGGATGTGACATCCTTCCTTTGCGTTGCATTCTCTCTTGCAAAGAGTCAAGTTGTTTCTTGTGTGCCTGGATGGAGCTCCAAGTATCAGACATGCTGCCACCAGATAGCAGTTGGAACCACCAATGCACAACCAAGTTACCTAGGGGAAGGTTTTTGCGATAGAGAGACTTCTCTACACAGCCCACAAAAGTTCCCCAGCACACTTCCGGTATATGTCTTTGCTGCGGCCATCTTAGAAAAGGATAGATTTAGCAAGCAATGCAATCCGTACTGATGTCCTTGTATCGCCATCTTAAAATGGGAATGCGTCCTTGCGGAAGGTTGTATAGTTATGAATGGACATTTGTGCCTGAGAAAAACTCATAAAGTAGACAGCCACGAGTTTAGAACAACTAGAGCAAAGCTACGGGGTGGGACTACAAGGAGCGTTGTGTAGTACTACAATGGAAAAAAACAACAAAAAAAAGTTTTTGCTTTCTAATGAACAAATCCCAAATCGGAATTTTATTTTAAAAAAATCAAAATCTAACAATCCCACAACATTGGAGTTTTCTCCAATGGGGTGGGGGTCATTTTACAGTTTTCACTGTCCCTTACTACTATGTTTCTGTCGGGTCATCAGAGATCTATTTTTGCAACAGATCCAAAGTAGGCTTTGTTGATGTACTGAAAGTCCACACATGGTAAATCAGGTGGGCGCATCGAGGGCTTGGCAGATAGAGTATACCATCACATTTGCAATGGAGTACCCTCTCCACCAAACTCTAAATCAGGCCCAGAGTCTTGTGGAGGATTTAAATCATTCCATAAAAATAAGGGATGAGTTTTTGGCTGTAGAGATTCTTGTTACAGGAAAACTTTCACAGTAATTCCACTTAAAGACCTGCTGTTTACACCATATAAACCCATGCCTTCATTGTGGTAGGCTTGATATGTCTAAGGACGAAAGTCACTGCAATTTCAGCAGTTAAGCCATATCTCACATTTTAACTTTGCCCCGCTTCGTTATACTGTCTTTTTGCTTGTTGGCAAGCTTGAAGGGCTCCTGATACATATGAACCCTTCAAAGAGTTAATTGGCATTCCGAGGTTTCATACAATTTCAAGGGGGTAGGCAGCCCCTAACACCTCACCCAACCTCTCCCCAAATCCTCCCTTGGCAGATAGCCACATTTACTAGTTTCACCAAAGGAAGAGGCTTGAGGATTAGAGGAGTCTCTCTCTGTTTATTTTTTCTTCTGCTCAAACCGCCTACAAACATAAGGTTCAGAGGAACACCTATAGTGCATTCATCACTTTTTTAAGAATGGAGGTCTGCCACCTGCCACTTGCTAATGGAGGACTTTTATTTCGTTCACCAATGCGGGTTCTAACAAACTACATATGACTGCTTCTTCACATTTCAGAATGACAATCAGGTATGTGATATATGTCTGTCCCAGTAGATCACTCCACCATTTCTCCCTCCAGCCTATACCTACTCAGGGCTTAAACTTCAAACTAAATATCTCAGAATGGACAACATAGTGCAGTACCCAGTTTAACAGACATTGATCATACAAATCTGCTTAAATCTGCCAGCTTACTGAAAACCATAAATTGCGCCCATCTCTTTCACCCTTCTCCATCCATCCTTCTACTAAGCCCTGGGTCCTATAATATGATAACCCTACCTCCGTGGTTTTCAGGCACAACATGTCAACACTTGCCTCACAGGATCAAAATAAACTCAACACACTTCTAACAACACACCCCACATGGCGTAGTGTGCTATCCACGAGCGCAAGCACTCTACTGTCCCACGCAGGGATGGTAAGTGCTATATAAATGTTCCAATACAATCCACAACAACTCCTAGTGGGATACCGGAAAGCTTTTACATGTCCTATAACACCTTAGAGAAAAGAGAGTTCTTCTCACCTGAGCTAGGAGCCGGGGTTGGGGCCTGTTCTGATCCTGTGGAAAAAGGGAAAACTGCTAATTATTATAAGACACACAAGTGCACAAGAGAGCAAACTGTGGAACATTTCAGGATGTCTATGTCAGAGAGTTAAATATGAAGTACTGAACTCGAATATAGAATGCTCCACCTCACTGCAGTGCAGGAATGTGGATTTACACTGGAAAATAAAGAAATACATTGTAATGTAAGGCACTGAATTGAAAACAGAGCACTGCTGTAGCATCTTAGATCCTGCCTAGAAGAAAAAGTTACTTACCTTCGGTAGCAATCTTTCTAGTGGATACTCTGTCTACCTGCAGATTCCTCGTTTTTTATATATCACAGGTGTCAGACTGAATTTCGGAAACTTTTCAAAAGCTTTGTACTTCAATAGGTGAATGTAAGAAACTGAGGGGTCATTACGATGGCGGACGGAAAAGCCCTCCGACCGCCGTGGTTGCGGAAAAAAAACACACGCATGTTCCGCGGAAAAACCGGCGGTCACATTACGATGCAATGATTGCAAAATCCGACCGCGCTGGTCGGATTCCACAAAAATCCGTCCGCCACGTCTGGAAAACCAGAAAATCCGACCGCGGCGGACGGAAATGCTGCGGAAAGCACCAAAAACTCTGATCCACAAGCAGAATGACCGCAAGTGAAATTATGATAAGATGGCGGAGCAGGCGGAACGATCATTGTTTTCCGACCGCTGCGGTCGCGCGAAAAGATGAATGGCAGAGCTGGCGGAACGATCATTGCGTTCAGACCGCTGCGGTCGCGCGGAAAGATGAATGGCAGAGCTGGCAGAACGATCATTGCGTTCAGACCGCTGCGGTCGCGCGGAAAGACGAATGGCGGTCGAATGCAACCACACCACAAGGCCTCCAAGTGTGGCTGTTTTTCCCGCTGCCCTCAAAAACATTTGACACATCCCAATGACACACCCCCATGGCATTGAAAAACAAACAAATCCCAGGTCAACATAGGGAACACACCTGACATGACTACCCCATTTTGACACACCCACATAGCTGAGTATAAAACCAACCCCTTCCCTGACCAGCATCCTTTGCACAACTCCAGCAGTGAAGTGCCAAACACCACAGCAGAAAGGAGAGGCAAATCATCACACATCACACCATCACAACCACCCACACCAACAACACCAACACACACCTCACACATCTCCACCGCCACCTTCCCACCAGCACTTGTCACCTATTTGCACATCACACACCATGTCACAGAAAAAAATGCCCAAATTCACAGACAATGAGTTGTCAGTGATGGTAGATGAGATAATTAGAGTACAACCACATTTGTTTGGAAGCATGGTCCAACAGACACCACAAGTCAGAAAAAATCAAATGTGGGAAAGGATAGTCAACAAAGTCAATGCAGTAGGGACCACCCTGCGCACACTGCGTGACATCAAGAAGAGGTGGCATGACCTCAAGACCAGGGTGAAATACAGTGCCAATAGGAACCATGAGGTGGCTCAGAGGACTGGCGGTGGCCCTCCCATTCCACCACTAACATTCACTGAATGGGAGGAGAAGGTGCTTGCCATACTGCATCCAGAGAGTCTCACAGGAATAGCCGGGGGAGTGGAGGCTGGTAAGTACCAACAAATGTGTCCCATCACACTACCATGTACTGTCTTGCACAGCTATAAAGCTACAATTCCTAGAACCTAAATGCACTGACGTACAACACACTCTTCCCAACACATGTCTCACATATCTACCATTTCCTTCCTCTGATTCACCTCAAAGGTAGCTAGCAATATTTCCATGGGGGCATGTGTACAGGCAGCCAGCACTCAACTCCCACCAGGCACCCCTGTCCCACAGCTGAGCAGGATGGAACACTCCCCCCACCCAAAAGCCATGTATAACCGATTCCCTTCCTCTGCTCCACTTCACAGGGAGGTAGCCTTCTTAACAGGGAGGGGTGGGTGTGTACAGGCAGCCAGCACTACAATTCCCACCAGGCACCCTTGTCCCACAGCTGAGCAGGATAGACCACTCCCCCCACCCAAGAGCCATGTGTAACCTATTCCCTTCCTCTGCTCCACTTCACAGGGAGGTAGCCTTCTTAACAGGGAGGGGTGTGTGTGTACAGGCAGCCAGCACTACAACTCCCACCAGGCACCCTTGTCCCACAGCTGAGCAGGATGGAACACTCCCCCCAGCCAAGAGCCATGTGTAACCTATTCCCTTCCTCTGCTCCACTTCACAGGGAGGTAGCCTTCTTAACAGGGAGGGGTGGGTGTGTACAGGCAGCCAGCACTACAACTCCCACCAGGCACCCTTGTCCCACAGCTGAGCAGGATGGAACACTCCCCACACCCAAGAGCCATGTGTAACCTATTCCCTTCCTCTGCTCAACTTCACAGGGAGGCAGCTTTCTTAACAGGGAGGGGAGGGGGGTGTACAGGCAGCCAGCACTACAACTCCCACCAGGCACCCTTGTCCCACAGCTGAGCAGGATGGAACACTCCCCCCACCCAAGAGCCATGTGTAACCTATTCCCTTCCTCTGCTCAACTTCACAGGGAGGTAGCCTTCTCATGCTCTCTTGCATCACCCCTGAGCAGGATGGAACACTCCCCCCACCCAGAACCCCGTGGCAGCCATTTCATTGCTCTCCTCCACCTAACAGGTAGGTAGCCATCTCAACAGGGAGGGGGGTTTGTGGATAGGTAGCCAGCACTACAACTCCCATCAGGCACTCTTGTCTCACCCCTGAGCAGGATGTAACACTCCCCCCAGCAAGAACCATGTGGCAGCCATTTCCCTCTACTGTGCTACCTAACAGGTAGGTAGACAGTGCATGCACCCTGTCACCCTTCTCAAAATGCATGGAGCCATATGACCATCACATCCCTCACATGTTAGTCAACTCTGGATAAATCCAAATGTCACATTCAGTGTGCACACAGCTAAGCGCATGTAACTGTCACAGAAATTACACTTTGACTCACCAAGTCACATGCGAAATAAATTCAGGGCCCAATCATGCAAAGCACAGAATGCAATGTGTAAGTGCCATGGTTTCAAAGCATGAAGGCTCATATGAACACAACACATGCACGGTCAATCTGCCAAACAAACAAAACCACCTGATTTGAAAGAACATATAAATAATTAAATTGTTACGTTTTGGCATAGCTGAAACAGATTCTCTGAAAAGTCAACTAAATCCACGCATAAACCAAAGTTGATGTGCACCAAGTTGGTAGATGATGACATGTCCTTGTAAACACACTATCTGTACATGTCAAATGGTTGTTATTTACATGTCACACTAATGACAAGTAATGTATGTACCTCAACATCATGTCATGATGCTGATAATCTTTTACCAATACCAAGTGATTGCAATGTAAAATGTTTGGCGTATCAAATGTAACATTCAAAAGTGTGACACCAAGGTTGTGGAGTGCACTTAACAGATAATCTAACCTCTGTTCAACAGGAGATCCCCAAGCAACAGCTGGTGAAAACACCACCAACCAGCAGAGGCAGTCTCCCCCCCGGAACGTGAAATCTCTGATGCTGATTCTCTACGTTTCTCGGATGAGGAGCAACAACCTGGCCCCTCAGGACTGCCAGGGTGCACTCCGTCTCAGGGCCTCATTGTCCCCACCACCACCACAACTATCAACACACCAGCGACAACCACTATGCTGACCCCTGCTACAAGGACCTGTGATGTAGCCACCTCCACCATCACCACTGCTGCCTGCAACACTGTCCCTGGCCAATGGCGTAACACAGAACCCCGCAGCCCAAGCCGTGCGGAGGGGGGTCCCCAAGCCCCAGGGGGCCCCCTCAGCACATTTCTCTGGACGGAGAGCTCATGTTTGAGTCCGGAGGGGGCCCCTCCATGTGCCTTGCAGGGGGGCACCCTCAAGTTTCGTTACACCAGTGTCCCTGACTCCGTGGTTACCAACACCACCACACAAGCCGAGGATGCCGGAGATAGGGTGCAGGTGCGTCGACAGCCAATGCCACAGGTCCGTGTCAGCAGGGCAGGTGGGAGGGCTACTGGGGTACAATCACATGAGGACACTGAGACAGAAGGCCTGGCCACCGTCGCAAGATTCCTTGGTGCATATCAACAGAACCAGGGACAGATGGGCCAGGTTATAGAAGAACTGCGTGAGCTCCGCCTGCTGCAGAGGTCCATGGACACACGAATGGGACAACTTATGGATCTCATAGGCCAGCTTGTGGGTGTTCTGAGGGACAGACATGCTGCTCAAATGATGGCTCAACCCCCCTCCAGTGGCCAGCCTGCTGAAACACACACCACCTCAGCTGCGGCCACAGAGATGGGTGAGTTGCAAGGCAATGACTCCTCAGACACCTCTGAGCCTGCAACAGAGGCCCCCCCCTGCCAAACGCAAGAGGGGCCGTCCGAGAAACACCACGGGAGGATCACGTGGCAAAGCACCAACCAAAGCCAAGTCGCTGAGCTAGCCATGATGTCACATGTGCTGCACTGAACATTGACTTTGTTGATTATCCAATCCCACATTGCAATGTTGATGGCAGGAGTTTGTTGGACTGTGTAATTCCATTAATGTGGGGACTACTCTATTTGTCTCCTTTACCATCACTGATAACTCATACACTCATTATGCACAAATTACCTTACATCCACTTTAATTTTAACACAATCTAATAGAAAATAAACACTATTTACACACCCATGCCTTTGTGTCAGTTCCATGTTTATCACAGTATGTACAATGTCTATTCTGAATCCAATGTACCACAAGCTCTGATTGTGACGAGACATTGATGGGGCGAAGGAACCTAAAAAGACACAAGAGGATGACATTTAGTTGTCAGGTGATGCCATTACAGCAACAACACACCACTAGTCAACACCGTACAAGATTCATCACACATAACAATGACCAACACCATCACCATAGACATGAGGTAAGTGGAAACCAATACACTGTGACACACACATCAGCCATTAGCAGTGTGCCAACAACGGCCAGCATCCAAACACCTCATCTATGCTTTGCCACTAACAGCAAAGCCAACAGACAATGTCATTGTTGTTCAATGGTACTTACACTCAAGGGAAGTAGTTGTCGATGAGCGTTGACGCAGGTCAATACCTTCCTCTTCTCCACTATCATCGTCACTGGGCATGTGTGGATTTGCAGCAGGGGGCATCTGCTGCTCATCATCGTCCAGGATCAGGGGGATCTCTTTGCGCAAGGCCAGGTTGTGGAGCATGCAGCATGCAACTATGATCTGACACACCTTTTGGGGAGAGTAGAGTAGTGCACCACCGCTCTTGTCCAGACACCGAAATCTAGCCTTCAGAAGTCCAAAAGCACGCTCCACTACACGACGTGTCCTCCCATGTGCATCATTGAAGCAGACTTCTCCTGGGGTCCTTGGATTCCCCAGTGGGCTCAGCAACCAAGGCCGGTTGGGATACGCAGAGTCACCTAGTTGTGAGATACACAGACCAAGTTTGTAATACAAATAGTTAAGGAGAACAGCATGTCACACATACAGCACACTACTTGACACAGCGTACTCACCAACAAGCCATGCACGCTCCGGATACAGATTTTCCACCAAATGTGGGATGATGCTGTTACGCAGTATGCAGGAGTCATGTGCAGAACCCGTATATTTGGCACATACATGGGAGATAATCATATCCGCTTGGCATACCACTTGCACATTTATGGAATGGTAATTCTTCCTGTTACGGTAGATGTGCTCACGTGCCTGTGGTGGAACTAGGCCAACGTGTGTGCAGTCAACGGCTCCAACAACATTAGTTATGTGACCAAGGTCATAAAATTCCCCCTTCACATCTGCCAATTCATGTCTCCTTGGAAAGTGGATGTAGCGGTCCTTGTAGGTCAACAATGTGGACAGGACATCAAGCAGCACCATGCTGAACATAGGTTGAGACATCCCACCTGCGATGACCACCGTGTACTGAAACGAACCAGTGGCAAAGAAATGCAGTGTGGCCATCACCTTTACTGTTGGTGTCAAAACTGTGGGATATGTTCTGTGAGGCCTCAAATGGGGCTCCAACTGAGCACATAGCTCTTGAAGGGTAAGGCGACTCAGACGGAATTTCCTTATGATGTCCTCATCCTTTATGTTCCCCAGCACTGGGAAAGGTCGATGCA
The DNA here is from genome assembly GCA_963921515.1 of Calotriton arnoldi. Lineage (NCBI taxonomy): Eukaryota > Metazoa > Chordata > Amphibia > Caudata > Salamandridae > Calotriton > Calotriton arnoldi. Next base: position 1,519,319 of record CAWUFW010004529.1, read on the forward strand.
CAGTTGGTCGTCTCCTACGTATTCTGAAAGGGGACACATGTAAATATGAGTCAGAGATGAGATAAGTGGTGCAAACATCTTACATAATGACTAACACAGCCCCAACATTGACAGGAACGTGAAATCAGCTTAATGCACAAGTCACATGCACAGACACCTTGATCTCATGTAGTCATTCATGTGGGCAGGATGTACATACTAACTACTGTCAAATCAGAATCAGACTATGTGAATGGTATATGGTACACTCCTACATCTTGTGTCACCAGCCCTGGGTGTAGCTGACACAGCACATGTGGCAAACAGCAACAATGCTGAGTTGTACGTAGCTGCTGTCCCTGCACAACCTTCTTGCTTTAGTCTCACTAAGCACATCATTACAAAATGAGCACAGTGAGTGTAAGCTGGACAACTATCAATATAAATACAGCACTGTATACAGTGATATAGGCACATTATGTGGCCAGTCCATCATGACTGTGGGATGAGTTGCCATTTCACACATTGGCATGTTCACAAAAATGAGACTCAATTACACCTCAAATCTGTAAACATGCACACAAAGATCATATTTGACATGTGAGTAAGTACATACCAATGCATTTAATCATGTGTACTGACATGACGTGGGCATCATTGAGTTAAATGTCACACTCTCATTTCACTTTACAACCAGGTGCAACAATATAGTGTAAATGTATAGTGATCAGTGATGCAATTTGCAAAGTGACAATGCTATAGCACAATGTGTGCATAGGTGAGGTAGGCGTGCACCGCGACTGCGGTCACAGGCATTGGCCCCAATTGAATGATGCCGGATTGCGGTAGACACCACCTGGCCCCCGCGGTGTGACACCGCATATGCGAATGTCATTGCAGCCAATGGGAACTGCCATCGCGGTAGTGCCTTTCAGTTTGAACATTGCGGTAGGCGTGCACCGCCACTGCGGTCACAGGCATTGGCCCCAATTGAATGATGCCAGATGCGGTAGACACCACCTATGCGAATATCATTGCAGCCAATGGGAGACAACATCGCAGTAGTGCAATACAATTTTGAAACTCGCTGTAGGTGTGCACCGCCACTGCGGTCACAGGCATTGGACACAATTGAAAGATGCAAACCAGGCAGACCAATTGCATCAGCAGAGTACCACTGAAACAACCATAGGGGCCTATAAATGTCTGTGAGATAGTTGCACCTGTCACTTGCATTCAGACACTGCTGCCTGCAATTCATTAACACCAACTGCTGCTGTACCTCTACTCTGGACCCAGTCATGGCTCGAGCAGAGAACATCAGGGCCCGTCCCTTCACCACAGAGGAGCTGGAGGTCCTGGTGGACGAGGTCCTTGGCCAGTACGGGTGGCTACATGATGCTCCAGAGGTACTGGTAAGTGTATGAGTAAATGTTTGAGAGTACTCAGAATGCTCACATGATGTTACTGTACAGCAGTAGCGGCCGGTGGTGGGAGTGCTGCTGGGCGGTGACGTGGGGCGGGGTAGGGGCAGGGTAGTAAACTACGGATTTCGGCCGCACTGAGGTACGTAAACAAAAAAATAAATAAAACGAATTTCATTGCGCGCGCTGCATCGCCAAATGCGATGCAGCGCACGCAACAAATTTTTGTTTTGTTTTTTTGTTTACGTACCTCAGTGGGGCCGAAATCCGTAGTTTACTACCCCCCACCCTGCCCCTCCCCCGCCCTGCGTCACTGCCCGGCAGCACTCC